>CM050173.1:78317794-78382794 GCA_027410445.1 Discoglossus pictus | reverse complement strand
TTCTCTCTCACACACACACAGGGCATACCTTAGGCAGTCTTTCTCTCACACAGGGCATACCTTGGGCAGTCTTTCTCTCACACAGGGCATACCTTGGGCAGTCTTTCTCTCACACAGGGCATACCTTGGGCAGTCTCTCACACACACACAGGGCATACCTTGGGCAGTCTCTCACACACACACAGGGCATACCTTGGGCAGTCTCTCACACACACACAGGGCATACCTTGGGCAGTCTCTCACACACACACAGGGCATACCTTGGGCAGTCTTTCTCTCACACAGGGCATACCTTGGGCAGTCTTTCTCTCTCACACACACACACACAGGGCATACCTTGGGCAGTCTTTCTCTCACACAGGGCATACCTTGGGCAGTCTTTCTCTCACACAGGGCATACCTTGGGCAGTCTCTCACACACACACAGGGCATACCTTTGGCAGTCTTTTTTCTCTCACACAGACACAGGGCATACCTTGGGAAGTCTTTTTTCTCTCAGACATACATATACAAACACAAACGGCATCCATTGGGCGGGCAGCCTCTCTCTCACACACGCCCTGCCTGGTGTGTCCATCCCCGGCCTTCCGTCTCACAGCCCCATGCTCCAGGTTGCTATCTCTATCACCGGTCATTCTATTACAGAGCGCCCTGGCCTAGTCTCTCTCCGGCCCTTCTCTCACATCGTATCGTGTGGTAGCCGCTCCGCGGTTGCTTCTCGAAGCTCTCTCCCAATTTCAGCACTCGCTCCTTGGTATCAAACAGCGAGCAGGCCGCACCATTCATCCTGCCAGCCCGGCCTGAGCACAGCGGAGCGGAGCCGGCCTCCCAGCATCAGTCCTAGGCCAGCCGGCGAAACCAGGCCGATTAACCAATGGGAAGCGAGAGTCTGCAGCAGCGGGACACACTCATTGGTGACTATGCTAAAACCGTGTGTTGATTGGTCATAGTGTTCTGATGTCAACAACAGCCCCGCCCTGCGTTGCTGGGAAGAAGACGTTGCACATGTAAACACGCCCCTTGGCTTCAAATATGTGACGTAACCGGGCAGAGTCTCCCAGAATACACTACGGCTGCGGCCTATACTTGTAAACAGCCTGATTGGAGTTGTTGTTGGTTGCTAGGTAACCCGCTAGTTGGGATACTGGGACTTCGAGGAGAACGGCACAAGGAACAGCCGGTTAGTGGTGTCCCGGGGTGTGCTGGGATTGTTAGTAGAGGGATAATGGACACCTGTAACTGGCTCATGCAACCGCCAGTAGGCAGGATACACTGTGGTTGTAAACAGACTTAAAACTTCAGAATTTTAGCTGTTATTAGTGTAATAAAAAAATCTAATTTTAACATATAATCTTGTGCTCTTTCACACCACTAAGAGCATTTACAGTGAGGTAGATGGCCCTTTAATGGGAGGGGAATGGCAGAGAGAAAGAATATATATACACCACACGCAAGCACACACACACACAATCATTGCATACCAACTAAAAATTTAGAACGGATGCTAGAGAAATTCACCTTCCCCATCAACATTAGTGGGTGAAGACAAGCAGTTGTTCACTTGTGTCTGTATGGAACACATCTATCAGCCACTGCCCCTCACTCAACCTCATGTTCATTGATTCAATTACCTCATGTTCATCGATTCAATTACCTCATCTATCCATCTTAGCCTCTTCCATCCTATTCTTTGTGTCCCTTCAATTTTTTCCAGCATCAGAGTCTTCTCTAGGGAATTCATTCTTCTCATGATATGGACAAAATGATTGAGCTTCAGCATCCTTGTTTTGATTTCCTTTAGTATTGATTTATTGGATCTTCTTGCAGTCTAAGTAACTCTATGCAGTTTTCTCCAACACCTCAGACTTCTTTATGGTCCAGCTTTCACATCCACATGTTACTTCTTGGAATACCACAGTTCTAACAATGCAGACGTTTGCTGGTAATGTAATATCTTTACTTTTTACTACTTTGTCCAGACTTGCCATAACAATGTCATGGCTACAGCCACCATCTGCAGAGTTCTTGGATCTCAGAAAAATAATATCTGTCACTGCCTCCACTTCTTCCCCATCTATTTGCCAGGAACTGAGTTTGTTGTTTGTCGTGATCTTCATCTTCTTAACATTACACACCTGGCAGTTCCCGGTCCATATATTGTTAGAGCCGAGCTTTTAGGATCTTAAGCATTACCTTGCTTGGAGCACTCTTTGGCACTTCCTTTTTTTGGGGGGGATTGGGATGTAGAGTGATCTTTTCCAATCTTTTGGCCCCTTTTGAGTTTTTCACAGGTGTGCAAGAGAGAATACAGGGAGAAAGGTGGAGAATCCAGAAGCTGCGAAACTGTTACTCCGTGGATCACTTTAAAGTAGCTGAATATAAATTTTATATGAAAAAATGCTTTTGAAGAGGTCCTAATTTAGTAATACTGCACATGCGCGCATATTATTATTATTATTATAATTATTATTATAATAATAAAATATTTATAATTTGCCAACATATTCTGCATACCCCAACTACATAGGAAATCTGGCACCTTCGCAGAACAGACTGTGTAAGCGTTGCAGAAAACTTGTCTATTATTAGAGATTCATGTAGTAAAAATTCTAAGTAATGAAGGGGGCACTGAACTCACTGGTGTGAAATACTACAAGATTGTATGTTAAAATGATCTATAAAAAGATAATTTTAGATAACAAAAATCTTACATTTTAAATATTTTCTGCCCACCGGCTCTTGCATGAATTAGTAGAAGAGTTTAACACACTAGTGTGTGAGGCTCTAAGGGGGAAGACTGTGATTGTTAGAACAGCTCCTCCTGGACTCCGGTTACACTGTACAGACAAGTTAACCTAAAGCTTTCCTGTTTTACGTGAGCACCAGTCTTCCATGCCTGCACACATAGACGTGGCAAGGGTTACATCTCTATTTATTTGTACCTTAACATTGACTTGAATGGGGATACACCCCTGCGACCTGATTGGTTGTTGTAATGAAGTAGTAGTCCAATTATGTCCAACTATCCATGTCACATAGTTCATTGAGTGGACCATGTTCTTTATTCTATACTAATTACAAACATTTTCTTTTCGTTTTAGAAGATAAAATGAGTGAAAATGTAGATGCCAGATTGTTGTCTCTGGCTTCTGATATCACGGAGAGCAGCAATGAGGATGTCCCAGTCTTATTGCTGAAGTTGAAAGGTATGCAGATTAATAAGGCCATTCAGTGTCTGACAATTGCCCGTTTTTAATATTTCTTCATATTTTAGGCATTCTTTTTGTTTTCTGCAGATATTTTAAAAAGTGCACCTACTGGGAGCAAAGAGTCGAAAAAGATGAAGGAGGACCTGTATAATTATGATCTGATTCGCTACTGTGTGCTTGTCCTGAAACAAGATTACAGCCGTGTGAAAGGAGGCTGGGCAACCGCAGCGAGGCTAGCAGATATACTTAGGTATATTATTTTTTTACACCCTGTTTGGAGGTATATCGGATAAAGTATCTAAGGGGAGTAGGATACTTTCAGAATTCTAGGCTTTCCCATACACTTTAGGATATGCATCTAATCCTTTACAAAAACTAGAACAAACACACCATTCAACAACTAGCTATATCCATATACAGGGTTGCTGGATTGACAAAATCTCCTTACAAACTATACCAGACATACATATATGTATAGAATTTAACTTTTATTGGCCATATATATAAAAAAAAAAAATAGGAATATTCAATGTTAAAAAAATGACACTAAAGATCTGGTTATAAATCAAATACCAAAAATAATCACTGTAGAGAGTTTTTTTATAACACAATTAGTGAGTATATTTTGTATAATCTGTATGACAACCTATTCGATCTGTTGGGCTTAATAAGAACCTTGTTCAAACATACCCAGTAGGACTGTCTGGTTTGTTGTATATCCCTGATAATAGGAACAGAACCTACCTAGCTAACATCCACTAAAGCGCCCAGTTGATCACAGGAACCAGTTTAGTCACTCAGTCAATGTTACTTATTCTATCAAGGTCCAATGCTGGTTCAGCAGTAATAATCCCAATGATAAGGATTATTATTCCAACAGTATGACACATTCAAATTAATTATATAGTTCCAACTGACAAATACTTCCAACCATAGGGAGGGGGTCTGTCCCAGGCCTATATCAGACATTTCCTTCCTGCTCTTTGTACTTGGTAGGAGTACTCACTAATCAAGTCTGAATGGCAGATGTGCCTTTAGGATGGTGGATAACTCCCCATCTTGTTGTACCTTTATTTATGGCCCCCTTAGCTGGGAGTCGCATACAAAATAGTTTGTTTGAAGCCCCAGGGCTGCAGCATTTCAATACCAAATATGACTGGTTACTTCCGTTACATTATTAAAGTCACACAAAAATACAATAATTCTGATTAACCAAAAATGTAGGCCGTTTCCACGGTGTACTGACACAACATGGCTCACAATAATAATGTAGCTGTCAAAGTTAAAGTATCCAGGCTGGGAGGACAACAGGGTCGTGGGTAAGAATGAAGAAAAAAAGAAGTGACAAGTGGCAAATGTAAAGGTAGCAGGTCTTACATGGGGATTGATCTATAGTAGAGTATTAGTAATAAATAGCGAATCTCTTAGATCAAAAGCCCATATCTGCTTATTATTTAAAGATCAATTACACAAATTTGAGATCTGCACCATAAAACTGACTGCTGGCCACAAAAGCACTCCAAGACTCCGCTACAGAGTGTCTGTGCAACACACACCCAAATATGTTATACCACTAAAGAAAAAATGGTCAAAAATCCCAGACTTAAAGTAGATACATATCATTCAATGTATGGTCTTGTAACAGATAATTAGATACATTGTATCATATAAGGTTCATTACAAACCCTTATGCTCATATGTATGATAGGGTCCGAAACCCAAGGATATTGAGGGGACAATTCCATTCTCTGGTAAGCTGACTTCTTTTTCTAAGTTTCTTTAATGTTTAGCATATACTTGGATTTTGCCACCAATGATGGAAAGCAAACAGGGAGATGCAGGTATTGTAACCGTTTCAAAAAGGTGGAAGGTCATTTAGCCATACAATGGTGTAAAATTCAGAAAGTGCATTGAGTGGAAGACTAACTTTTTTATTCATAATAAACTAAATAGTTGGTTATATTACTTAACATTTATGATAACTGTAACACTATCAGTGCTGTTCAACTGATATCACTGACCGACTTAAAACCAGCCTCACTTTATCTTCTGTTTTGAAGGAGGTCGAACAAAGGAATAAATTAGTTGTGTGCTTTAGTTAGATTCTTAGGCCTCGGTTACATGACCCCCTACATGTGTACGGATGATTTTCACACATAAAACAATAGCATAGCATTTCCATGTTACCCGTACAAAATACCTTGGATATCTGCACTGATTTGGTGAGATTTACAGATTATGAGCCTCATTCAATTCGAAGCGGGCATCTCGTGCTATATAGGCCGTATGTCTGCAGGCCTGCTGCACGCATCGCAATCTGCTACAATTCAGGTTCTATTCAATTGAACAAGACCGCAAGTTACGGGCCGTAAGCCAAAACTGTAAACCATGCGCTCGTACATAGCATTTCAGGGCATGAACATGGTCAATTAAGCAAGGCCGTAACTACCCATTTAGAAAGAGCCAATAGAAAATGAGACCGTCATCATTAGGTCAGTAAAACATGGAGGTTTCATATCAATGAATTAGCGTTTGGAGGTCTGATATGCGATCGGACTCGCAAAACACAAAATAATACAAATTAATGCCAATACTGTTTGAGTCTATGTGGGTGGCCTGATATGTAATAACTCATTGATTCGTGAGATCAAAATGAAACGTAAAATAAAATTATTTTTGAATGCCGATTTGCAAGCTTGAGATTGTTGTGCAATTAATTCTAATGTCTCATTACTTTCCCCATCATTTACAGTGCAGTATTGATTTTTTTTTTATTTGCTTTTACACTGCTACGGATATGTCTTTAACCCCTTTGCGGGTCTTTTCTAGTACTCGTAGGATTTTCACTACATTTGCCATTTCAAAACGCCAATTGAATAGCAAATTAACTTACGGACTCCATTACGGTCTTCTGTAACTTACAATTGCTCAATTGAATGAGGCTCTATGTCTTTTTTTCTTTTTTTCTAGTAATTGCTGTGTGGGTCTGGATCCCAAGGAGGACTCTGAGGAGTTTTACAATAAATTGCTACCATCCGCTATACTTAACCTGCTAGTTTTGGGAAGAAGGATACAGGCTCGTTTTATTCGAACAATCAAGGTAATTTTACTGAAAATTGCCTACTGGCTAAACTCAATGATTATCTGCCTTTTTATGCAGTCTTCTCATAGAGGTGTATATATATATTTTATAATACACAGGGATTCTCCTATGTATAGGAACTTTAATAACCGGTGTTTGGCAAGTCGGTGCTTGGGCTGTCCTGATGTGGTCTGTGTGTTTTCTCTATTTGCATTACAACTAACAAACAGAAGTTATAACCTCTTGTTTCAAATTTTTTAAGTTTTTCGTCTGTCGTTTTTTTTCCTCGCTTAGCCGATTTTCGATTAATGAAAAATGTAAAATATGGCTCAAATTCTCTTGCAACCTCATTACCTGGCTTCCTGGCTCTCCCCCTGTGCTGTGTGTGTTATTCTTTTGCTTGTTTTGGGGGGTTTTAGAGTTAGGCGCTTGAACTAAGTTTGGCCGTAAAATTAGCAAACTGCTTTCCTTGCAGTCAGCGGCAAAGTTCTACTTTTTTCGCTGGCGGCCCGTGTGGCTCAACTGCTCGCCTCGCTTTGCGAGGTTTGCAGTGCAATGAGCGCCTTTGGCGCTCATTGCAGCCTAAGTCCCACGTGCTTCGATGCCTCGCTTCATGAGGGACGCAAAAGTGGGACCAACATCGCAAACGCCCCCAACACTGACAACTATATATGTGATAGTAAAATCCAGGAAACTTCTATATCTATATAAGTTTTACAAAGGTGCCTTTGCATAGCATGGCGAACTATGTTGTTTTTACACATTGCAGAACTTTAACAAATGTAGCTTTTGTCAGGATCCGGAAGTAGTATTTGTCATATTGAGATTCTGTTATTTGCAATTGCTGCACTTGAACATCGAGGAAGTGGGGAAAATATAACTTTTTAAACCTCTGCAGCACACAATCTTCCTGCAAAAAAATCTTTAAAACATGCTATTAAATGTGTACAAAATATGAGTATTTAATGTAAAATGCTCACAGACTCTTTCAAAATGAATCCTAAAATTAAAAAAAATATATCAGTACAGGTGATGTTTCATATTTTGTACAAATCTTGTTTTTCCTTTTTGTCTTTTATGTACAGGATGAAGAAAGAGGTGAATTTTTACGCAATTTTTGTACAGTGACAGATTCCATGAGCTGGTTGTGTAGTAGCCATCTACAGCTGGCTGAAAAAGGTAAAACTATGAAAGTTGTCTAAATATGAACATAACTGTTATGGAATTATGAATTATGATGGAATTATGATCCATTTTACATATGCATGTTTGCAGGGAGTCGTAGGTGTCACTAACACATTTTGAGATCTGGATTCTAATGTTGCTTTGCTACCAATAACACAAAATAAATCTTATATTCCAGTTCCTTAATTCCTCAAATATGAATTGGTAATTAAATGCAAAATAAATAGATCTTTAACTGTCACTCACATACGTTTATACTGCTATAATTTGGTTCTTTCATCTAAAACTAATTTTATACTTATTTGAAATCTAATTAGAAGCATAGATCTGATGGCAAATCAGAAAACCCATATAATCTACCCATTAATACATCCTTGTTTTATGAATAATCTTGAACTGAATTAATTCCTTTTACTATTTGTCTTTACCAATCTGTGAGATTATTCCAATATCTACAAAACTTTCTGCAAATAACTACATTACTCCTAAATATACTACACTCATTTCCCGTTATGATCTTTTGTAATCCTCTTTTTCTGAAGTGTATACTTCTGAACTGTATTGCATTCCTTAGTATATTTGAAGGTTTCTATCAAATTACCTTCTCTCTTCTTTCCTCGTAGCAGGGCTGATTTCTTATTAGGCAGACTACGGTGCTTTTTTGAGAGTGGTGCCGTAATTGGAGCAAGTCGTTCAATCATCTCAAGAGTTAGAGAGCAATAGTAGATGGATAAAACATTTTTTATTAACATACTCACTGGGCATCTATTATGAGCATTTTGGGGTAGTTATGGTGTGTGCCCCCCCACTGTAGGGTTTGATTTACCTTTACTGTAATGATTTCCTTTGTGCAGCAGAAGAGCATAGGCATAAGCTCAGTAATGTCACTACAACACCTAAGTGCCCGCATCACGATATGGGACCAACATGCTCTGCAGCTTCCACCAGTTAGGTCCCCATATCTGATGGGTATGACTATTCTCAGTGACGTAGGCAGAGTACAGAGATTCTCTTTACAAAATAGCGTAAACTTAACATAGCTTCCCCGAACTAACGAAGTACAGCTCTCCTCGTGTAATTGTTGACCAGAAGTGACTTTAACGAGGATGGGAAAACATTCTGTAGGGGATTTGAGCACTAGGGCAATCAAACAGAAAACAAACAACACATCCACATACCGACCTTCTTGAACCTCCCTCCCACTTGAGTTTCTCCCATTGTCCACTAATTAAGCAAGGTACCAGGCTCAGGATGCTGATGTAAGCATGTGGCCATGGTGCCAGTAAGTCTCATCACTTGTCATTAATTTCCCAAGGTATGTGTAGACTGCATGTATGCACATCTTTCTACCTCCTGGTGCAAGGAAGTGGGCAGGGAGATGGAAAGCACTGGGTAGAGTGACAGCCCATTGGAATGTGCACCCACTTCTGCATTCCCATGTCTCATAGAATAAGTGTGAATTCACTTATATGACTTGCTGGTATCCCTCCTGTCATATAATTAGTAGGTTCAGGTACACTCTCTAACATTAAATAATGAACTTTTCATGTAAATATATATGACACACCTTGTATATAGAAGCATCCAGAGTAGCTAAAGCATTATTCTAGTGTGGGGGGGTTAGTGAATGTAATAGGCAAGCTGCATATTCTGTGTTTCAGTCTGCCCAGAGCCTGGACTGTTTTTGCTAACTGGAAATGATTTGTGGTGCAGGAATATTGCAGCTGTAATTACTTTGGAATGAGACAGATCTGTGGTATGCATGTGGAAGTGAAACACTGGTGTGTGTGTATATGTATGCATTAGTGGGAGTTGTGTAACTAAACTACAGAAATAAAATAAGAAAATATGTAAGAAATCTACATTTTTATCTGGAATAATAAAACTAAATGCCACTGCAAACAAAATACAAGTGTCTTAATAATGCCACACTCATAATATTGCATGTGCGCACTTATTTAAGTTTTTTTTTTTTTTGTTTGTTTGTTTTTGTTTGGTTAAACATGCAGCATTGTGAGGGTTTTTGCTAATGTAGGGTGTCAGCACAAGCATGTGCTCATTGGGGGGTGGCTTTATCTTTTGTGTCTAGGGGCACCCAATATGTAACTCTGGCTCTGCCTCTAAGCTATGTATATTAAAGTTACAAAGGTTTTCCATGTAAGAATTGTATTTTAGATTATGCAACATTTTCTTCTTTGTCCTTTATCATTAATTATGTATTATTATTTTATTAATAAGAATATAATATCCACATTTTAATTGCTAAAAAATAAATTAGTATATAGTGATTGTGAAATTGTAAATACTGATTTTTAATCCTTTCAGTTTTGCAGCAAGAACATTTTTTGCAGTTACTGATGACCGATGATGTAGAAACAGGATCTGCGGTTATGTCCTTACTTCAGAGCATCCTGCGAGCTAACAGGTGCTCTGACATACTTTCCTCATTCATATTCATGTCCACACTCATGATTTTACTAGTGATTCAAATCTTTTATATAACTAATAGACCATTGTAGTGAGTTTTAAGTAGATTTGTGTGAATCCGGTATGCATTTGTAAAATGTGAGTGATGAAAAATAAAGATTTAATTAAGAGAGCCCCCAACTGAGGTGCTTTTTACCACCCCTTATTTTTTGATAAAGTGTGAAATAGTGGTGCTCGCTGGAAGTTTGGCCAACAAGGAGTTTCAAAATATTCTGTTTATGAACATCTCCTTCCAAGGCATCGAACACTTCAAAGACCATTTTAGGCAAGTGTTCAAAGTGCAACCTGCCTCATTCTTTTGACCATCCTATTTTACCAACCAACAGCTTCTACTGTAAATATTTGTATAAAACATCCTGAAAGTCAGTGATAAGACATGGAATAAGTCATGTCTGCAAGTAACCTTAAGGCCTTAGTTATTTGACTGCAACTGCAGGATGTGCAACTGTGTGGAATGTACTAAAACCTCAGTCTACCGTCCTGTTACTATACTGATAAGGCTTTGACTCACATCGTGGCAGACAGCCCAGAAAGTTAGTTTTGGGCAAATGAGTCATCTTTTGAGATAATCATGTGTAACCAATCATATAAAGGCATAATATTAACAAGCTAACATACAGCCATGACCATAAAAGCATTTTAGACAAAAATGTTGAGTCTGAATCTATCATGGGGATTCCATCTTCTACTTCTAGACTGCTTCTAGCGTGAGAATGAGGGTTATCCTACTGGTACTTACTTGTGTATTTAGTTCTACAGTGCCTTGCAAAAGTATTCATCCCCTTGGCATTTTTCGTGTTTTGTTGCCTCACAACCTGGAATTAACATGGATTGTTTGAGGATTTGCATAATTTAATTTACAGAACATGCCCACAGCTTTGAAGATGTTTTTTTTTTTTTTTTTTTTTTTTTTTTTTTATTATTGTGAAGCAAACAACCAATAGGACAAAATAACAGAAAAAGTAAATGTGCATAACAATTCACCCTCCTAAAGTCAATACTTTGTAGAGCCACCTTTATGGGGCAATCACAGCTCCAAGTTGCTTTGGATAAGTCTCTATGAGCTTGCCACATCTTACCACTGGGATTTTTGCCCATCCCTCCTTGCAAAACTGCTCCAGCTCCTTCAAGTTGGATGGTTTGTGCTTGTGAACAGCAATCTTTAAGTCTGACCACAGATTTTCTATTGGATTGAGGTCTGGGCTTTGACTAGGCCATTCCAACACATTTACATGTTTCCCCTTAAACCACTCAAGAGTTGCTTTAGCAATGTGTTTAGGGTCAGAGATGAACCTCCATCCTAGCCTCAAATCACGCACACAGTGGTACAGGTTTTGCTCAAGAATATCCCTGTATTTAGCACCATCCATCTGTCCCTCAACTCTGACCAGTTTCCCAGTCCGGGCTGCTGAAAAAGATCCCCACAGCATGATGCTGCCACCACCATGTTCACTGTAGGGATGGTGTTCTTGGGGTGATGTGATATGTTGGGTTTGCGACAGACACCGCGTTTTCTTTGATGGGCGAAAAGTAAAATTTTAGTCTCATCAGACCAGAGCACCTTCCTACATACATTTTGGGAGTCTCCCACATGCCTTTGCGCAAACTGAAAATGTCCCATTTTGTTTTTTGCTGAAAGTAATGGCTTTCTTCTGGCTACTCTGCCATAAAGCCCAACACTATGAAGCGTACGGCTTATTGTCATCCTATGTACAGATACTCCAGTCTCTGCTGTGGATCTCTGCACCTCCTCCAGGGTTACCTTAGGTCTCTGTGCTGCCTCTCTGATTAATGCCCTCCTTGCCCGGTCCTTGAGTTTTGGTGGGCCGTCTCTTGGCAGGTTTGCTGTTGTGCCATGTTCTTTCCATTTGGTTATGACAGATTTGATCGTGCTCCTGAGAATCATCAAAGATTTGGATATTTTTTTATAACCTAACCCTGACTTGTACTTCTCAACAACATTGTCCCTTACTTGTTTGGAGAGTTCCTTGGTCTTCATGACAGTGTTTGGTTAGTGGTGCCTCTTGCTTGGGCGTTGCAGCCACTGGGGCCTTTCAAAAAAGGTGTGTATGTGTAATGACAGATCATGTGACACTTAGATTGCACACAGGTGGACATCATTTCACTAATTCTGTGACTTCTGAAGGTAATTGGTTGCACCAGAGCTTTTTATGGGCTTCATAGCAAAAGGGGTGAATACATACGCACATGCCAATTTTTTTCTATTTCTAAAAAATAGTTTTATGTATATATTTTTCTCATTTTACTTCACCAACTTAGACTATTGCGTTCTGATCCATCACTTAAAATTCAGATCAACAAAACATTGACCCTAAGGCTGTAATGGAAAAAAATAGGTAAACAGTCAAGGGGGTGAATACTTTTGCAAGGCACTGTATTGGCATGTGTGATGTGAAGTGTTTAGTGTTTCAACTGAACTGAATTTAAATCTTCACTCAACATTTCCTCTTAAGTTCTTTATATGAGTAAGAACAAATGCAAATGTCGGCTTTCATTAAAGCAAAACTGATTTTAGTAGTTAAACATTCAAGGATGTACTTATTTATTTTAAACCTTGTGCAAACATTTTCTAATTATGAAGGCAAGTTCTTTAAAAGTGTGTATTATAAATATGACACTTCAGTGGTCAGTGTACATTATGAGTGATTTTTGTTTTCTAAAATACTGTTCTTTAAAATCTTTTTTATTATCGCATATATCTGTCATATTTTAGGTATATTTATTAGATAAAACTTGATAGAAGAATAAGCATATGCACATTACAATAGTATACACATGCTATTTATCATTATTGAAAATGATTGCAAATTGTTGTTGTTGCAGGGATGTTCTGGGTCAGGTACAAGACAACGCTCTTCATGGCATCTTGGATGAGCTTGTATACAAACTGTCTGTGTCCTCCAACCCAGTCACTGGAAATGCTGCCACCAGATGTCTTCTCCTAATGGCAGAATCCAGTCCCTACATTGTTCAGATACTTGGAGCTCGATATAAAGGTGGGAAGAAATGTTTTGGGGTTTTCTAGGTCACTTGGAATCTCTTATTCCAGAAGCTGGTTTAGCACCCCCCACGGTAATAGAAGTATAGATAATGAGTACATGACTCTAGATAACCGCCTCAGAGCACAGAGTAAATGTCTGACTGTCATATGAGCCCCCCTATCTGCCTTCTGACCATCACTGCTATAAGCAATGTTAGAGGTACAACATTTACTATTTACTGATTTGCACCTAGCTTTTGATACTGATTCTTGGCCGAATTAGAGAAAAAGTGTCCTGAAGTGGGGGACCTCTTTGTGAAGGCATTGATTTTCTGAGTGGCAGTTTGTTTTAAATGTAATCAAATCTTACTTACTGAAAACAATTAATGACATGTAACTTAATAAAGCAGATTAGATTTTTAGTACCTACCTACTCTGCCCACTTTCTTATTATATATTCTGTTTCCACCCCTGTTCATGCTTATATTCTCATTTTCTCCATAAGCAGTCTTAAATGAGGGCTGTTCAGGTACAGCTACTTGCCTACTGGGGGAGAGAGCTTTGCAGAGTCTATGGGTCACATAAACCCATTGGATAACTATGTCACAAGACATTTGCACTTAAAGATAACAAACTTAAAAAAATTAAGTTTTTCATTTAAAATCATAAAACCTGTTCTTTCCTTCTCCTAGGGAAGTGATGGAATAAGTGTGTAAACTTCAGTTATTTATTTTAATCCCTAAAATTCCACAATCTATGTTTCTGGCCAGGGCTGAGAGCTCTTTTAAGCAAACAGTGGACTGGAAAGGGTTTTGGGCGAGACCTTAATCGACTTCTGGACCTGTTATACACAAGCTCCTATCAGCAAGAGGGGATGCAGGTAAGAAATATATATGTGCGTTAACTATGACAGAAAGATATGTCATCTTCATGGTATTTTGATAAGTGCTTAGGGCAGCGTTGAACAATCTGCAGCCCTTTGTCTTATTCTACATGACCCTCACCCTGGTTGACCCAGAGCATCACAATGAAAAGCCCCACTTTACAACAGTGCAAATGGACAGAATGGAACAACTTCAAGTTCAGTGACCAATAAAAACTTTATGTAGGGTTATACGTAATAACGGTGAGATTAGTTGTAAAATTCCCATGTCTGTTGATATGGGAAGAGAAATGTCATTGGTGAGGTATGCAACAAACTCACTAAAGAGAAGCAATTTTTGTCCCAACAAACCTCCACCGTCTGTAACTCATGCACCCAATGTATCTGTATTTCTAGATTTAATAACCCATCACAGACTTTCTGCAGCATTTCTAAACATGCTGTTGAGAAATAGTCTGCTAGTACATCTAGTTCCAACAGAAACACTATGGGCCTCATTCTATTATCGGCCGTAGGAGATGCGGGGCCGCAAGGACCGGCCGCAAGCTATTTGCCTATTCTATTCCCTTCCGGCCGGGAATTCCGGCAGGCTTGCGGCCGGCGCCTTGTGATCCCTTGCGGCCGCACGCGCTGGAGGAAAGCCTTTGATCTTAAACGGCCGCAAGAGTTTCGGCCGTATGAAAATCCCAGTTGCTATTCAGGCACACAATTAAGCACATTTGAAAGCCATACTAAAGCCATCCTGCACTCTGAGGAGACTATAAAGTGATTTTAGGTGTTAGCATTCATAGCACAACATTCCCCTACACTCAAATACGTAATTTTTTAAAAAAAATTTATGTCACATATCCATGTAAAAAGTCCAGAGGGCTTGGAGCACCTCAGACCCGCCCACGCTGCGGCCGGAAAATAAACAGTTAATGAAATCTCGGATTTGGGCTGATGTGCAAGCTTGAGAGGGGGTTGATATTAATCCTCATGTCCCCCATTATGATCCCTAGCATTTACAGAGCTTTACAGTGCCGTCTTGAATTTATTTTTGCATTTAAAGATTTCTCAGCTTACGGCCGATTGCAAGATATACGGCCGGCCGTAAGGGGATATCCTTTCGGCGCCGTATAATTGAATTGCAAGGTAACGGGAGCCCCGCAAGGAATCGCAGCTTTGCGGCCGATTTACGGCCGATAATAGAATGAGGGCCTATGTGCATAAGCTAATGGGGGTGGACATTTGCAGGGACTGTCTGGAAGGTTTTAGTGAATATAAACAGAGTTTTTTAAGCACTTGTTAATAAAATTAGTTTTAGATATGCAAATAATCACTTAGGAAGTTTATTTTAATATTAAAACGGAGAACCTTCCATATCCATTTAATAGCTATTAGTGTGTTGCATGCATTTATTTAGGCATATAGGACGCAAAATAAAGTACAAATATGTTTTTAATCACTTAAACTTTTTTATATATAGATTTTTTTTTGTTTTTGACAGTTGTGACCTGACAGATGTATTACTTTTTCTCCTAAGAACTTAATATGATCTAATGTAGTTTTATTAATTAAGAGTCCAGTGGTCATCTTTTAGTATGTATTATGTAGGTAGTTCTGTCTGTTTTACCAATACGTTTTTAAAGTACTGTTTCTGTGTAATACCAAGAACAACACCACCTGCACTACGTGGGGATGCCCCAGCCTAGTGTTACAGAGAATACCTATAAATAGCACATTCTCAGTTTGTGGGCTCATTGTCCCATGTAGTCATGTTTAACCCTATGGAATCTTCTTTCTCTGTGCAAATAAAATATAATATTAATAATTTGTAACCAATCTGATTTCCAGAGACTACACAATGCAGCATGTTTGATTCAGGCCGTATGGCGAGGATTCCAGATCAGAAAGCGCATGAAGAAGCTTCCGAATGCTGTGACGTCCTTACAGAGAGGATTTAGGTAGAGTCATTACATCACTATGTAATAAGCTAATGACAGATTAGCGGTTGCTTCCCCACCCATTTCACTGAAAATGTATATACTTAATGAATTGAATACTAGTTATAGATCAATGCAGGGTTGAGGCCCAGGCTTTAAATATTTATATTTCTGACTCACATTATACTTTTTGAAATTATTTTATCTCCATGAACGGACTCCATCCCACGCTTGAGAAATATCCAGACAGACTTCTAGAACATGTACCTAGCTACTAGGATTATATATTTTTATATACCTCTGAGTCAGTCGTCATATGGAGATGACAAGGCCTGTTTTTTGTTTGTAGTTTGCCAACAGAGGAACACGATTGACTCATTTCAATACAGCACAACTAATAATTGAATAATATTATCACAGTTGATATCTATCAAAAGGGCAGTTGGATTACTTAGAAGATTACATGTTGTGGGAAACCCACATAAAGAACTCAGTTTAACTAAAAGTTTACATAACGATTTGCAAGCATCAGGATTGAATGTTATAAAACCAGTATTTTTAACAAATTTACAGCCTTATTAAATTGCGATTCAGTACATTTTAAAAGGGCTCTATTTAAGCACACAGCATATTTTTTTACAGAAGTTTTTAAACTTCTCTCCAAAAGCCAGGTCTTCACTAACTAAAAACTTCTGTAAATAAAATATGCTCTGTGCTTATAGAGAGCCCTTTTAAATCGCAATTTAATAAGGCTGTTAGATTGTAAGCTCTTCCAAGAGCTGGGCCGTCTGCACCTTCTGTATCAGTTTATAACGTTTATCATGGGTTCACCTGTACTTAGCTATACAGAATATGTTGCTGTTTATAATATTATAAATAATAAGAAAACTCTGGAAAAAGGAGGTATTACAATTGTTGCAAAGATTTGTTGCACAGCGTATTAAAGTAAAATTTTAACCATTGCATTGCTTAGTTTTTAATGCAAATACACTTGTTTTGTTTATATTCTGTTGTTTTTTTAATACACAGTTGACAAATATGAGCCATATCCCTATAACTTGATTGATCCTTATGCAACATATTTCTAGTTAAAATATCTTGTTTTAAATACATGCTAGACAAATATGTGACCATCATCTCCCTTAAAGTGAAACAATCAGATATGTTTATTACCGAATAATATTTTTTTATTAATAATGTTATTCTTATTGAAATGGTTTTGGTTTTTGCCTTTTTTAATACTTTACCCCACAAGCATTGCAAGACAAGCTTATATTTTCTCCTATGTAGTTGTATATAGCACATCAAAATCAAATCAATATTTTAAAAAATGTGATTGAAAATAAACTGCATAGATAACAACAAAGGTTTTTGTTTTGTTTGTTGTTTTAGAGCTAAACGAGAACAAGAAATGATCCACTTAAAGAGACAAAAAGAGGAGGAAGACCTGAAGCAACAGCTGCAGCTACAGAGACTCCGAGCTATGAGGCTGTTCCGTGAAAAGCAACTCACCCTACTGGAAATTGTCCATGCAGGTACAGGGCAATGAAAGAAGCAGCAGTAAGAATCATTAGCACAAACCATAACTCTAAGTTTAAAGGTATATAGAAGTCTCATGGATCTGATAAAGGAGAATCAGTAGTGTATGAAGTATATGAAAAAAACATTTTGCATGAAAAAATCCCAAAATAAACATTAATAAAATTACCCTAGAGTTTGCAGAATTCAAAAAATCCAAACCAAATTAACATAAAAATCATGGCTAGTTGTGGCCAATCAGAGGCAGGTCTGGGCTTTGACTATGCCATGCCAACACATTTACATGTTTCCCCTTAAACCACTCAAGTGTTGCTTTAGCAGTGTGTTTGGGGTCATTGTCCTGCTGGAAAGGGAACCTCCATCCTAGCCTCAAATCACGCACAGAGTGGTACAGGTTTTTCCTCAAGAATATCCCTGTATTCAGCACCAACCATCTTTCCCTCAACTTTGACTAGTTTCCCCTTTAGGTCTCTGTGCTGCCTCTCTGATTAATGCCCTCCTTGCCCGGTCTGTGAGTTTTGGTGGGCGGCCGTCTCTTGGCAGGTTTGCTGTTGTGCCATGTTCTTTCCATTTGGTTATGATAGATTTAATGGGGATCATCAAAGATTTGGATATATTTTTATAACCTAACCCTGACGTAATTCTCAACAACATTGTCCCTTACTTGTTTGGAGAGTTCATTGGTATTCATGGCAGTGTTAGGTTAGTGGTACCTCTTGCTTAGGTGTTGCAGCCTCTGGGGCCTTTCAAAAAAATGTGTGTATATGTAATGACCGATCATGTGACACTTAGATTGCACACAGGTGGACATCATTTCACTAATTATGTGACTTCTGAAGGTAATTGGTTGCACCAGGGCTTTTTATGGGCTTCATAACAAAGGGGGTGAATACATACGCACATGCTAATTTTCTGTTTTCTATTTCAAAAAAATAGTTTTATGTATATATTTTTCTCATTCTGCTTCTCCAACTTAGACTATTGTGTTCTGATCCATCACATAAAATTCAGATTAACAAAACATTGAACTTAAGGCTGTAATGTAACACAATAGGTAAAAATTCAAGGGGGTGAATACTTTTGCAAGGCACTGTATGTGTATTCAACCTAGATTGTTATTTATCGTTCTTGGCAAAAAAGTAAATATAATTCCAGAAATCTTATTTTGAAAACTGCATTTTGTTAACCGTAAGGTTCCTTCTCGGTTAGAGATGTATTTATATTTCTAAAAACATTTAACCCATTATAAAATCTAGTCTTTCTAAAGGGTATGCTATCAATATGGGACTGCGCTGGTCTTTTTAAAGACTGCGGAAATATGTCTCTTTTGTGACTGTGCAGATTACACAGCAGGGAAAGAACCACTGCAACAGAGATTTGTGCTAACATATTCCATATTTAAAAGGCCACTATAAAAGATTGCATTTAAAACATTACAAAAAAATAGTATTTTCGTATAAAACACAAGCAAGCAATCAAATTACAAATAATCTGACATATTACAGGAAACGAAAGTGACAGTAAGCCCTATGGATGTCTGGACTGCAGCACCTTGTGCTTGCATTCCTACTCGGTTGAATGTAGATCAGAGTAGAAAATATAATTAACAGACTTTCTATAAGAAATTGTTTATATGTATTGTCCATTCACCAAAGCATTTGCATAATTCAAGGGGGGAGATAGATCATAAATCCCACGATTCTTTGCTGCAGAGACTGTTTTTTTTTTTTGCTAGAATCGGTTGAAGTTGGTTATCCAGCTGATTCCAGGCAAGTCAACTATGATAGTTATTATACATATCCAGTCTCCCTAACTAAAGGACCACTGCAGTGATCATGGAGTAGGGCATGAATAGACATGATTGCCAAACAGTTCTGGATTTCAGTATTTCCCTGCTGTGTACATGTGAGGCAGTCACTGCCATAGATATTCTGAGTGACTTACTTATGCACAGCAGGGAAATCCAGGGCTCTGTCCTTAAAAAATTCTGCAGTGGCCACCTTTTTTTTTCCTCGGGAGACTGTCCTGATTAAAGTCTTTAGCTGCAGTGAGAAAGATAAAGACTACTGTTAAGACAGCCTCTTGCGCAGATCCTCTTCCACCCTTTGACACTTGATAGGATGAATTAAGTCTGATAGAGTCTGCTGAAACTTAACAACTAAAATGTAAATGTAAGTTTTATGCTGTACAAGTATTTTTCTATTCCAAATACTGATATAATTGTTAATCAGTTTTTAATTAAACAAATTAAGCTATTTTATGAGCACTAATTATTTCTCTTGCTTATGTGATAATATGGAACATGTATATAAAAAGAAGCAGGGCAGATGTTTTGACCCCAATTAGAAACATAATTTAGAAAATATCAAACAATAGCTAAAGTTTCAGACTCTTTTATTAATTCCAGTTATATTGTTCAGAGCTTTTTTTGACACTGCATTCAAAACCTAATATTAAAAGTGAATCTTTTTCTGTAGGTCAAATGGACAAACACATTCAGGAAACGCAGGAGAAATCTGCTCTGAACATTCAGAAACATTGGAGGGGACACAGGGAAAGGAAGCGCTTCCATCAACAGAAACAGCTTCTGAGACAGTACAAGGCAGCCGTCACGATACAAAGAGCTGTAAGTCATGGAACACATTTTATGATGCATGGTCATGAAGTTAAATATTCAAATATACTGGATATATCAGGTGTTTCTATGGGAAATATTACCTGGTTATGTCTCCCTGTATTATCCATATTAGCTAAAGGGGACATGCCTGTTTTTCATGCTTTTAAAAGAGCATGAGCCAGATTTTAATCGCAAGCCCGCATCTCGCGGTATACAGGCCGTATGTCAGTGGGCGTGCTGCGGGCTCCCGTTCGTCTCCGATTCCGGACAGGGGTTAAACTCCCTTGTGGGTCCTCCCGAGCACATGTAGGATTTTTTCCTACATTTGGGTGTGAAACTATTTGCGGATTTGGGGAATTGAAGCAATTGAATAGCGATCGTAACTCTTGCGGACGGGAAAGATCAAAGTCTTCGGGAGGCTGTAAGTTCCCGGGTTTAACAACCGCAAAGTTTTCAAGCCCATAACCCAAAAACAGTTTGGAGCCTGCAAAAATACTCTAATTGAATAGCAAATTAACTTACTCCCTCACTTACGGGCTCCAGTAATTTACAATTGCTCAATTGAATCAGGTTTCATGTGTTTAAACATTCCGAAACTTTAAATCATTAAGTCAAATCAATTGAAGAAGGTGAAGGAACAGAGTGCAAAAGCTGGCCTGCTGCTCAACATTCAAAAGACGAAGATCACTTCTTCCCCATCTATTTGCCAGGCACTGAGAATGCTGTTTGACATGGAGGCAGTGACAGATTTTATTCTCCTGGACTCCCAAGATCTCTACAGATGGTGACTGCAGTAATGAAATTTAAAGATGTTTGCATCTGGGGAGGAAAGCTATAGCAAGTCTGGACAGGCTATTAAAAAGCAATGATATTGCACTATCCACAAAGGTCCCGCATAGTTACAACTATGGTATTCCTAGAAGTAACATACAGATGTGAGCGCTGGACCATAAAGACCATTAGAATTGATGCCTTTTGAATTGTGGTGTTGGAGAAAATGACTTCGAGTCCCTTCGGCTACAAGAAGATCCAACCAATCAGTACTACAGTCAATGAAGCCAAACTATTAACTGGAAGGTTTGATCATGAGCTCAACTATTTTGTCCATATCATGTGAAGATAGGATTTTGATGCTGAGAAAGAGTGACACAAATGACGAACGGGATTGCAGAGGCAGAGATGGATAGAGGAGGTAATTGAAGCAATGAACATGAGCTTCATGTAGCTCAGAGCAGCAGTGGCTAACAGATGTGCCTGGTGTCACAGAGAGTCAGGCGCAAATGAACAACTAAACAACAATTTCAACTTAATTGAATCTAACAGGAAATGCAGAGAACATATATTATCAGCCTTATTAAATTGAAAAGGGCTCTATAAAAGCACAGAGCCTATTTATTTTACAGAAGTTTTTAGTTAGTGAACTTCTATCCAAAAGCAAGGTCTTCACTAACTAAAAACTTCTGTAAAAAAATAGGGTCTGTGCTTATATAGAGCACTTCTCAATTGGCTGAATCGCAATTTAATAAGGCTGTATATCTGTAGATATGCTTGACTGACAAGCCCCCAAAAGCAATTAAATATCTGAATATGTTTGCTTTTGCTCTAAGATCTTCATGTGAAAAAAAATCACACTGACACATTATCAAATAGATGTAACAAAGATTTAAAAAAAAAATTCTATGTCCCTTTAACGTTATTATGTGCAGATAACCAAAATCTACTTTTCTCATATGTTATTTAAAGTGACATAGCAGAGGTTTCAAATATGGTATAGTTTAAAACCATATGTAATAGGGGAATATTAATTTATGTTGCCATAGGCTACTCAGACTTATGCGCTCTATCTCTCACCTCAAGTCCTCCTCTCCTCCCGCTGTATTACAAATCATAGTTGTATGTGTATTTCTGTATATTGTGCCAAGTTCCCAGTCTCCTCTGGGCTTTGATGAAGGACACGATATAAGAGGCTGTATTTACTTTTCCAAGTTTAACTAACATTGTAGCCTGTGATATAAAAATAACAAACCAAAACAAATCAATGAAAATAGCTAGCTTCCACCGAAGCACTACCTTAACTGACAAGCCGTTTCCTCACTAACCAGTTCTCATCCAGCTAAACCTGGATGGAGCAAAACAAACAGTCCAATAGTTTAACAATCTCTGGTCTGTATTCTATAGATTTCCCAGTACATATAATGTGTATATGTTGTATTCGGTTTTGAACCCAGGCATGTATATTTATTTGTGAGTATAATTAATTTTTATTAATAGAAGAGTTTTGTGTGCTGTACAATAATTTGTTACACGTCTTTTATATTACTTTTCTATAGCAGCTTTCGCAAGAATTACGAGTATTAATCCATATGATTTACATACAAAATTAATTTTGGACATATTTTAAAGGAGGAAATCCTTCCATAAAAACGCCCTCTAAAGTGTGAAGTAAAGCATGGCCTTTTGTGAGATATTGAAATGGCTTGTTTTAACCCTCTAAACAGGCACTGCGTTTTTTAAAACATCGAAGACGAATCCGTGAATCGCTCTCGCCATGGAAAAAAACTAAAGACCTAAAAGATGAAGAGCGACTGCAGCTACAACAGAAAATAGACAGCTATGTCCACCTATACCCGGTCAGTATTTATTTAAAATGTCGATAAGAGTATTTTTTTTTGGGGGGGGGGGGGCATTTAATAGCAAAGGAACTACTTACCTGGCAGCAGGCAATATGCACCGGCAGTAGCACTGCCACTGCTTAATGCAACCAGTGCAGTGCACCAGGGCACTCCTCTGCAGGGGTCTCAGTGCTGTCAATTTTTCTTTCTTTTCTATCTTTATTTGCCCTTGGGCCCCCGGCTTCTCCTGGTCCCTTCACCCTGGGCCCCCTTGGCCGCACCAGTCCCCGCACAGCTATGTCTTCATTGAGAGAGAGAAGCAAATGAAAAGGAGTGAAAAATGGAAGAGTGAAGAGAAAGGCAATGGGGATAATGGAGGGTGAAAAACATAGCAGAACAGTGGAAAGTTAATTCAACAATATTTAGAGGGGGAAGGAGGTTAAATGGAGAAGTTGGGTAAACGGGATGATAGGGAGATATGTGGATAAATAGGTTAGAAAGGGGAAAGGGAATGAATTGGAAAGTGAATTGAAAATGGGAGGGTAAAAGAGGAGGAAATAAAAGGGTAGACAGGAAGTCTGAATGAGAGAATGGAAGGCTGGGAGACAACATAATAAATAGCATGGGATGATAATAAGGAGTCCATCTACTGCCTCCTCTTAATTTCTTGTCGCCCCTATGCTTTGTTGGCCTTTTCCAAGATATCTGGACTAGAATACACACTTAAAGGTATATTCTAGAAAGAATCCGTAGTGGATGAAAACATTAATAAACTTACCCTAAAGTTTGCAAAATCTCTGGAGTTTTCAGGCAGTTGATTTGAGAAGGAACTCCGCTGAAAACCCAAGCTAAACTAGCATAAAATTCATCATTATTTGTGGCCAATCAGGCAGGTACAACTATGTATCTGTTTCCTTTTCAACAGCTGAGATAAAGCTGCTTAAGTGTCAGCCGTGATACTGACGCAGCTCATTGTCTAGTATCATCATATCATATAGGTTCCTTGTGGTTGAAGCTCACACAAGAAATTTCACATGTATTTTGAATTACAAATACACAGAATTCCTCCAATAAAACAATTTTGATGAGACGCCCAATCAGACAGACTTACACACAGGATATCTCACAGACTGCCAGGTACCTATAAAGTCTTACAGACCCAGTTTCCTGGTTTGTCAAATTTTTGGTAAAAAAAAACAGGCAGTGATTATCAGAAAAATATGTCTTATAGAAAAGTTCAGTGTACTTACAAAGTCATAGTCAGGAAACCAAACTCCGGCTTGGCACACCCACCGTGAGATTACATAACCACGTATGCAGAGGAGAGGCAGCCAGATGCGGCGTGTGACCTTTTTGGTAGAAACTAAACGGAAGTACTGGTGCAGGATCGCATTACATGGTTGGTGGGGTCAGAGGAGAGAGAGAGAAAATTTTAAAAAAATCAGCAGTAGTAGTTTAGGCAGGACCAGACACCCTGCAGGGGTGGTAAATGCCACAAGCGGGCTCAGCTCTGCCGAACAGAGAGAGGAGAGAAAAAAAAAAACGCAGCAGCAGTAGTAGCTGATGCAGGGAATGGACAAACTTCAGAAGTGGTAATCAAGCATGAATGTGCTGTACAGAGAGACTCTTATATGAAAATACATAGCACCTGCTAGCATGGTGCCACACTACATAGGCGTCTAAGAGGTTTTCAACTGACAAGAGGACATCCTATTGAGCTTGGAAGTTAAACAAAAATCAACCTTAAAGAAAAGGGTTCTTCACAGTAAGGGTGGTTAATCTGTGGAATTCCTTGGCAAAGGACGCGGTGAAAGCAGATTCGATAGATAACTTTAAAAAGGGATTGGATATATTTTTGATTAAAAATGGCATGCAGGGTTATCCTGGATAATTAGAGAGGGAGTATAGATCTAGGGAGGAATCTGTTTGCCAGCATTTAGAGTCAAGAAGGAATTATTTTTTTTCTTTGGATCAATTAAAAACTAATCTGCATATTGCTAAAGAGGTTTAACTTGGACTAAAGTATTTCCTTCAACCTCAATTACTATGAAACTATGTAAAATATCCCAGGCTGCTTTACATCACAAACCCCAGAGTTTGATACAAATGTATTAGCTGCCTGAGCCTCCTCCTGATTGGCCAAAACAAATTATGAATTTTATGCTAATTTAGCCTGGGATTCAAGGGATGCCTATGCTAAATTGCAACTGTCAGAAATTGCATGACATTTTGCTAACATCAAGGTAAGTGTTTAAATGTTTATTCTGGTATTTTTTTCATGCAAATTTTTTTTTTTTCATACACTACCGATTCTCCAATTTACATTGGAGTCCCATTTGCACTTACTAAATGCTCTTTAGAGCAAGTAGACTTAATAATGGTTATATATTTAATGTTGTGGTAGTGGCAGCATTGCTGTGCTTGTCTATATGATTTGTTGCTTTGAAGGAGACCTCGGATGCAATAAGGTCTCTATAGCTTCTATTGCAAGCTTACATTGCTTAGTGTAATCATCTTCAATAAATCTTCAACTACCTGAAACCTTACCTGCATCCATTGTCTGCACCCCAGTGACAAACTAAATAGACAAACACAGTATGGTGCGCCCAATACAAATTCATTATAATTAAAAAAAAAAAAAAAAAATATATATATATATATATATATATATATATATATATATATATATATATATATATATATATATATATATATATATATATATATAATGTATGTATGTGTGTATATATGTATATATATATATATATATATATATATATATATATATATATATATATATATATTAGTATTACAAAGACCCTGTGTGTATGAGTCACGGGGGGCAGCCCATTGTTGAGGCTATTTGGAAGTTTTCAGTGAACAAAACTTTTAATCCCTGTTAATAAAATGATGTTTAGATTTGCATACACACAATTAGTTTGTTTTTTTATTTTTTTTTATGTTTATCCCATAATCTCAATTGTTTCACTTGCTAAATGAATATGTATGTTTAATGTGTAAGAATCATTTTTGCTAATTAACAGTTTCTAAAAAGTAATTAGACTGCGATGAGCAGCTGTAGCCTTATAAAGGTCTCATCATTACCGCAATACTCACTAATCACACTTTATCTGATTATAATTGTTCTCAGTATATTATAAGTTAATAGCACTCTAGGAGTTTATTCTAAAACAAAGGCAGAATTAAATGTATTGATGATGTGCTTGTGTGATTGTGGACATTTCTCTTTAGGCTCAGCAGATGTCAGCAGAGCAGAACAAAGAGCTCCACTTACAGGCCCAGGAAAAGCTTGGCCAATATCTACTGAAGAGGAAACTGGAACACCGAGCAGAGCAACGCAGAGAGGCGCTGCTGGCCCAGATTAACACTGATATTAATATGTTGATGGGTATGGTCTTATTAAGTTCTCTGGTGGTCCAATGGTTAGGATGCTTTGGCTGCTGCAACCTGGGTTCCATTCCAGTCAGGGAATCAAGAGATCACACCACCCTGAAGCAAAGCAGGGTTGGGCCTGGTCAGTACTTGGATGGGAGACCACCAAGGAATACCAGGAGCTGTATGCTGTGAATCACTGCAGAAGGAACTGGCAATCAACTCCAGTATCTCTGCCATGAATACCAAGTTGGTCAGCATGGTGGGTTGCATTTCATCTGAAAATAAAATTCATTATCGCTGTTATAAATCATTAAGTAGGAATTTTATTAAAGTTCAATGCATGATTAAAACTACTAGCTCCTTTGCAAAGGATGTACATTTAATATTTAAAAAAAAAAAAAAAAATATATATATATATATATATATATATATATATATAGCATTGAATATGCATTTTATTAATGATTGATGCATAACTCAAACATCTAACTCTCTTCTTTAGGGCTCTACGGTGGTCCTTTTTTAAAGGGATATTGAAAGGAATAACTGAGTTATATTAAATGTTATAAAAATATAAAATATGCATCAATTTTAAAAATTCTAAATAGTTTTTTTCCTCATTGCTTTGTTTGATGTAGAGCCGTGTTGATAAATTGCATGTTCAAGTAATTAGGAAATAAAGGGATATGGAAGGTTTCTGGATGTTACTAGGTATATAATATCCCTGGGTATCTATTTACTTTTATGTGCTTTATTTTATTAGGAAGTGATTGTAAATTCTGTTTTTACTGCCTAATATCAGACAACTAGTCCCCGTATGGGTCTGCTCACTGCAACTCATGAAGACACAAACTCTGCTGTACTGTGCTTACACAAACATAAAGCAGTAAAACAGGCAAGTTTCATAACTTTTACATAGATAGTTAATCTTCTTTGAGAGTGCACTTTAATAGAATAAATTTAATTTTAGGTGGAACTTGCCTTTTTTAAGTTTTTAATAAATCTGATTAAGAAAACAGCATTTATAAGGAAAACAATAAGAAAGTAAAAGTTCCGTTTGTCTACAAATGATTCTACACATTAGATATAATCTGTGAGTATGGGCATAATTGTTTCCTTCCAATTTCCTCCCACAATGCTTTGCTCATCACCTACATGATTAAAGTCTTGTAATAAAAATAGTCATTGGGCGAGCCTGAAAGAATCCAATTACAACATTGGGAGTGAAGGTTTTAGATAATGGAAGAAATAGAAGATGAAAGGGCCATAGAAAATGTATTTTTTTTTTTCAACTTAATAGTAATGAATTATAGGTAAGAGTTAAATTGCTTAAATAGCTTTAAATGTATTTTCCTAGATTTCTTTGTTCTCACTGCTCTGCCCTTTTCTAAAGGAAAACCATCTCTGAGCTTGGACCACAGCATTTACTTTGAAAGTACACCCCCCCCCCCAGCTGTTTTTCACATGTTTTTCAGTATGTAACAAACTGACAGCATTAGCAGCTGTGTTAGCCACAAACATAGACACATTTAAGAAAAAAATTGTATTTTTGGAAAATAACATTTCGATCTTGTTTAATTAAACAAATTATTTGAAGCTCAGAGACTGATGGGCGTCTTTCTATAATTTATCAATAGAGGGAGAGGGGTGGGGAATTTCTTAAAACATAGGTATTTTGGCTTTCCAGACGGAGGCAATTTGTAATTAAAATGTCATGCCTGCACCTGCTGAAATGTAAATGCCCCCTCACACATGCCTCACTCACCAAAGTATCTTGGATTCCTCTACGATACTGGTGGGTAAGAGGTGGCACAAGAGCCTCATGTGGCCCTCAGAAAGACCCTCAGACAATTGCCATGCGGCCCCCAGTCTATTCTCTAGTTGGGAGAGCATGTCGTTCTTTAACGTTGTTGTTCAGCTTGTCTGACTCTCGTGACCCTATGGACTCCATAATATTATCTTAGCAAAGATACTGGAGTAGGTTGCCAGTTTCTTCACCAGTGGACCACCATTTGTCTGACATTTCTGCTATGACCTGCCCATCTTGAGTACAGCTCACAGTACAGCTCACAGCTTCATTGAGGTGTACAAGCCCCTTCCAACATGACAAAGTTGTGATCCAAAAGGGGTCTATAACATTAGAGTCCATTTTATATTTCCATCTATAGATTACTAATTTTCATACAAAAAAATCTGTGATGTAGTAAACTACCTTTTTTTTGTTTTGTTTTTTTACTACAGTGTTGTTTAAACAGTATATTTCTTCTTTCTCTGCTTTCTGTCTTAGGTGCCCCAAGTTTAACGAAGGCCACACAGAAGGATATTGACATGTTCACCAGCAGGTCGGTCCCCGTTGCACTCAAAGCCAAACAAGCCCACAGCACAATGCTAAAGCGTAGCCGCTGGCCCTGGTGGAAGAAGCTTAGCGATGAGTTCATAGAGGAAGATGATATTCTTCTATCTGACATCCCTGATATGGAGCACGGGATCATATTCATTGCTGGCAGCAAACACTCCTAGTAGAGAGAGGGGTATTGTCAGGAGTCTGCGGGACCAAAACTCTAAATGCACTTAATCACACTAATGGTTTACTAGTTTTATTAGTAAATTAAGACCTACTATGTTTTGTAAACGTTTGGTTTATTTCAGAGGTGTCTTGATCACTTTGATTCTGAAAAATGTAATTCCTTTATAGGACTAGAAATAGGCAGCTATGTAAGCCAGGAGTATAAAGGCATTTTTCAAGAAGATCTTACATTTCAGTCTGCTTGTGTCATTGGGGACTGCAAATATGCCTATAGCTTGAGAGTTATTGTCATGGGGCTTACTCTTCTATTTAGTTCTAGTAGTGCAAAGCTTACCACTTTAACACAACAAAAGTGTTCTTCCCAGGAAGCTGCAAGCGGGTGACCTAATAGAGCAGTAGGAAGTGCACACATTCCAACAATGTGTGCCTTCCCACAATCCACCCCTAAAGTCAGGCAGGTGGATCATCTACTTAAAACTGACTGGGGAGAGCACAGCAGCAAGTCTCCAGCCAATGGAGATCATTATTATGTTGGAGACAGAGCCACCTCCCCCAGGTTGACTTTAAAAGTGGGTTGATATTGAAAATGTCATTCTATCAACAGAACTGAATTAAAATCCTATTTGCATCTATGGTCCCTCCCATGCTTCAAATTCTGTTAGGGATAAAGGCAAAATGTCTGCTGCCAATAAAGCAATTATTTAAAACAATGTGCAAATTATCAAGTTATATTCTTCAAAAGAGCTAACTATCAATATTAAACTTGAATGATCCTTTAAAGATATACCACTTAAAGTTGTAATCTGCAAAGGATCAAATGAGGGCCTAATAGCTTTCACCTCTTACATTTTAAGAAAATATGTGTCTAATTTAAATGATTAACAACACCTGTGTGTTGCAAGTATATATAGTGTATACATATATAGTAATCCTTATTATATCACTTCAGTGAATTTTCTGATATTGTATTTCTATTTTCTGGGTAGGTTCTCTAATTTGTGCATAATCCATTCTATGCTATGCTTCAATGCTGTTGTACAGCAAATATACGCTAAAAGGAGCCATGTATAAAGTGATATTGGATTAAAATGCATTGTGGGCTCATTCACATTTCTCGCCCAGTTTTCCAGAATGCAGTTCAATAACTGTATTTCTCATAATACTTTTTTTACTTTTTTTTTAGATGTCTAAATGTGAACACAAATTACTAATTATTTACTATTTTCTACTAATATAATTAGCTTTGCTTATAGAGCTATTTTTAATTTTGATGAGATAGGTGTGTGTCACTGTTTGTATGCCTGCATTGTCGTCATAATTGATGTTCTAAGAGAACACTGACTTTATATATTTTATATTGTGCATTCAAAAGAACATTAAACATTGCAAAATATATTTATTCCCTGGGCACAGTTACAACAATGTTAGGAACTATTTCTGAAAGCTCTAATTACTCTGTGTCAGGTACAGGCTCCACAATTACGTCAGTGCTGGGACCGGACATCCTGTAATTAGTGCAATAGTAACAATTAGAAAAGAATTCTAATAAAACAATAGGCTATCATTGTAGAATTAAAAAAATACAAAAAATGTAAAATATAAAACAATACAAAAAATTGAAAATATAAAACTCTAACAAAAAAATATTTACTACGGAATTGAGAGTACATTCAGTATTGGTATGAGGAATCCTCTGAGTGCTAATAAAGAATAGTATTCTTTCTTTAACCCAGAACACTGCTGTTTGATCAAATGTGGAAAGCTCAACCCCAGAGAATTGTAATTTAATACAGAGAAAAAAGTGCAAAGTATCCTCAAGGTGTAGCAAGTAGAAATAGTGACATTTATTTATATTGTTAAGGGGTATACTCACAAATGTAATTGAAAGGTAAGTCTCTCAAACAAAAACTTAACCAATCTACTGTAAAAACTGTCATCCTTGTTTTCTTTTGTTGGTGCCCTTCTATAATGATTGATAACTGTCTTGTCCATCTGGAACACCATTACAATAGTTTGTTGAGGCGATATGGACCAGCAATACTATTATTGTAGGTGGGTATTAAAATATCCAAAGAGGTTTATATAATCTTTAACACGTTTCATCCTCCTGGTGGACTTCACCAGGGAGATTTTCTGTAAAGATCCATTATAATAAAAGGGCACAAGGAAAGTAGGTAAGAATGGCATTTTGTCTAGTCATTTGGTTGAGTTTTTATTTACTATTTCTTTTGTGAGCACACATTATGACTTTATAAATAAATGTCACAATTTTGACTTGCTGCGCCATGAGACTGTTTAGCTCTTGTTTCTCTGTAATTTGAGTTAGGTAATCCTGGCTGAGAGTTGTTTGGATATTCAACTCAAAGTAGAGGATTAAAACCAAGCTCTTTTAAATACATGATAATAACCACAAATTAATTTAGTTTGCACTAGGAAAACAATGAGAAAAGCCCTCCATTGTTCTGAGAACAGCAGACAGAATAATGTATTTGTTTGAGAAACTTGTACATTTGACCAAAAAAAACTGTTGTGCGTGTGTGTGTCAGGGTTGTTCATATCTTGGAGAGCTGTGGTTGCACCTATTGATGCAAGCAGCCTACTTCTGGGCCTTTGAGAGTCAAGTGGCAATCTGATCCAGTTAGCATTCATAACTCTCCCTATTCCATCCTTGCCCACCCACCCTCCTCTGATAGCTTCAAAAACACACACCCATATTCCAGCTCTTAGGATCTGATGGAACAAACCGAAAATAGATTCTTCTACTCCCAAATAGAGTCTTCAAACAATTCACATTTTCCCCCAAAATACTTTTATGTCCAAATGCTGATGATGTTAATTTTGCACATACGTGAAGGGTCTTTTTTTCTGGAACTACCTCAATACATTAGTCATTTTAACTTGGCCCTTCTATAGCAAATACCTGATCTTACAACACAGTTTGTGACCATATCACAGGGTGGAAGTGCTTTGAGGTAGGTACCCATTCCACGGACTATAATGTTTCAGTCTTTTACGTCTTATCAGTGCAGGGCTGGTTTTGCAAAATATGTTTTATAACATAAGCTAAAGCTCAGCTACATGGATTTGTGATTTGTGGCCTTTTCAAAATATTCTTGCCATGATTTAGAAACCATCTCCATACTGACTGTTTGTTTGTTTTTTCCTAATTAAAAACTAGCTTTGCAACATTTTCTCTGCTTAATTATGGTCTTCGTTAGACTCCAAGTTTTCAAACCGATATATTTTTCAATGTACAGTGGTACTTTCTGGGGTGCCCTCATAGGAAAGCTTGTTGTCAAGGGAAACCACTTTAGCCATCGGGTAGCACAAAGCTGCTGGAGGGAGACTCAACATCCTAAAAATGCTTGCCTACCCATTATCCCATAGAGCCCTGACATTAAAGGGACACAGAACTCTATCATACATTTAAAAACCCTAGTTCAAGCTGAACACAAGTTTTCCCCATGAAAGCTGAAAAAAGTAACATTAATGTGGGACAAAACAAAAATAGTAGTGAGCTTTCTCCATTCTTGTAGCCTGAAACAAAGTTGCTGGTGATTATAAATTACTAGCGAATTGCCCGTCAAAAAATGACGGCAATGAAATTGTAAGGTAGCTAATGCTGTTTAGTGTGTAATAATGAAATATATAATACATTAATAAATGAATATACTTTACCTATTTTAAAGCATTGTGTGGAAGAGCTGTGAATGTGTTTTGATGTTGCTGCAGCATTAGTGGTGTGGATCTGCTGTGTAAGCGTGCTGAATGTGTGCAGTGTAACACTGTGCGTGCGCGAGCCCAAACCGTTGGCGTAGTCGTGTACTTCCGCATTTGCGTAAAATGGCGAGTAATGTGTGGTATACGTCTGTATCGGAATATCCGTAGGTGTTTTGTGGTGTTTTGCGAGTTTCTTGTGGTGTTTTGCGAGTTTAGAGTGCTGTAGCCTCGTTTTCGTTTTGTTCGGCGGCCATTTTTTCTCTCGCTTCGATTTTTTTTTTTGTCTCTAAACTGTTTTATTTTGAGTAAAATCGAGGTGTAAGTTGTATTTTTGAGGTGCTGGGTGCTCCCTCTTGGTGTAGGTAAGTTTTTTATGTATGTGTTGTGTGTATGTATTGTGTTTTACATTTTGTAATGTTCGCGAGTTGCGTCCGAGTGTTGCGAGGCCGTAATGTGTGTGTGAACGTGTGTCGTATGTTGTTTGCGAGTGTCGTAATGTGTGTGTCGTACTGTTTGGGTTGCGACGTGAAGTTTGCGAGGGTCGCAGTTGCTGGCATGGAGCGCCTACGGCGCTCCATGCCAGCAACTGAGACCCTCGGGTAGTGCCCTCGCTTCGCGAGGGCCGCGACTCGCATAGCGAGCCCGCAGCGTTAGCAACAACTCGTACGCTCACAACTATATATGTGATTAAGCTGTGTTTGTTTAGCCACTTGTGCATTAGCAAGATGGTTATAAACTGTTTATGGTAGACTTCAAAGGCTTCCACCTTCTGAATAATTTAGGAGGTCAGGTCACGAACAGGAGCCGTTATCTAAATTCTTGAGCACTATATTTTTTATAGTGCAAAATTATTAGGCAAGTTGTATTTTTGAGGATTAATTTTATTATTGAACAACAACCATGTTCTCAATGAACCCAAAAAACTCATTAATATCAAAGCTGAATATTTTTGGAAGTAGTTTTTAGTTTGTTTTTAGTTTTAGCTATTTTAGGGGGATATCTGTGTGTGCAGGTGACTATTACTGTGCATAATTATTAGGCAACTTAACAAAAAACAAATATATACCCATTTCAATTATTTATTTTTACCAGTGAAACCAATATAACATCTCAACATTCACAAATATACATTTCTGACATTCAAAAACAAAACAAAAACAAATCAGTGACCAATATAGCCACCTTTCTTTGCAAGGACACTCAAAAGCCTGCCATCCATGGATTCTGTCAGTGTTTTGATCTGTTCACCATCAACATTGCGTGCAGCAGCAACCACAGCCTCCCAGACACTGTTCAGAGAGGTGTACTGTTTTCCCTCCTTGTAAATCTCACATTTGATGATGGACCACAGGTTCTAAATGGGGTTCAGATCAGGTGAACAAGGAGGCCATGTCATTAGATTTTCTTCTTTTATACCCTTTCTTGCCAGCCACGCTGTGGAGTACTTGGACGCGTGTGATGGAGCATTGTCCTGCATGAAAATCATGTTTTTCTTGAAGGATGCAGACTTCTTCCTGTACCACTGCTTGAAGAAGGTGTCTTCCAGGAACTGGCAGTAGGACTGGGAGTTGAGCTTGACTCCATCCTCAGCCCGAAAAGGCCCCACAAGCTCATCTTTGATGATACCAGCCCAAACCAGTACTCCACCTCCACCTTGCTGGCGTCTGAGTCGGACTGGAGCTCTCTGCCCTTTACCAATCCAGCCACAGGCCCATCTATCTGGCCCATCAAGACTCACTCTAATTTCATCAGTCCATAAAACCTTAGAAAAATCAGTCTTGAGATATTTCTTGGCCAAGTCTTGACGTTTCAGCTTGTGTGTCTTGTTCAGTGGTGGTCGTCTTTCAGCCTTTCTTACCTTGGCCATGTCTCTGAGTATTGCACAACTTGTGCTTTTGGGCACTCCAGTGAAGTTGCAGCTCTGAAATATGGCCAAACTGGTGGCAAGTGTCATCGTGGCAGCTACACGCTTGACTTTTCTCAGTTCATGGGCAGTTATTTTGCGCCTTAGTTTTTCCACACGCTTCTTGCGACCCTGTTGACTATTTTGAATGAAACGCTTGATTGTTCGATGATCACGCTTCAGAAGCTTTGCAATTTTAAGAGTGCTGCATCCCTCTGCAAGATATCTCACTATTTTTGACTTTTCTGAGCCTGTCAAGTCCTTCTTTTGACCCATTTTGCCAAAAGAAAGGAAGTTGCCTAATAATTATGCACACCTGATATAGGGTGTTGATGTCATTAGACCACACCCCTTCTCATTACAGAGATGCAAATCACCTAATATGCTTAATTGATAGTATGCTTTCGAGCCTATACAGCTTGGAGTAAGACAACATGCATATAGAGGATGATTTGGTCAAAATTCTAATTTGCCTAATAATTCTGCACTCCCTGTATATGTTTTAATTTGATTTTTATACATGATACATTTAACCCATTAACATATATGAAAATATGAAAATATCATTATCAGCATACAAAAGATATAACATAATAGTATAACCAATATACGTTACATAGATTAAAATAGTCATATTATCACACAATCTGTATAAGATGAAGGAAAAGAAAGAAAAAAGGAAAACTCCCTCATTTCCTTCTCCTTTTCTCCACCAGTTCACTTGTACGCTAAATTATAAAACATGGGACCTATGCTAATCCCTGAAAAAGCAATTGCAAGTATCCTAACTGCAAAGTAAATCCTACATAGCTATGCTAATCACGATCCCTAAAACATTGCGAGAAAAGTGCTACGGGTCACTGCTACAAGCGAACTTCACAACACAGACGAAAAGCAAGGCAAAAATCTCCAATGAGTTTTGAACTGACAAATTACGAGTTACTTCCTGACACTTTGATACCCAAACCATATTCTAATAAGATTTTACAGATCTCTCTCAAATGCGGGCAATTCTGTAATAAAAAAAAAAGCAAAATATAGATTTACGTGTACAGGAGACCACTCACAAATGCTTTGAAAACCTTTGTTGAGTCTCCCAGAAGCATTTAAAGTGTCAGTATAGCACAAAAAGCACTACAGAATGATGAAATGTCAACATTATTTGACACGTAACATTCCAATATCAACAAGTTTAAAAAAGACGTTTAGTCCATCAAGTTCCACCTTTTAAAATGTCCTCTGATCTGCAATATGCAGATTAATTGTTAATTGGTCCAGAAGAAGGCAAACAGAAAAAAAACAAGTGAAATTATGTGTAATAAAAAAATATATGTTAGTATTAAGCCAGTTTTACGATACAAAATCCAGGGTAACAAACAACCCAGTACTCAAGGGGTTAATACACAACACAAAAACATGTTGCTTATGAACGAACACTCTAATGCATTATACCACATTTTAACAAAAATAAACACATCTTTATTTATTGAACCTGTAAATACAATTGTCAAATATTTTTTATTTTAAAATCTATTCATAAATAAGAAACAATTACTAATATATATATATATATATATATATATATATATATATATATATATATATACCATATTGGTCCGAATATAAGCCGCACCCGCATATAAGCTGCACCCGTAAAGTTCAAGGGGAAAAAATAGAAAAAAGATAGTACTCACATATAAGCCACACCTGTAAAATTGGAGAGAAAAAAGACTCTCAAAGTGATCAGCCATTGCAAGAAACAGGCTTTTTACATATCGGCATATCGGCAGTAATTTTGCATTCGCGAATAGAAGCCGCACGCTTTACAAGCAAAGTTCGCAAATCGGCAATGATTTTTTTACGGTCGCGAATATAAGCCGCACAATTAACTCGCAAGCTCAAAAATCGGGAAAAAGGTGCGGCTTATATTCGGACCAATACGGCATATATAATCGGTTCCCTATTGAAGATAGTTACGGGCAGTTGTTCCTGCACATCTCACTCATTGTAAGGTTTATGGCAATCACATTTGGCTCCTAGGGCTGTCTCATCTGTAAAGCTTGGTTTGGCTGCTTCCTGCACAGATATCTGTTGCGGCAACAGAGCAGGATTTATGGATCTGAGTGCTGTAATTTGGGGAGAGTGAATGATTGGAATTAGTGTAGAACTTAGGGGGGAAACGCTCCTGCAGACTTTTTACTGCATTCACTTAAGTCAGAACACCCGATTAGCATAGGGTTCCATGTACTTAAGCTAGATAGCTTTACAAGACTTTTAATATTACCCCACTAAAATCATCTGTGCAAGTATTTAAAAGTATGCATTGGCTCTGCTTAAAATATATTAATACTACCCCACTATAAGTATAGGTGAAATTATTTCTTAGTATGAATTGGCCCCACTTAGACTTAAACAATCAAGTTCTTTTTTTCAATTGATCCTTCCTTGTCAAATAAATATATAAATATTTGTTTTTCAAGGCTTTTAAAAGTTCAGATAAATTAGGTGATTCTTTAAAAATTCATTTTATCACAATTATTTTCTTTGCTGTAATAATCAGAATTTAAAAAAAAATGTAACCAAGAGATTTTTATCAAGTTTTTTTTTGCATTTTTACATTTCAAATAATTTTGTGAGTTTTTTTATTTTTACATCTATAACTCTGTGAGATTTTTATTCAAAACAATCATTTAATTTCCTATTATCCTCCTCCGTGAAATGTATGTGATGATCTCACCTATAACAACAAACTTACACGTTTCCCAAAGTAATTTTTTTTTTCTATCCTTCAATGAAGTTATTGGGAGTTTCCATGTGGAAGTGCCATTTTGTTTGCATAAAAGGTTTTAATGTTAATTATACTTGTGCGTGATCTGATATAATAACATAACTAACATCTCAATTTTATCTACCAAATGTGAAGAAAAAAAAAATACATGAGAGTGATTTTGTAAAAATATCTCCCGAGTTGTTCAACCAAGTCTTTTGACATATACTGATACATTTTATAAAATGTAAATTTACGGCTGAATAACCACTTTATCTTAGAATTACCAAGAAGACTATTATAAAATCTCAGTAGATCCCAATTTACGACTTATACAAATTACTTCATCAAAGCATATAACATACAAAATACAGATTATAATTGACAAATATTTTCTCACATAAGATATTACTTCCCAATCTCATTGTCTTTCACATTTTTAAATGCTTCATCTGCTTCATAAAAAAAATTCTCATTTTTCTATATCTATACTTAATATAGCTGGATATAATAATGCAAATCTTTTCTTTCTGTACAACATTCTCAAAAATGTTCCTCTTCTGGAAACATTAACAGAATAGTCATTGAATAATCTTAATATAGAACCTTTATAGGAAATTATTTAGATTTTCCTATAATTTTGTATTCGTTGTATTTTTTCCTGAAAAATCCAAAACATCAATTAGAGCTGTCCCATTAGTCAGTGAACCATCAGTTACCTTCTTTTTAAGTCCTATGCCATGAACTCTCTCAATCCACAAACATTGTGCAGTAGGATCCATATATATTAACTTTGGCAGTTCTATAGCAACAAACCCAATCAAATTAAATACCCTAATTGATTCTGGTAGCCCAACCAGTCTCAAGTTGTTACGTCAGTTTCTATTATCTAAATCCCCAATTTTATTTAGTACATTATACTTTTGTTGTTATAAAGTTTACATTTATTTTTCCTATATGTGTATCCTATCCTAAATACCTGATATTCTCTTTTCTGTCTATATGATTCTTTGATTTATTATACTTAATTCATCTTTACAAGATCTTAAACCAGATTTTACATCTTCAATTAAAGGCATAAATACTAAAGAGATCTCTTGAGTAATGTATTGTATTAATCTTTGGTCTCAATTTTTCTTCCTGTGTAATTTCAATAGAGATATCTATATTCTGTCTTAGTTCTCTCTGTTCTTTAGATTCTTTGGCCTAATTTTGGTCTGTAAAAAATAATTATGCTGATTTATTGGATCATGATCCAGCCATTTCAAATTGGGCTGGTTATCTCCTTAAATATTTATCCATAAGAAAAAAGATGTATTATTTTTAGCTCAGAATTATATATAAAAGCCTATAAGTTAAAGGCTTCAAAAGCCAAATATATTATCACAGTTCGCTAATATATCATAAATGTCCCTTCTGTTGAAAAAAAACTGACATATATTACTTACCTGGAGCATATCCGACTATAACTAAGCTATAGAGGGAGAGTAAACATATATATTTTTCATATATAAATCATTCAACCTACAATTTTATAGTTCTCCCAAGGAGTCTTTCCGATAGGCCACAGATATTTTGTAACCAAAAAGTTTACTGAAAACAGACTTCTATAATTACAAGATTAATTATTCTAAGTAGCCCAATTCCCCAAAATTGATTCACAGTTATTCCAGTTGTTCAAAAACAACAAAACTATTTTCACCAGGTAGGCCAAAATTTTGGATTAACCTTACTGAATTCCACTTGTTATTGCATTACAGAAAAATGTATATAATATATATATATATATATATATATATATATATATATATATATATATCACATATTATAATTGTCAAACTGCGAGTTGTCGTCACGCTTTGCGGCCGAGGTTTTTTATTTAAAAATAAAACTTGATTTCCACACCCCCAGGGCTGCTTATATAGGCCCCTGATACCTACCAATAGAAACACTGCACTTCTGTAATACATTTCTTAATAAAATTAACAAATTAGACACTTTACAGAAAACTCTATGATATAAACCTTTTATTGTAACGGACAAACATAAAATGCACGGCTCACATATTATTTGAATAGTGCACAGCTCTTTTAAACACCTTCATATGCCTATGAAGGTAAATGTAATGGCCAAATCATGCTAATTTAATATTTAATGTTTGACTTGCATTGTAATAATCAGCTGTTTTACAAATTACCAGGTTATCACCCCACCCTCCATGTTCACAGTTTTAGACCTGTAATTATTATTTTGTTGATAATGTTCAGTCGTGTCCAATACTGTGTACCCTATGGACCGCTGCACACCAGAAACATCATTATGTCACTAGTTGTGCTTATCCATAAGGGTTTCTTGGCAAAGATTCTGGCATTGGTTGCCAGTTTCTTCTCCAGTGGACCTCAATTTGTCTGACCTCTCTGCTATGACCTGCCCATTTTGGGTGAGTACACATGATTGAGCCCACAGCTGTATTGAAGTACACAAGCCCATTCACCACAACAAGGTAGTGATCCACAAGGGGTTACTTATTACTTCTACCAAAACCCATAAGATCCTCTGAGGCCAGAGTAGATGGACCAACTGGTTTTTGTTTGTATTGATAATGCTGTTTCAATGAGAGAAGCAGCCCCTAGCTCTATATTACACTCCCATCACAAGGAAATATTTCAGACTCCCAGGTATAGGAACAAAACTGTGGTCAGTCAGTAAATTAATTATAATGAGTAAATCGGGCAAAGATTCAATAGCAATCTGTCAATGGCAGAAAAAGTAAATCAAAAGTTGGTAACCAGGAAAGCAGATCAGATGCATTTTCAAAAATGCTTGAATGGGGACCAAGCCAACAACTCCTATGGGTTCCACTGGTTTTAAATTGGTTTAATACTCATCTGGTATCATACATGCTCAAATTATAATATGCAAAGTTGAATGCAAAAAAAGAAGGTGCACCATCTACCAAAACCAAAAAAGGATAAATCGGATAAAAAGAGTACTTAACTACCCACTTCAAGGATACCAAAGATGTTCTTTTTTTAAAAATTGTAGAAACAGGGGGGGGGGGCGTGGCCAGCAAGCTAACGGAACGGTCGTGCTGCATCAGAGCTCCTGCTCATAGACTGTATAATCCACTATTTGTGGGTTTAATTCCCACCCAAAAGCTCCACAAATACTATATCTGTCCCCAGCTACCCTCAGGGATCAAGGGGATACATTTCTTTGGTGGCACAAACAACTTTCCGGCGCCACGCAAAAACGGGCCCTGCAAGTGCAGGAAGCAGACCGAGTGACTCCCTTCCTCCCCCGGCTGGGAGAAACTTATAAGACGACCCTACCACCGCAAATAACGCACCTGCACAGCAGCACACTCAGCTGAGGACACGAGCGCTGGTTCGGGAGACTGCGGAGGTCCCACATCGGGAAGCAGTGGCCGCAGTGAGTACACCCCAAACCCGGGACAACACCTACCCACCAGACGCCGACTCCCACAGCCCTTAAAGACCGCACAGCGGTCGCAACAACACCGGCGGTAGAGGGCCGGACCATTGAGCCTCCCGCCACGCCGAAGCTGTAAGCCTGGAGTGAGAGAAGACGGCAGCAGGGTAAGAGCTTCACCCGGCACACAGCCCAAATTCCCTCTCCCCCTCACACTCCATATACACCACGGACCCAGGGCATCATTGTGAGGCCGACACATAGGCCCAGGGTGAGGGCACACGACGCAACTGAATAACACTGCAACCAGCAGCAGCCAAACAGTTGCCAGTGACACCACTACTGAAGGCACTAGCCAGACCCTCATCAAGAGGCACAAGGGGACCTACAAAAACGGCCCCACTCAGCCCCAGGGGTGCATGGTAACCTCGTGGAACCCAACACTGACGTCCATTTTGGCTCATCCCTAACAACAGAGCGTGAGACTCTTCCCGCCAAAACGGCGGCGGCCATTTTAATGAGCCCAACTTACATTCCCTGACTCTAAGCCCAGTGGGTGCATACTTCCCCTCCTTTCCAGCAGTGTCATCTAAACACTAAGAGGCCAGTGGAGTCCCACTTCAAAAGTATACCATCATAATAAAGTTGACACCATACAATCACCTCCACAAGCAAAAAATCCGGGGCCTAACAAAGGAGAGAGTCACTGAAGAACAAATTGACAGACAACTGCACACTCTAGTGGCCGCTGCACATAGTGCATAAGAGTGAAACTTACTATCAATCTAATAGACTGGCAGCTTATAATTCATATGGAAAGCACACCCACCTAAAGATGTAAACCACTATCAATGCCCACACAAAGGGGAAGCTTACATCAGACAAAAGTGAAGAGTGACTTAACAAGTATTATGGCTGGAGTGGCTACGAGGAAAAGCAACAAAAACATTCAAGCCTACTATCCACCAAAGACAATAACGGCAACCCCTCAGACCCCCCAGTCAACAGCAAGCCCTACTGAAACAAGAGTAATGGAACAATCCACACCGAGCACCAAAGGTGACATACAAGACCTGAAGGACCTAATCCGAATGTTCAGAGAAGACATTAAAACGGAAATCTCAAAGGTATCTACAGAGCTGAAAGCCGAAATAAAAAAAATAGACTCCAAAACAAGTGTGCTTGAAGAGAAATGCAAAGAACTTCAACAATCCCATCAGCAGATGGAAATGGAAATATCGGCGCTAAAAGAAGAACAAGCTAACCACCTCTTGTTCCAAGAAGATCTAGAAAACAGATCTAGAAGGCAGAACGTGAGATTACGCAACGTCCCTGAATCGGTAACGGATCTTAAAGGATACTTGTACGAACTATGTGAATTCCTGTTACCAGATCTAAACTCGGAACAGTATAACATTGACCGCATACACAGAGCCTTGGGCGGACGCCCAAACATGAAGGAAAGACCGAGAGATATCATCGCAAGATTCCACTATTTCACCACAAAAGAGTTGTTCATGAAAGCATCCAGAGGAGGCATACCTGAAATTGAGGGGCACCAACCTCAAATCTTCTCCGACCTATCACAACTAACACTCTCCAAAAGGAGAAATATGAAACCCCTATTGGACTGCATCCTTGCCCAGGGCTGGAGATACTCCTGGGGCTTCCCATTCCGTCTGACCATATCGAGAGACAACAAGTTTTATTCCGTCAGATCTTTGGAAGAAGGAATCAAACTGCTGACATCTTGGGACATTCACCTACATGCGACCCCTGAACTTCTCATGGAAAGCAGACCACAAGGAGAGAGGAGAAGAGGTTCAACGCGACGAGACAGAGGGAGAAACATTTCACTCCCGGACTCAAGGAACTCTAGGAACCAAAATGTTACAATGTGATATATTATGCTGTCTTTTCTCTCTTACTCTCTTTTTCCAAGAAACCTATAATGCTGCCGATAAGTAATCTTTGTGCAGGGCGATGTGGGCCAAGGCGTTGTAGTGTTAGTTTTCACTGTACTCTTCCAAAATGCTGCCGATCCACAACCTACAGGGCCCTTACAGTAAATAACACCCGACCTCAGTAAAAGTAAACCTGCTAAACAGCAAATTACCCACGCCTATACTACGTACTAAACAGGTAGACCTTTAAAACATGCAGTAGACGTAGACAAACTAATTATCTCCTGCCCTATCTCTAAGGTGTACCTTATATTGACTACTTGATAGACACCACTGGGTTTACAAACAATCAGTTACTTAAAGCCCTTCAAATTTAACGTTCTTACAGATGTAACGGTCCAACGCCCTGCATTAGACTAATCTCAGAAACTCTTGGAACGGAGAATAGGTGAGACTTATATGGGTTCACTTTTTCACTTTAAAAATTATAGACCGCTCACAAAGTCCCCCGTGGGCAATTTAGTTAGTTCAGAAAACAGGCGAATCCTCACAGTGTCAACTAACGACACGAGTGGATTCACCACGAAAGTTAAGGAGGATAGCGAGTGCTATCCCTTCGATAGTTTTATTACTACTACACTCACAGCTAATCGAAGTAGCTGTAGTTTATTTTCTTGTTACAACCGTTCACATCCCAGTAAAAAACCCACGTTTTAGATAAAGACGACTCAAATTCCTTGTCAACACAGAGTAGTAGAGAACTCCTCTAGGGTTGCCTTTGTGTTGGTTTATCACTGTGTAAAACTTGTTATTTTTCCCCGTCTTCCCGTTTGCTCCACTAGCACAACCAACCTCCGAGTGTAAGGACACAGTCCCAGCAGGGGGCCTATCGGACAATCTCGACAAGAACGACAAAAAAAACACCCCGTCACGACCGGCTCCCCATAAGGAACATAGAGCAAAAAGGTAGGACACATCATGAACCTCAACATTATCTCACATAATGCTCAGGGCCTCAATGAACCCGTTAAAAGAGGGATAGCAATAAAAGAATATCACAAGCTAAGAGGGGATGTAGTAATGATCCAAGAAACACACTTTAAAAAATTAGCGATCCCCAAATGCTGGGGGAGATCCTACATGCAGACATACCACTCTTCAGCTAAAGAGAAAACTAAAGGAGTGTCAATTTTGGTACACAATAGAATTAATTTTTGCCACTCCAAAACCCAGTCAGACCCAGAGGGCAGATATTTAGCAATTCATGGATCCATCCAAGAACAAAAGGTGACTTTCCTTAACCTTTACAACCCCGAATACCGAACAGGCACAATTCTTCGCTAAAATATCCCGTATTATGTTGGGATGGGAGCCATCTACCCTAGTAGTGGGAGGAGACATGAACACGGTGCTAGACCCAGACAAAGACCGATCTGCCAAATCTCCCGCACACACTACGCCAACAGCCACCAAAGCGTTCAAACACATTCTCAGATCCTACGGTCTGATTGATACATGGAGAGTAATGAATCCCTCAGACAGGACATACACCTTCTTCTCCCCCAGACACCAGTCCCACTCAAGGATCGACCATGTGCTAATACAACAACGACTAACCCATAACTTAATGGGTGCAGACATACACCCCATTGCATGGTCGGACCATGACTTGGTTCTGATTTCCCTGAATGGCTTCATCCCATCAGGACGATCTCCTTCATGGACCTTAAACCCACACGAACTCAATGACGTCACCTCCAAGGACAAAATTATCAGAGCGATAGACGACTACTTCGCACTCAATGCTGAGAGCGAGGTGGGGAAGGGGGGAGTATGGGCAGCCCATAAAGCAGTCATTAGAGGGGTCTGTATCCAAATAGGCGCAACAACAAAAAAATTGGAACAGGCACAATTGCACACTATCAAGAGTAAAATGTCAGACTTACAAACGCAATTCACTAGGAAACACGACCCGAAGATTTACAATGAGCTCCTGGTTCAAAAGCAATTATTAAATGCTATTCTTCGAAAAAAAATGATAACAATCCTCCAACGCACACAGGCCACAATGTTCAGGAGCGCCAACAAACCAGATACCATGTTAGCCAGAAAGGAGAAATATGAAACCCCTATTGGACTGCATCCTTGCCCAGGGCTGGAGATACTCCTGGGGCTTCCCATTCCGTCTGACCATATCGAGAGACAACAAGTTTTATTCCGTCAGATCTTTGGAAGAAGGAATCAAACTGCTGACATCTTGGGACATTCACCTACATGCGACCCCTGAACTTCTCATGGAAAGCAGACCACAAGGAGAGAGGAGAAGAGGTTCAACGCGACGAGACAGAGGGAGAAACATCTCACTCCCGGACTCAAGGAACTCTAGGAACCAAAATGTTACAATGTGATATATTATGCTGTCTTTTCTCTCTTACTCTCTTTTTCCAAGAAACCTATAATGCTGCCGATAAGTAATCTTTGTGCAGGGCGATGTGGGCCAAGGCGTTGTAGTGTTAGTTTTCACTGTACTCTTCCAAAATGCTGCCGATCCACAACCTACAGGGCCCTTACAGTAAATAACACCCGACCTCAGTAAAAGTAAACCTGCTAAACAGCAAATTACCCACGCCTATACTACGTACTAAACAGGTAGACCTTTAAAACATGCAGTAGACGTAGACAAACTAATTATCTCCTGCCCTATCTCTAAGGTGTACCTTATATTGACTACTTGATAGACACCACTGGGTTTACAAACAATCAGTTACTTAAAGCCCTTCAAATTTAACGTTCTTACAGATGTAACGGTCCAACGCCCTGCATTAGACTAATCTCAGAAACTCTTGGAACGGAGAATAGGTGAGACTTATATGGGTTCACTTTTTCACTTTAAAAATTATAGACCGCTCACAAAGTCCCCCGTGGGCAATTTAGTTAGTTCAGAAAACAGGCGAATCCTCACAGTGTCAACTAACGACACAAGTGGATTCACCACGAAAGTTAAGGAGGATAGCGAGTGCTATCCCTTCGATAGTTTTATTACTACTACACTCACAGCTAATCGAAGTAGCTGTAGTTTATTTTCTTGTTACAACCGTTCACATCCCAGTAAAAAACCCACGTTTTAGATAAAGACGACTCAAATTCCTTGTCAACACAGAGTAGTAGAGAACTCCTCTAGGGTTGCCTTTGTGTTGGTTTATCACTGTGTAAAACTTGTTATTTTTCCCCGTCTTCCCGTTTGCTCCACTAGCACAACCAACCTCCGAGTGTAAGGACACAGTCCCAGCAGGGGGCCTATCGGACAATCTCGACAAGAACGACAAAAAAAACACCCCGTCACGACCGGCTCCCCATAAGGAACATAGAGCAAAAAGGTAGGACACATCATGAACCTCAACATTATCTCACATAATGCTCAGGGCCTCAATGAACCCGTTAAAAGAGGGATAGCAATAAAAGAATATCACAAGCTAAGAGGGGATGTAGTAATGATCCAAGAAACACACTTTAAAAAATTAGCGATCCCCAAATGCTGGGGGAGATCCTACATGCAGACATACCACTCTTCAGCTAAAGAGAAAACTAAAGGAGTGTCAATTTTGGTACACAATAGAATTAATTTTTGCCACTCCAAAACCCAGTCAGACCCAGAGGGCAGATATTTAGCAATTCATGGATCCATCCAAGAACAAAAGGTGACTTTCCTTAACCTTTACAACCCCGAATACCGAACAGGCACAATTCTTCGCTAAAATATCCCGTATTATGTTGGGATGGGAGCCATCTACCCTAGTAGTGGGAGGAGACATGAACACGGTGCTAGACCCAGACAAAGACCGATCTGCCAAATCTCCCGCACACACTACGCCAACAGCCACCAAAGCGTTCAAACACATTCTCAGATCCTACGGTCTGATTGATACATGGAGAGTAATGAATCCCTCAGACAGGACATACACCTTCTTCTCCCCCAGACACCAGTCCCACTCAAGGATCGACCATGTGCTAATACAACAACGACTAACCCATAACTTAATGGGTGCAGACATACACCCCATTGCATGGTCGGACCATGACTTGGTTCTGATTTCCCTGAATGGCTTCATCCCATCAGGACGATCTCCTTCATGGACCTTAAACCCACACGAACTCAATGACGTCACCTCCAAGGACAAAATTATCAGAGCGATAGACGACTACTTCGCACTCAATGCTGAGAGCGAGGTGGGGAAGGGGGGAGTATGGGCAGCCCATAAAGCAGTCATTAGAGGGGTCTGTATCCAAATAGGCGCAACAACAAAAAAATTGGAACAGGCACAATTGCACACTATCAAGAGTAAAATGTCAGACTTACAAACGCAATTCACTAGGAAACACGACCCGAAGATTTACAATGAGCTCCTGGTTCAAAAGCAATTATTAAATGCTATTCTTCGGAAAAAAATGATAACAATCCTCCAACGCACACAGGCCACAATGTTCAGGAGCGCCAACAAACCAGATACCATGTTAGCCAGAAAACTGAAAACACAGAGAGCTAATTCCTTTATCCCAAAAATAATTAACAAATTTAACAAGCTAGTCTTTAAGCCAAATGAGATAGCAGAAACATTTCGACACTTCTATGAGGAACTTTACTCAGCCCCCGCTCAATCAGGAACCAAAGCCCACAAATCCCAAATAGATTCTTTCTTAAACTCAACAGAGCTCCCACAAATTGAGAGAACCCGATCTATAGAATTAGCAAAACCCATCACGATGGAAGAAATTAAAGAAGCAATTAAAACAACTAAATCACATGGGGCACCAGGCCCGGACGGGTTCACGAATTATTACTACAAGCAATGCTCACATCAATTACTCCCGCACCTCCACAAATTATTTAATGAACTATTAAAAGGTCCCCCCATAAAACAAGAATTCTTAGAAGCAAAAATTATTGTAATCCCTAAAATAGGTAAAGATCCGGCCCAATGCGGGAGCTACAGACCAATTTCGTTAATTATTAACGACATTAAAATATACTCAAAGATTCTGGCGAACAGACTGGCCCCATTGCTACCTAGTGTGGTCCACCCGGATCAAGTAGGCTTTATTGCCGGTAGAGAAGCCCCAGACAACACCAGGAGAGTGTTAAACCTAATAGAAATAGCCAAAAAAAACAATATCCACTCAATGCTTCTATCACTAGACGCGGAAAAAGCATTCGACAGAATAGATTGGACATTCATGTGGGAAGTGCTAATCAGGATGGGTCTGGGAGAGGGTTTTATAAGAGGGATACAGTCCTTATACACGAACCCCGAAGCCTCCATAGCATATCAGGGATTCCACTCTAAAAGACTTAAAATAGCCAGAGGGACCAGACAAGGTTGTCCACTCTCCCCTCTATTGTTTGCACTATGCCTAGAACCATTAGCGATTGCGATCAGGAACTGTCCGGACATCCAAGGTATAAAAGTTGGCCCCAAGGAATACAAACTCAATCTCTTCGCAGATGATATCCTGCTTTCACTGACAGAACCAACAACTAGCTTGCCCAATTTACTCCACCTTCTCACGAAATTCGGTACTATCTCAGGTTTTAAAATCAACACATCCAAAAGTCTGGCACTCAACATTACACTACCCAGGGAGATGAAAGAAAATTTGGACAAAATTTTTTCCATTAAATGGGCTCAAAAATTCTTGACTTACCTAGGTATTAATATTCCAGGCTCCATAGACCAGGTATATGATGCGAACTTCCCCCAAATCATCAGTAGAATAAAACAGGACATAGAGAAATGGTCAGCCTACAATATATCCTGGCTTGGCAAAATAAACGCAATCAAAATGAATGTTATCCCAAAAAATGTATACTTATTTAGAGCGATCCCGACACCAATTAACTTGACAGCCATAAAAGCACTACAAAAAACCCTTTTCAAATTTACCTGGAACCAAAAAAAACCAAGAGTTAACAAAAATACGATGCACACACCCATACAAAAAGGAGGTCTAGCCTTCCCAAACCTGGTTAACTACTACAAGGCCACAAGATTGGCGCAATTGACTAACTGGTATAAGAAGGAAGCCATTCCAACATGGGTCGAGATAGAAAAACAAATCTTAGAGGAAAACCACATAACCTTAGCGCATACACTATGGCTCAGCGCACACAAAGAACTGAAAACACAAACCCTTACAAGCTGCATTCGCAATTCGTTAGCAGTTTGGAAAGAAATTAATAAAAAATCCCCCCTGTTACGTGTAGGTTCAGGTTTAACCCCTCTTTGGCAATCCCATAAGGAAGGCCACGCCACCAAAGCCTCCCAGATGAAATGGTGGATACAGAAAGATCTGACTATAGTCGCAGACACCTGGACTCTGACACAAGGGGGCACACTGAACCAAATACCTAACAATGAATGGCTTAATCTGATGATAATTAAACAAACGATATTTCAGAATGCAAATTCAAATAGTCAGAATAAAAAATCAGTATATGAGCAATGTTGCATTAACAATCCTGGAGGCAAAGGCAACATTTCGGTTATATACAAACACCTATCGGAGGGTTCTAACATAAAGAAACCACACTATCAGGAGAAGTGGGAAGCAGAATTACAGATCGCACTAGATGATAAACAATGGAGCCAAGTTATCAGGCAAGCTCACATTTCATCCTTAAATATCACCTTAAAAGAGAACGCTCTAAAAACGGTGATGAGGTGGTACCTCACACCAACGAGACTTCACCACTCAAACAAATCGCTCTCTGACAAATGCTACAGAGGTTGTGGACATGTAGGTTCTCTAATTCACATGCTGTGGGACTGCCCCAAAATTAAACATATTTGGCAGGCAACATACAACACATTAGGTAAACTGTGGGGGAAAACATTAGAGCAAAAACCAGAGGAAGCACTATTGGGACTCCCAAACACAACACTAACAAAGAGTGAGCAATTCCTGACCAATCAGTTATACTTGGCATCTAGATGCATAATAGCCAAACATTGGAAACACACTGACCCCACATTCAAAGAAGTTCTACAGAAAATTGATCACATTCAAACCATGAGCCACTTCTCGGCGGAGTTCGATGCGAGATACAAACGATGGGCCTCCTGCTGGGACATCTGGAAAGTTAGAGGTCCGAGGCGAGGTGAGTCTGAGAATGACTAGACTAACTAGTGGGTTTTTCACGGTAAATTGATAAGAGCAAAGAAAGAAATGCAATTTATAAATTTAGACCCAGATACACCTTGCTTTTAAATGCTCTGGTAAATAACTTAGTCCTGCAAGGACTCACTCTGAGATTCTCATATAAAACTATTTGGAGGAAAAGGACAAGAAAATATTCTCATAAGATAGATATATTGACCCCAATGTCATCTGTAGAGCTTAAGATCTAGGAGAGCCACAAGTTATATCTCCATATCTGCTAACAAACTTGTCCGAACTGTTTAGGATAAACCACAGATTTGTTCACTGTTTTATAGATACGTTTATAAATGCTATACTGTTGACTTTTTCTGTACATTTTGTTATATAATGTAAATCAAAAATAAAAAAAGAAGTTTAAAAAAAAAAAAAAAAATTGTAGAAACAGCTCTTGTATTTACTATTGATTGTAGAATATGTTTTAATCAAATTATGAACTCCTTCTTGGCACTACTGTCCAGTTACTTTCCACTCCAGAAGAGAGATCAACAATATTATTATCATACTAGCGACTTGCCCGTCAAAAAATGACGGCAATGAGATGTGTATATTTAGATATTTGATTGGTCGATAATTAACGTAATTGACAGTTGTAACCTTCTTCTTATGTGTAAAGAAGTACAATTGTTATATTAAAGCTGTTTATTATTGTAACATTGTAGTTTTAAGTTGAGGAACTGTTGAATTGTTTTGTGGGTAATAGCGTTAACATTAGAATGTAAGAACAGTTGAACATTGGATTAATGAGTATTGTAAAGTTGACATAATTTTTTTTTAAGATGCAACTTGTACATTCAGAATTCTTAAATGAAATATATATTGAATCCAGAGGAAGGCAAACAGTAAAAACCTTCCTTGAAACTTAGCCAATTGTATCAAAGCGGGGAAAAAATGAATTCCTTCCTGACCCCATAAACTGGCGATCGGATTACTCCCTGGATGTAACAAAATATGCTTCTGCTGTTAACATAAACTTTGAAATATGTACAGTGAAGGAACTTCGATTTATTTGTGAAACTTGTAACCTTGTAAACAGTAACATAGTTAATTAACATTTGAACTGTATGTTTGGTAAAATGCAAGGTAGTGAGGCTAATGAGTGTTAACATTTGAATGTACTAAGAGTTGGACATAGGCTTAATAAGTATTGTAAACTTGACATAATGTTTTTTTAACATGCAACTTGTAGATTATGAACTGTTAAAGAAAATATATATTGAATGCACAGTAAGGCAAACATTAAAAACTATCTTTGAAACTTATCAAATTGTATAACAGGAGGCAAAAAATGAATTTCTTTCTGACCGCATTAACCGACGATTGGATTACTCACTGCATTAATATTTAACCTGAAATGCAAAATTTGCAATGTGTAACCATAAAGTTTGAAATATGTACAATTAACGAACTGTATTTTTTGCTTTCAAATTTCTAAGTTGCTGAACAATAACATACTTAATTAATGTTTCAACTTGAATTCTGTTTAAATGGAAGGTAAGTGTTTTGTGGGGCTAATCATCAATAAACAGTACTTGCATGAAATATTAATGAGTTATTCTGTCATTGGTGCTTTGTAATGGTTGGCATTTTTTGGTTGGTGTTGTGATAGTTGAAAATAACACATAGAGTTTCCTATGTGGAAGAGTGGTTCTCTAAAAAGAGAACGCAAGACATTAAAGTTGGTCTGCGATGTGTAACCACTGTTCTCTATGTGTTTTGCCATTGTATGGAGTTTATTATAGAAATAGGGGTGCTGTAAAAAGCTTGGTAGTGAGCTAAAAAGTATTTATTGAAATAAAAGCACTGTTGTGAATGTTTTCGCTTTGTTTTTTGTTGTTAAATTGTGGTATCGGTCATTTTTGTCTTTTGGTTTTAGTTAGTGATGGATGGGTTGTGTTTATTGCAATGAAAGTTAGAGTACTTCATAGTAGACAATGTTTTTAAAAAAAATGCGTCCATCCTCTAATAAATTGCCTTGACTTACATTGTTTTTAATGTAAACTTTAATAGCCTGTGGGTTTTTGCACCTTGAGAAGGCAACGTATACCATATATACTCGAGTATAAGCCGAGATTTTCAGCCTTTTTTTAATGCTGAAAAAGCCCCCCTCGGCTTATACTCGGGTCACCTGCTCCTGATGCTCTCTCCCTCCCCTGTGTCTCTTCCCCCTCTGTGTCTCTCCCCCCCTCCCCTGTGTCTTCCCCCTGTCTCTCTTTCCCTCCCCCTCCCTCGTGTCTCTTTCTCTCCGCCTTCCTTATCATCCACCTCATTCTCCCTCCTCATCACTTTCCCCCTCTCCAATTACCCCCTCCCTTTCCCCTATCCCTTTCCCCTCTCTTACCCTCCATCAGCTGCTCCTCTGCGCGTTTTCCGGCTGTGTTGGCACCCGGCATATGCTAATGACGTGACGTCACATTCGCGTCACGTCATTAGCATATGTCGGGTCCTGACAATGCCAGAAGATGCTCATAGGAGTAGCTGATGGAAGGTAAGAGAGCGGAAAGGGAGAGGGGGGGGGGTAATTGGAGAGGGGGGAAGTGATGAGGAGGGAGGAGGAGGAGGATGGTAAGGGAGGAGGGAGAAAGGGAGGCTACTTTCACTTGGTGCTAAATCTATTCTTGTTGAACAATTAATCTTGTCCCATTGCATAGGCCTTTTTTTGGGTTCATATTTCGCAGTAACATGACAATTGCACCTTTCTTTAGCTCCAAAATATGTGGTGGCATTCCAGAAGGAGTTAATGAGTTTATGAATTCAGTAGAAAAGTTTGCCTGACTTTCTTTGTCATCAGCAAGGACAGAATCAGCACTGTGATAATTTTGTTTGTGGTGCATACATTTTTTAAAATATTTCATTATTGAGGAGCAATGTATTCTTATTTTTACATGTTAGTATAACTTTGTCAGCAAGTTCTGCATAGTCGTCGTTATTTATAGTAGTTTGGAATATAGCCGATATAAGATCTTGTTTGCAAATCATGGAATCTGGGATGTGTACAATGTCATCAGGTAAATTTTCAATTCGTTCAGTTTTTCCTTCTCCAATTGTAATAAGCCAATCATTGAAATCATTTTCTCCTTCTGATCTCATATTTTGTTGTAATTGAAGATGGGTAAAATGTTTCCATAGTGTACTTGACTATATACATGTTTCGATAATATCTGTTCGGTTTCCATGTACAACGACAGGTAATGTTTGTCTAAAATCGCCACCTAACAATATGACTTTTCCACCAAATGGCAAAGTACTATCCATGATTTCACAAAGCAAACGGTCAATACATTGTAGGGCTTGGCATGACATTATTGTAGCTTTATCTATTATAATTAATTTAGTTTTTTAATTTTTTTGCCTTGTAATGATGTAATTCTAATATCGGGACTGGTAGTTTAAATCCACTATGCACAGTCCTTCCACCTTCTAACAAAAGTGCGGCAATTCCAGTAGTTGCAAATGCGAGTGCTATTTCACCTTGTGCTCGTACAAAACTCATCAATAAATTATATAGATAAGTTTTGCCTGATCCACCAGGTCCATCGAGATAGAAATAACGCTCTTTTACCATGTCATCATCTAGTGCATTTTTGATAGCATGAAATGCTTGCAATTGTAATGTATTTAAAGTTGCAAGTCTTTCTTCAGTTCTTTCTCTTTGTAGTTGCATGTCATAGTCTTCAAAGTTGATGACGTCTATAAGTCCTGGATCTGGCAGATTAAAACTTGCACAACTTAATCCATGAATTAAAAAGACCTCTTGGATTTCAATTAATGCTTTTAATTGTGCAATCGGCTCATTGTATCGTTGTAAAAAATCTTCAGCCATATTAGTTTTAAATTTGTCCCACAAAGCTAATGCATTTGGAGCATTTGAGAAGATACAAATAAATGCAAATTGTTTCCTCATGTGCCGTGGCATTTGACATAGTGCTGCTTCTTCTAGACATCTTTCCCATTTTGTATCATCAGCTAGGAAGTTTCTATGGCGCGCAGCTAAATGAAAATATTCATATACTATGTCTTTAACAGTTCTTAAGTGTTCAAAACTTTGTGCACCAGGAACATTTAGAAGCAGTAGTCGTAAGCAGAAACGTTCAAGGTCTCTTGGACTTACAGTGTAAATTTGTGGTATTATTTTAGTTCCATGCCTTTTTCTTTTTCGCCATATTCCATTAAGAAAAACATAATGGTATGGAATGTCAATATATAAGAATTCTCTTGCCTCTAAGTCAGTTGAATTTAATTGGAACCATGCAGTTAGTGTAGTGTGGCTCTGCTCACTTTGTGCTAAAGCATTTGTTTCATTGCCAGCATGAAAATACACTAAATGTCTTTGTGGCAAATGTACAGCTAATCGATATACTGCATGTCATTGATCGTGCATTTCAAATTTTAGTAGACGCCACATAGCTTCTGGCGCACTGACATAGCGAGCATCTTCATGAGATGCAAGTTCATCATGTACTAACTCAGTGGGTTCGTTATTTTCTGCACTTTTGATAACTACAGTAGCTGCATCATAGCCTTTGTAAATATATTTGTACACATATGTTATGGATTTTAGGGAAATGCAGGCTTCTACATTAATGTGTGCATTATATTTCATGAGTAAATGTGGATTTTATGGGACTACATATCTGTTGTCAACTTTGTTGCCATGGATGATTGCAGTTTGGCCTTCTCTTCTTCTATATAATGGATAGCCATCACAATTAGCATAAGTGTTGTCTCTATAATCTTTTGGGAATTCTTTAGTACATTTCTTATTTTCCATACAAGGTGACTGTGGATTAAGATCTCCACATGGTCCGTGAATCATACGATGAGTTACAATCTCATATAGTCTACCATTTATTTCTGGATCTGGTAGTTCTGCAATGCTGACCGAATCTACTTTGTCACCAGTATCTAACTTATGTTTTTCTTGAAGGATGATAAGAATGTGTGCATGTGGAAGTCCTCTTTTTTGAAATTCTATTGTATAAACATAAGCCAGACATTTTCCAAATAACTGACTGATGGTTATGTCACGTATTAATTAATTACATTTTATTTTAAATACTCGTGCTACTAAATCTGGTCTATCGGAAGCAGTTTGGCCAATGAGGAAATTTTGTGTAATCTCTGGCCATTGTGGATTACATGTAAATGTAATAAATAAATCAGGTTTCCAAAATTTGGTGACAATAGCCATGGCATAATTGTATCTCTCGCATATTGCGAGGAGATCCCTGGAAAGACAATGGTAAAACTATGGCTTTGCCAGCTGTCATGTCTCTGCTTGTAGCAACCTCAGCGACATAATCCATCAATCCACAATACTGTTCTACACGTAGTTTATCTTGTTGATATTAATGAAATTTAAATTATTGGCCTCAACTTGCAAATAGGAATCAATAATCCATTGTTGTGTTAGTTTTCCCCCACATAAAATTGGATTGAATCCATTTCGAATGGCAATTTGAGCTACTTTAAATTCAAGCATGGAAATGATATTTCGCACTCGCACTTTAACATTTGGGTAACTTGGAAGGTTTAATTTTGGTTGCCAACCTGATTCTTCATGTGGAAAAAATGTTGGATATGTCATTGGATCTAAATTTGTACTTAAGATATTGATATTAATGAATGGTTGCTCCTCATTTCTGGGATATATTCTAATTTCTCTTTGAAATGGTGGTTCTCCTTCATCATTTTGAAACACCATTGCAACCTCATTTGATGTTGGCCAGTTATAAAGCCGTTTATCAGTATGCCTATCTCTTTTAAGCACCATATTGACCTTTGGGATTGGCAATTGATGTCTTTCTGCATGAAGTTGTTGTTCCTTTTCTATTTCTGCTAATTTTTTATAAGCTTGAGTGTAGGGGTTATTTGCCATAATTTTATCTAGCTCTATAAAAGCACTGGGTAAGCATTTTTTATTTTCTTGAAGCTGCATACGTTGATCAGCAGCTTCCATTGTATCTAGGACATATAGTTGAACTAATTTTCTTGGCTCTCCTTCCTCTGGATGTAAATGAGAAGTACGATGGTAAATTTGTCCTTGCACTTTAAAGCAGTAAGGGCCATGTCCTGGCACATTAGCAGCTAATGTTGCCCCCATAGATGCAAAGGATATGGCACTATTGTATGATCTTATGTTTGTTTGGAAATTCTTGTAGTTGGGGAAAGCAGGTTCATTCATAATGCTTTGTAAATATGGTGGGAATTGTTGTCTTCCTGGAAGTTTGGCCTTGCCTTTTTGACAGCAACTAATAAACTGTCCATCTGTGGGTCTTTCCTGTTTAAAATGATAAGCCTCACAAAACTCACAAAGAATATTCATATCACCACAATTATGAACCTCTACTGCTAAAGACTTGATTTGAAGAGCATATATCAGTATCAGTTTGTAATTGATCAGTTGAAATGTTATGTGATGGTTCAGCAACAGGTTCTAAATGCTTTTGTTTTTTAGTAGCTTTTTTTTGGTTTAGCTTTTATTTTTTCAGCTGATTGTCTTTTGCTTGCAAGTCTTTTCCATTCTTTTTCTCGTCTAATTTCCTTCTGCTCAGGCGTTTGCTGGTTTGCCCATCTTTGTTGTCGTTCTCTAGCTTGACGTCTTATCTTTTCCTGTTTTGTGTCGTTATCAGCCATCTTGATCTGTAAATGAAATCAAAGTATGATTAGTTTAGTTTGTAATGTTAAATTGGTTTAGGCAATTTTTGGGTTGCAACAGTGTTGTGATTGTAAATGTATTTGGTTTGTATGTAATTATAGGTCATTGTACATGAACTTGCTTTATACTGTTAAATTACTCTGTGTTGTTTGTTTGTTGTTCCTTTTTGTCTTGTAGTTTTTTTATTTTTGGCTTAGAGGCATAGCAGAGCGAAGGTAATTGCATTATATATTATTATAGATGTAGTAGCTTTATAGAGTTAAATAAGTATGTGTTTTTTGGTGGTTGTTTTTTTTGATTGTTGGCTGTTTTTTTATGTTGTAGGTTTGTAGGGTTGCCTTACAGGCATAGTAGAGTGGCCAAAATTGTATTAATATATTGGTGTTTAAATTTGTACTGTAGGTGATTGTTGAAATAGTAGACTTATATTTAATTGTAGGCTTATATGGTGTGGGTGTGAAAAGAAGGTATTGTTGTTTGGTAGCTGTTAGTTGTATTTGTGGTAGTATGGTATTTTCTGTGTCTGTTTAGGTTTCGGGCTTAATGTTGTAGGTTAGGGCACTGAAGAGAGAATTTAGAGTAGAATTTTTTATTTGTTTTCACTATTTGTTGTACTATGCTGTTTTATATAGGGCACATTTTGTTTGCTAGATTGAAGTTAGGGTTTACTGTTAAATGTTGTTGTAGGTAAAAGGTAATTAGTAGATAAATTAGGAAAGTGTCAGTAATATTTCTTGAAGGATGGTGATTTGTTGGGCTTATTGTTGTTGGTGTGTTGTTGTTTTATTTGATTATTTCTCTTGACATTGCTGTACAGCAAACATGTTCATTTTGTTTTCCCTTTTTTGTTATACTGTACCTTGTTAGAAGTGTGATTTGAAGATGAATATCCCTGGATCCGCTGATGGAAATCTTCGTCCGAGAGTCTTCACGCAGTGTCTGTTGTAAAGGAAAATAAAAAATGTAATTTGATGGTAATTTACTTTTCATGAATAGCATGGTTTATTTATTTTGAAAGCAATGTGTTGTGCCATTAGTTTTGTTTCTTGTGTGTAAAATAGTATTGATTTGAGAGTGTGTGAGAAAGCGTACAGCGCTGGCTGTAATTCATTAGTATGGTGTTTTGTGTATACTACTGTTATAATTGTATTATTATTCTTTTACTGTAGTAGTTTGTTGGACATGAAATAGGATTTAGTCTTTTTCTAGATTGTATCTGTTATCCTGATTTGTTATGGTATGGTGTTTTTTGTGCGCCACTTGAAAATTGTTTGATTTTAATTGTCAGTTACAGTTCTATTTTTTAGTACAGTAATTATTAATGTTATTTCTATTTTGTATATGTTAGGAATGTTTGTTGGACTATTCTGTTTTGTGTGCCCCAGTTTTGGGATGCTGTATTTGGCTTGTGGCTGAGGGTTTAAGGTTGTTGTAGAGTAAACATGACTGTGAATTGTATTTTCTGTATGTTTGTGTATTTGCAATACTATCCTGTTTAGCGTCCCCCACTTTTGTTATGCTTAATTTGGCTTCTTTGTCAGGGTGAGAGGTTGTTGTACAGTAAACAGGAATGTGAATTTAGTTCTCTATATGTTGTGTGTATTTTTTGTACTATCCTGTTTTGTGTCCACCACTTTTGGGATGTTGCATTTGGCTTCTGATTGATGGTTAGAGGTTCTTGTAGAGTAAACAGGAACAATATCAATTTTTTCTGGATGTTGCTAATGTTTGGTATGCTATCCTGTTTCGTGTCCCCCACCTATATTTTAGTAATGCATTGTATTAACAATTATTTTTTGTATGGAAATGTGTTTTTTAGTATATTGTATATGTGTTTGTCAAGTTTCTTGAACTGTGGTGTTCTTGTTTTGCTTTAATTTGTATAGAGGCTTTAATTTTAGTGTTTGACTTGTGATATTGGTGGTCAGTAAACATGGGATTGTTTTTTTTTTTTTACTTGTTATACTATGCCTTGATTGAAGTCTTTTTCTTGTATGAATGACGGAGGGGCCCCTACTGCCAATGTAAATCCGGTAGTCTTCTTGTAGTGTCTGTTTGAAAGAGAAAGGAAAATGGTTAATTGTATATTCCTTGTTTTGGTTTTGGAAAAGCATGCTCTTTTTCTGCATGTAATGTATTTTTGTCTCTTACCTCTTCTTTCTTTCTGCTGTTGAAAAGTAATTCCCTTTCACAGTCCACGCTGCAAATTCTTGAGTGACGCTGTTGATGCAGAGTCTGTTTGAATAGTGAAAAAAAGGGAAATATTGAGCTGCATGTTAAATATGTATAGGTGTAATATTTTTTGGTCGGGCATTATTTACTGTGAATTAAATGAATATACTTGTATCATTAGTTTGTGTTAAGATGAGCTTGTTGTAGGGCCTATACACATATATGTGCATTTGACATGTCACTATACATGAATGACATCTTGGTTGAGAATGTTTGAACTGTTTTATTTATTTATTTATTTTTTTTGGGGGGAGTCTTACTTAATAAATTAAATGTATTATAGCTTACCTCTCAGTTTGAATTTGCAGATTGTGAAGTTGTAAATTCGGAAGTAAGTCTCTTCTCAAGTAACGGCAGCAGTGAACTATCCAGTCACACTGTTCATCACCTCAGGAGAAATGTAGAATTTTCTTGAACGTGGGCAGTATTTATAAACTTTTAGGTGCTTGAAACCCGTAGAACGCAATATGCATGCACTATTTGCGTTCCAGCGTTAAATTTGCGTTCCAGCCGTCATTTTCCAGCTAATACTTGTGTGTCTCATGTAAAATGGTGGGTAATAGCAGTGTGGTACGTGCCACATAGTGTCTGCTACGTGCCTCGTCAAGTGGTCTGGATCGTCCGTTCCATTTTGCAAATAAGTGTAGTAGTTTGGTGTGCTTAGCCTCGTTTTCTTTTTTTTTGGACGCCATTTTTTCCTCGCTTAGGGGTTTTCTGGCATCTAAACTCTTTCATTTCGAGTTTAATTGACCTGTAACTTCACTTTTGGAGATCCTCGGTGGCCCCCCTTGCTGTAGGTAAGCTTTTTATGTATTTGTTGTGTGTATTTATTGTGTTTTTAATGTTTTCATATTTGCAGGTTTCAGGCGGTTCGCAAAAGTCCGTAAATTTTTGCGAGGTCCGCAGTTGCTGGCTTTGCGAGGGCCACAGCATTAGCAACATCTTTGGACAACCCGCACTAGATATGTGATATAGATATCATGTGATATAGACTCTTTATTCATTCTCCAATACTATACTATTAATAATTATTTAATCAATAATTTAATTAATAACTAATCAGCATATTGCAGATCAGAGGAGATCTTAACAGGTTGAACTTGATGGACTGAAAGTCTTTTTTCAACCTTAATTACTATGGGCCTCATTCTATTATCGGCCGTAAATCGGCCGTAAGGCTGCGATTCCTTGCGAGGGTTCAGTTAACTCGCGATTCTATTATACGGCCCCGCAAGGATCTCATCTTACGGCCGGCCGCATATCTTGGAACCGGCCGTAAACTGTGAAATATAAAAACTCAAAAATAAATTCAAGCCTGCACTGTACAGCTCTGTAAATGCTAGGGATCATATTGGGGGACATGAGGAATAAAAGGAACCCACTCTCAAGCTTGCACATCTGCCCAAACCCGAGTTCAAATTAACTGTTTATTTGCCGGCTGCGGCGTGGGCGTGTCTGAGGTGCTCCAAGCACTCTGGACTTTTTACATGTATATTTTACGGATATTAAAAATGAAATATTTTACGGATTTGAGTACAGGATAATTATGTGCTATTTTTTCTAACACCTAACATCCCTTTATAGTCTTCTCAAAGTGCAGGATGGCTTTATTTGAGCTATTTTATGTGCTTAATTGGTGCTAGCGAGACCTTTTTCCTGCAAGTAACTGCGGCTCGTTTTTAGCCTTGCAGAGAGGTTTCCCGGAGCAATTGAATTGCAAATCTCTTGCGGCCGTTTTAGATCAAAGGCTTTCCTCCGGCGCGATCGGCCGCAAGAGATAGCAAGGCACCGGCCGCAAGCCTGCCGGAGCCTACGGCCGTAAGGGAATAGAATAGCAGAATAGCTTGCGGCCGGTCCTTGCGGCCCCGCAGCGGCTGCGGCCGATAATAGAATGAGGCCCTATGTAACTATGTAACTATGTAACTACTATATATATATTTTTATATATATATATATATATATATATATATATATATATATATATATATTGAAGAGTGAAGCAGCCGTGAATGTCCAGTAATTTTAGTAATTTAGTAATTATTAATCCATATATATACATAGATTAATAATGAGTATTGCAATATAATTTGATACCTTTTGTATTGGACAAACATTATATTTATACTGACGACCTTTCGAGAGGCTTAACCTCCCTTTATCAAGTCTCAAGCAATACTGCCTGAGATGGAACCCTCAGTTTGAATAATAACAGCAGATGCAGAGAGAGTGGAAACAGCATCTGACATCATCAGGTAAATACATATATGGGGAATAAACACAACATAGCAAAAGAAACATATATACACATATTATATACACATATACATCAATATATACATGAAAAAGCAGAGCACCGTAGTCCACAGTGATATCTTTCCTGTTGGACAAACACCTCACTAAGAGCCTGTTATAATATAAGGAGAAAAAGAAAAAAAAATCACATGAAATTCTGATAATGTGTTAGAAATCCCAAGTCTATATTAAGTCCTGTGTTTTTAGAGTTGAAGAATGTGATCATCTTTATTTCAAATGCTTTTCTCTCTTGGATGCATTTACATTTTCCTCTGAGTATTTTGACTTTTAAGTTATGGATGGAGTGATCATTCTGGCTAAAATGGTGTCCTACTGGGCTACAATAACTGTCTTCATTATGTTTTCTTATTAAATGCCTCTGTAAATTCATCCTTAAATGCATTTTTTGGCCGGTTTCTCCAATGTAACAGCCTGTGTCACATAAAGTACATTGTATCATATAAACCACATTTGACGATGTACATGAATATGATCCTTTGATGTTATAGGTTTTGTTGTTATGTGTGGCTGTATCATCATTACAAATGTGTTGGCATAATTTACAGGCACGTTTGTTACAAGGTTTAGTTCCATTTTTTGTATTCAGTTGTTCATTGGCCAATTTTCTGCTGACAAGTTTTTGTTTCAGGTTTGGTGGTTGTTTAAATGCAAGGATGGGAGGTTTTGGGAATATATATTTTAATTCAGTATCTTCAATTAGTAATGGTTGTAAATCTTTGATTATTTTCCGAATTTTCTCTAAAATTGGATGGTATGTGGTCACTAGAGGTATACGTGAAGTACTTTCTTTTGTTTTGTAGTTTAATAGGTGTTCTCGGGGTATTTTGATGGCAGTGGTTATTTTTTGGGTAATAATACAGGGTTTGTATCCCTTTTGTTTGAAAGATTCAGACAGTGTTTTTAAATTTTTATCTAGAAGAAACCTTCTTATCTGTATCCATTTACAAACCATACAAATACTACCGTTACATAGATGATCTGTTCATCATCTGGACAGAAGGAGAAAGCAAACTCAGAGACTTTCATAATTCATTCAATACCTTCCATTCATCTATAAAACTTAAAATTGATTTCTCCACAGAACAGGTAAACTTTCTAGACACTACAATATCCATCACCAATGGCACTCTCCACTCATCTATATATAGGAAACCTACAGACAGATGTAATTACCTACACAGCTCCAGTTTCCATCCCTCCCACACCAAACAAGCCATCATCCATAGTCAAGCTATTAGATACCATCGGATTTGCTCAAACACTGGAGACTGTGATAAAAATTTAAAAACACTGTCTGAATCTTTCAAACAAAAGGGATACCAACCCCATATTATTAGCCAAAAAATAACCACTGCCATCAAAATACCCAGAGAACACCTATTAAACTACAAAACAAAAGAAACTACTTCACGTATACCTCTAGTGACCACATACCATCCAATTTTAGAGAAAATTCGGAAAATATTTAAAGATTTACAACATTACTAATTGAAGATACTGAATTAAAATATATATTCCCAAAAACCTCCCATCCTTGCATTTAAACAACCACCAAACCTGAAACAAAAACTTGTCAGCAGAAAATTGGCCAATGAACAACTAAATACAAAAAATGGAACTAAACCTTGTAACAAACGTGCCTGTAAATTATGCCAACACATTTGTAATGATGATACAGCCACACATAACAACAAAACCTATAACATCAAAGGATCATTTTAGCCAGAATGATCACTCCATCCATAAATTAAAAGTCAAAATACTCAGAGGAAAATTTAAATGCATCCAAGAGAGAAAAGCATTTTAAATAAAGATGATCACATTCTTCAACTCTAAAAACACAGGACTTAATATAGACTTGGGCTTTCTAACACATTATCAGAATTTCATGTGATTTTTTTTTCTTTTTCTTCTTATATTATAACAGGCTCTTAGTGAGGTGTTTGTCCAACAGGAAAGATATCACTGTGGACTACAGTGCTCTGCTTTTTCATGTATATATTGATGTATATGTGTATATAATATGTTTATATATGTTTATTTTGCTATGTTGTGTTTATTCCCCATATATGTATTTACCTGATGATGTCAGATGCTGTTTCCACTCTCTCTGCATCTGCTGTTATTATTCAAACTGAGGGTTCCATCTCATGTAGTATTGCTTGAGACTTGATAAAGGGAGGTTAAGCCTCTCGAAAGCTCGTCATTATAAATATAACGTTTGTCCAATACAAAAGGTATCAAATTATATTGCAATACTCATTATTAATCTATGTATATATATGGATTTATAATTACTAAATTACTAAAATTACTGGACATTCACGGCTGCTTCACTCTTCAATTACTATGTAAGATACCGCATTTAGCCGAATCAAGAAGCTACTATTTAAAATAACAACAAAAATAACACAAATTAACAGTGACATTTATTTTTTGTCACAATGCAAGAAAAGGAATATTATACCAAATGGACTTAAAATCAAAAATCCACTAAGATCTACATATAACTCAATATATGCTGAAAATGTATGCAGATGCACAAGTGAAAAACTAAGAAACCACCTAATACATCAACTTTATACAAAGAAACATCATCTAAATCAACAAAGAGTAAGCCTCCTTCAACAACTTAAGGAGAACAACACATATGAAGCTGAACATGTTGAAAAAGAAATACAACATCTTCACAAGAAACAACAACATGAATTTATAACAAATAAAAATAAAAAAACTCGGCTATCTCTTCCAGCAAAACAACATACAACAGCGAATGGAAGAGAGAAGAAACGACCCTAATTTAGTCCTAAATTGTATTAACATCACATCTAAAAACCTACCAACTCAAACAAATAGTTTTTCTGAAAAATATACAGAACACACAGGAATTGTAAATCTCTCAAACCATCAACTATCACAAGGAGAGACCTCTGTTCTCTTCAAAGGATTGTCCTTCTGTAAAGACATAAAACTAGATAAAATACAACTATACTCGGACATAGAATAATTCTTCAGGAGATTAAGACTGGCAGAATTTTTCTACAACAAGGGACATACCACAACATCATTAGACTGTAACAAGAAAAAAAATACATATTTCAACCCACAACCTGGTCGTAACATCAAACTGGACAGTTATATAGAAAGCTTTTGCCTGAGAACTGCATCCATTATAACAACACAATATAAAAGAGACTTGCACAATCTGACTCCATCAGAAAGAACTGCCATAAAGTTTTTTAAAAACAATCCCAACATCACCATCAAACCGGAAGACAATGGAGGTGCAGTTGTTATCATGAATACTCAGGACTACATAAATGAAGCCAACAGACAACTGTCAGACAATACTTACTACAAAAAATTGAACCAGGACCCTACAGAAGAATATACTCTTCATCTTAAGAAACTCATCAAAACATTCCCTAAAAATATACATCAGGAATTAGACCAACTCATCCCTGCCAATCCTACAACTGGGACTTTCTACCTACTGCCAAAAATCCACAAACCAGGCAACCCAGGGAGACCTATTGTTACAGGTATGGACACACTGACTGAACAGATATCTGAATTTGTTGAAAACATCCTTAAACCATTAGTTAGTAACACCAGTAGCTATATACAAGACACCACTGACTTTCTCAACAAACTCAGTCAGATTTAAGACCTACCTGCTAACACACTACTTGTTACCATGGATGTAGAGTCTCTTTACAGTAATATCCCACACAAAGATGGCACTGAGGCCTGCTTTAGGTTTCTTTCAACAAACAGACAAAACAATAAATATGGCCCTGATATTATTGTTAAACTAATAGAATATATTCTTACCCACAACTATTTTACTTTTAACCAAGATACCTACCTACAGATGATGGGGACTGCCATGGGTACCAAAATGGCTCCACAATACGCAAATCTATTTATGGCCAATCTAGAAGAAACCTTCTTATCTGTATCCATTTACAAACCATACAAATACTACCGTTACATAGATGATCTGTTCATCATCTGGACAGAAGGAGAAAGCAAACTCAGAGACTTTCATAATTCATTCAATACCTTCCATTCATCTATAAAACTTAAAATTGATTTCTCCACAGAACAGGTAAACTTTCTAGACACTACTATATCCATCACCAATGGCACTCTCCACTCATCTATATATAGGAAACCTACAGACAGATGCAATTACCTACACAGCTCCAGTTTCCATCCCTCTCACACCAAACAAGCCATCATCCATAGTCAAGCTATTAGATACCATCAGATTTGCTCAAACACTGGAGACCGTGATAAAAATTTAAAAACACTGTCTGAATCTTTCAAACAAAAGGGATATAAACCCCATATTATTACCCAAAAAATAACCACTGCCATCAAAATATCCAGA
>CM050173.1:78022794-78315294 GCA_027410445.1 Discoglossus pictus | reverse complement strand
TTTATTTGAACCAATCCTAAGGCTTTATTGCCATCAGCCAATCACAATGGAATATACTCCCACATACTGATTGGTGAAGACATCTGCACCTTCCCATTGGCTGTAATATTGATTGATATTAACAGTAGCCAATGAGAATGTGCAAATCCTTCACCAATCAGTACGTGGGGGTGTATTCCATTGTGATTGGCTATTGTCAGTGCAACCAATCCGAATGCACAGATGCTCCAACCAATCACCCTGTGGGGGTGTATTCCATTGTGATTGGCTGAAGGCATCTGCACCTTGTGATTGGTTTAATTAAAGACTGACAGGTGCATTATCCAATCAGAGTGGGATTTTAGTGTGTATCCCTTTCTGATTGGTTCACACATTGGCGCCTCCTGATTGGTTGAAAGCGCTGTCTATCAAATTCACCCAATCAGAAGGCGCCATCGCTTATTTTCTTCCGGAAAAATATCCGGAGCCTCATTAGCGTCGGAGATGTCCGTGAGTGCGGATGTAAGTATATATATATTTTTTTTATACAGGGCGCGGCAGAATAGGCTCCGGAGGAGGCCGGAGACATCGTGGGGAGGTAAGTAGAATGTAGATTATGTTTATTTTATTTTTATGTATGTGTATTAATGTTGTGTTTTTTTTAACAGGTGCCGCTACTGTAAACGTGTTGCACTAATTTAAAAAAAAAAAATTCCGTAGGTGGCTGATCTGAATGGACATCTGCAAAGGTAAGTGGTCTTAATTATTTTATTTTAGCTTAGAATTAGATTAGTTTATATATAGATAGCATTTATTGTATGTTAGCTAGGGGTATGTGTTTTATATAGATAGCATAGGATGTATTGTATATTAAATTGTGGTATTTATTTAGATAGATGGGGGATGTATATTATATAGATAGGATGTATATTAGATTATGGTATTTATTTAGATAGATTGTGTGATGTATATTAGATAGGGGTGTATTGTATTTGTATTGTATTGTAATGTATGTATTTCCTTTTCAAGTGTGTAATTTTTTTTTTCTGTAGTGAGGGGGGAGGGTTGTAATCTTTTTTTTTTCTTTCTGTAATGTTCCTTTTTTTATTTTTTGTGACTAAGGTTTTTTTTATTTTCTGTAATGTAGATTTTTTGTTTTTGTGACTTTAGGTAATTAGAGTAATTTAGGTAATTAGAGAGGTGGGTGTTATTAGGGGGTAGGTAGTGTAGGTGTTAATAGGTTAGTGTAGAGGCTGTTTAGTTGATATTTAATATTTTATTGGGGGAGTATAGTGCAGTGTAGTGTTTCTACTTAGTGTCATGATGGTCCTTGAGGACCGTCATGGCACTTATGTGGTTAATGTAGTGTTGTAACAGGCCCATAATGATCTTAATATACCCTTATAAGACTGATGGGGTTAAATAGAGGATTATGGACCCCCATGAGTGAGGGGGTTAATGAAGTGCTTATGGGGGTCTGTATTGACCCCCATGAGTGACAGGCTAAATGAAGGGCTTATGGGGGTCTGTATTGACCCCCATGAGTGACAGGGTTAATGAAGGGCTTATGGGGGTCTGTATTGACCCCCATGAGTGACAGGCTTAATAAAGGGCTTATGGGGGTCTGTATTGACCCCCATGACTGACAGGGTTAACGAAGGGCTTATGGGGGTCTGTATTGACCCCCATGAGAGACAGGGTTAATGAAGGGCTTATGGGGGTCTGTATTGACCCCCATGAGTGACAGGCTTAATGAAGGGCTTATGGGGGTCTGTATTGACCCCCATGAGTGACAGGCTTAATGAAGGGCTTATGGGGGTCTATATTGACCCCCATTAGAGACAGGCTTAATGAAGGGCTTATGGGGGTCTATATTGACCTCCATGAGTGACAGGGTTAATGAGGGGTTTATGGGGGTATGTCTTGACCCCCATGATTGACAGGGTGACAGTATCTATTTTTTTTCTTTTCAACAGGTTCTTTAAGGACCTTTACGGTCCTTTAAGGACCTGTAACGCGGGAATTTTGAATTTTGATTGCAGCGGGGGTTCCAGATCGCGTGCAATCGGGACCCCCACTGCGATGGTTAATGTGGGGTTAATGCATGGCTCCGAGCTTATCTCGGATCCCCTGGGGTTAATGTGGGTTTCCGAGCTTATCTCGGATCCCTTCTTGGGTAAGTTGTACGTGGCTGGGCTGTGAGCCTCGTTTTTGTTTTTTTCGGCGGCCAATTTTTCTCTCGCTTAGGGGATTTTCGGGTGTCTGAACTTGGGACTTAAATGGAGGTGTAACAGAGGTCCTGGGTGTCCCCCCTTGCTATGGGTAAGCTTTTTAAGTAGTTTTTGTGAGTATTTGGTGTATTCACTGTTTTTAGTTGCGCGCGGGTCAGCCGTTATAGTCGTATTTTTAGTGCGTGTTGGTGTTTGTTACGTTAAGGTTGGTTCCGAGTTGTTTTTATTTCTAAGTCGTGCGTGTGACGTGTTTAATGGCTCGCCTCGCTATGCGAGGGTCGCAAGCAATGAGCGCCTTCGGCGCTCATTGCCTCTCATTGCCTAAGTGCTACGATTTAACGATTTGTACCCTTCTCCTGACTGATACCTTTTAACAATGAGATCCCTCTGATGCTTTGGAAGCTCTCTGTGGACCATGGCTTTTGCTGTGGGATGCAACTAAGAAAATTTCGGGAAAGACCGAATACCAGTCAAAATTGGCACAAAACCTTCAGGCTTCTGCTAGAAAGCTGAACATGAAGAGGAACTTCATCTTTCAGCAACGACCCAAAGCATACATCCAAATCAACAAAGGAATGGCTTCACCAGAAGAAGATTAAAGTTTTGGAATGGCCCAGCCAGAGCCAAGACCTTAATCCGATTGAAAACTATGGGGTGATCTGAAGAGGGCTGTGCACAGGAGATGCCCTCGCAATCTGACAGGTTTGGAGTGTTTTTGCAAAGAAGAGTGGGCAAATCTTGCCAAGTCAAAATGTGCCATGCTGATACACTCATACCCAAAAAGACTGAGTGCTGTAATAAAATCAAAAGGTGCTTCAACAAAGTATTAGTTTAAGGGTGTGCATACTTATGCAACCATATTATTTTATTTTTATTTTTTTTCTTCCCTCTACCTAAAAGATTTCAGTTTGTTTTTCAATTGAGTTGTACAGTTTATAGGTCACATTAAAGGTGGAAAAAGTTCTGAAATGATTTATCTTTGTCTAATTTTTTTACAGCACAGAAACTTGACATTTTAACAGGGGTGTGTAGACTTTTTAAATCAACTGTATGTTTGGTCTGGGCCTGCATGAGTGCTACCAGCACTTGGGAGCTACAGTTCATTGAGGGAACCATGAATGCCAACATGTACTGTGACATACTGAAGCAGAGCATGATCCCCTCCCTGCGGAGACTGGGCGCAGGTCAGTATTCCAACATGATAACAACTCCAAGCACACCTCCAAGACGACCACTGGCTTGCTAAAGAAGCTGAAGGTAAAAGTGATGGACTGACCAAGCATGTCACCAGACCTAAACCCTATTGAGCATCTGTGGGGCATCCTCAAACGAAAGTTGGATGATTGCAAGGTCTCTAACATCCACCAGCTCCGTGATGTCATCATGGAGGAGTGGAAGAGGACTCCAGTGGCAAACCGTGAAGCTCTGGTGAACTCCATACCCATGAGGGTTAAGGCAGTGCTGGAAAATAATGGTGGCCACACAAAATATTGACACTTTGGGCACAATTTGGACATATCCACTTAATGGTGTACTCACATTTGTTGCCAGCGGTTTAGACATTAATGGCTGTGTGTTGAGTTATTTTGAGGGGACAGTAAATTTACACTGTTATACAGGCTGTACACTTACTACTTTACATTGTAGCCGAGTGTCATTTCTTCAGTAATGTCACATGAAAAGATATAATAAAATATTTAAAACAATGTGAGGGGTGTACTCACTTTTGTGAGATACTGCATATAAGGTCACAGGGAGCTGGACATGACAGAACAACTGTACAACAACAACAGTTGCCTATCTTTACTGTAGATTGTAGTGTGGAATATTAACCCTTATTGGTTGTAATTGTATGAATTTGAGTCTTGATTTATTGGCTGATAAATGCAATTTTACAAGTAAGATTTCACAAAACAGTATTTTCTAAAGAAAGTATACTACAGTGTGAAGGGGCTTGTGTACTTCAGTGAAGCTGTGAGCTATACCATGTCGGGTCACCCCAGATGGGCAGGTCATAGCAGAGAGGTCAAACAAATTGCAGTCCACTGGAGACAGAATTGGCACCCACTCCAGTATCTATGCTAAGAAAACCTTATGGATTAGCAGGACCATAGGGTCATGGAACGTCAGAAACAACTGAATGACTAAACAACAAGAATGGAGAATTAGATAATTTATTCTTAAACCTCCCAACTTCTGAACTCTATCACCTAACTTTGCACTAAAAACTTTTAAAAATATTAAATTATATATATTGTGGTAGATTAGCCTGTTACCTTAGAAATTAACAGCCAGGAATTCAGGTATTCTTTTAATATTTTATTAAAAGTCTAATAGTTGCACAAAAATAATACACACAAAATGCTCCAACCTCCAGGGACCCTTTAAATAGTCTTTTGAAAAACTCTTGCAGTTATACTGCTGCCTTCTCCCTGGGGTTAATGTCCACAGTCTCTAAACAGGAAAACTGCTTTCTCTCAGCAGACAGACTTGCCTTGTAGACCTGCTTTGCTCCTGCAGACAGCACTGCTCTGGAAACCAATGTTGCTTTGCACTGTAGATTGATTTTCCTTGCAGACCAGCTTTGCTCTGGAAACCAATGTTGCCTTGCACTGCAGACTGACTTTCCTTGCAGACCAGCTTTGTTCCTGCAGACAAACAATCTTTACTCTCACTCAAAAAGCCACCTCTTCGGTTCTGTCTGTAGGGCTTTTAAATCATCCTGACGAGGATCAGGTGCACTGGTTTGATTGAGCTGCAGTTCCAATTACCCCTTGCTTATCACGCCTGGATATATAGCTCTGCTCAATCTCAGGCTTATATACACTCCTTGCTTGACTCTATTACATATCTTTCCCCTTAGCTCAACACCATGGGGTTGAGCTACATGAGCCGAGAGGCAGTGGACCCTGAATAGGGTATCCGCATTATTATGTTTCTTTGCAGTTCGATGTTCTATTGTAAATCTGTATTGTTGTAATGAAAGAAACCATCTAGTCACTCTGCTGTTCTTCTCTCTGTTTTGATGCATCCACTTTAATGGGGCATGGTCAGTAACAAGTGTCATGAATCACCCAGGGGCCATATTGGATTTGGCGTGAACTATGCTGGGGCCATCTTGAGACTGGCAGCAGTGGCCTATATTGGGACTGGACTGTTATATACCAATCGCCACCATCTGTATATTGTGTTATGGGGGATAATATGTTAGTGTTATATTGTATATTGTATTGGGGAGTGATAGTTATGTTTTAATTAGTCAACCCTCCCCCATTGTATAAACTCTCAGTCAGGAGTTGGCCATATGGTCTTTAGAGTAAACACTTGAAGTGATAGCAAGGCCAGAACAAAGAGATTTGCCAGACTGCCAGGCACCGTAGGACAATGGGATAGTACAGGGGCTTCCAGCCTCAATACTAGGGCCATAGGCCAGGGCAGAGATGTTACTCTCTCCACAGACAGGGAGAGAATGAGCTTGTAGCCACACCTAGTGGGAAGGCACTGGGGGAGGAGACTTATAAGTTCCCACAAATTACTTCTGTGAGAATGGCCAGAGGGGAATGAGGGTTTGACTAAGAGTAGCCACTCCCTGTACTGGTTTTGTGAGTTGTTTAAATACTTGTGGAAAAATAAAGAAGTTGTTCATAATTTTCATCAAGACTTTGTGTGCAGGTGTATTATTTACCCGGGGACATATGCTTGCAGTAAGATTCGTCAGACTTACTGTCAATATTGCTCAGTCTAAACCAAGGGCTGAGACATGATGTTCCTGTAATCAAAACGGCTCCAAGGTCCAGAGTAACCCAAATCAAGTCAGCAGACCCCAGCCAGAGAGTGGGTCGTGATAATTGGTGGCACAGTGGTGGGGTACTCTGAGAAGGACCAGAAAATGGAGCAGATGGAAGCAGAGGACTACAGACTACTCCTGCTAAATCAATGGATGGCATTCATGCAATTATGGCATGGCCATGAGCTGGCAAGCTGGTTGGAGGAACTGGTAGAGAAAGAGATGGACTTGGAGAAACAGTACCTTGCCAGGATAGAGTCCTTGGGTGGCCGGAGAGAGGATCTCTATTTTCGTTTGGATCTAGAATATGGGGTTGGTGAGATTCTGAATGGTGATCCGGAATGTGGCATGGGAACTGCAAGGAGGCATAATAACTTGTTTGTTGAACGCTGCCGGGGTCTGGGACTGGAAGCATGGTTCCCGGAGGCTCCTTTGCTGGAACCCCTGATTCAGCAAGAGCTGCAACTGGAGGCTGAGTATGTGGAATTGTGGGATGCGATACCCAAGAAGTATTTTTTCAACTCAGACGGTATGTACCAGAGGGAGTATGCTCACTGGAACTGGGGAGAGGCATTTCTAGACTGTAAACAAAGTGAGGAGTGGGAAGGGGTAAACACTGTTCCTTTGCCAACTCCTGGGGATGGAGAATGTTTGCCCCTAGAACATGCAGTAACTGTGTCAGGACCTAGTCACCAGCCCAAAGAGCCAGAGACCCAGTGGAATGTTCCCTGGGTGGGGTCAGATAATCCATGTCTGCCCCCTGATACCCCAAGAGATTTAATCCCAGAGGAAGTGGGAACTGTTCACAAGCTAGGGCCAGATAAGTTAAGTCTGCCCTCAGAAGTTCTAGGCAAAGTGTGTTGGCCAGAACTGCTAATGGAGCCAGAGGCTCTGGATTATTATGTGATGGACGGTGGGAAGGGAGCCTTAGAGGCCAGGCTGGAAGGGAATGATGAGATTCCCCAGCCTGCATCAGATAACCACTGTCTGTACCCTGACAGTCCAGGGGAGTTGTCCCCAGAGGTGCTAGTGAAGCACAGAGCCCAGGAGGGTTGTTTAAGAGACTGTGGGGAGGGAAAAGAATTGGTTTCTGGCTACAGGGAACCTGACCTCCCACAGCAAGAGAGTGCCAGGGGCACAAAGAGCCAGGCGGGGGCAGCAAGCATGCCAGCTTTGGCAAAAGCATTATGGGTGCAGAGTGGCACCATGACAGAGGGTGTACCAAGTGGGGAGATACCCTGGATAACCATTGTCCAGGGGCCCACTGGAACAGACACCACTCCAAAGACCCAGTTCAACAGAAAGGACTGGGATAAAGTTGCTAAACCCCGGGCAATGGAGGAGTGTAAGCACAGCTTGGGTGGGAGCAGCGTAGCTCCCCAAGTAGCAACGGAAACAGCTGGACCAGAGGAAGGAAGCCAAGAGGAGCTGTCCCTTTGCGATCCCATAGGCCCAGAGACTGTATTAGAGATCCCAGCCCATCGGTGGGGACTGGCTGGGGGGAACAGAGTTGCTATGGGACAGAAACTGTGGCCCACCTGTTGTACTCTGGGATACCAGATTATTGGGGAGGTACCCTGGACTATTTGGGTGGGTGTGAATGGGAAGAGCAATTTGCTCTATACAGTGGGAGCAAGGCCAAGGGCTGGGGGAGGTTTTTACTCTGCACCTTGGGACAGACAAGAACTGGCATAGCATACAGAGGGCCAAACCAGCACATTCATGACTGATCAGCGTAGCTGGAAAAATCAGGGATGTTTCCTGCCACGCTTGGGGAGGTGTTGTCATGAATCACCCAGGGGCCATATTGGATTTGGCGTGAACTATGCTGGGGCCATCTTGAGACTGGCAGCAGTGGCCTATATTGGGACTGGACTGTTATATACCAATCGCCACCATCTGTATATTGTGTTATGGGGGATAATATGTTAGTGTTATATTGTATATTGTATTGGGGAGTGATAGTTATGTTTTAATTAGTCAACCCTCCCCCATTGTATAAACTCTCAGTCAGGAGTTGGCCATATGGTCTTTAGAGTAAACACTTGAAGTGATAGCAAGGCCAGAACAAAGAGATTTGCCAGACTGCCAGGCACCGTAGGACAATGGGATAGTACAGGGGCTTCCAGCCTCAATACTAGGGCCATAGGCCAGGGCAGAGATGTTACTCTCTCCACAGACAGGGAGAGAATGAGCTTGTAGCCACACCTAGTGGGAAGGCACTGGGGGAGGAGACTAATAAGTTCCCACAAATTACTTCTGTGAGAATGGCCAGAGGGGAATGAGGGTTTGACTAAGAGTAGCCACTCCCTGTACTGGTTTTGTGAGTTGTTTAAATACTTGTGGAAAAATAAAGAAGTTGTTCATAATTTTCATCAAGACTTTGTGTGCAGGTGTATTATTTACCCGGGGACATATGCTTGCAGTAAGATTCGTCAGACTTACTGTCAATATTGCTCAGTCTAAACCAAGGGCTGAGACATGATGTTCCTGTAATCAAAACGGCTCCAAGGTCCAGAGTAACCCAAATCAAGTCAGCAGACCCCAGCCAGAGAGTGGGTCGTGATAACAAGCTTGAATCACCTGCCCAGTAGATAATACTTTAAAGCCTCTGTAGCCCATTTTATATACTCCTTGCTTGCTCTGTTACAATATATATATATATATATATATATATATATATATATATATATACCGTCTCTCTCTCTTCCATGTTGCCGCCCTCTCTATTTTTTTTTAGTCTTCATTCTCCTCACCTATCTTCTGTCCTTCTCATCCCATTCTTTTCTCACACCTCTTCTACATCCCAATTCTTTTTAGTTTCCCCTACATTTATTTAGCACTCAGCCCACATTTAATCTCTACCCTCACTATCATTTTTCTTGCACCGTTCCCTCTTGAACTTCACCAATTCCACCTAATTTCCCTTTTCTCCAAAACACTTTCTTTTAAATAATGAATTTAAGAAAAAAACTCCCTGGTCTGAGTATGGGAGGGATTTGCATTTGTAAGTGTTTAAAAACATATGATCTCCCAAGGGGTGGTCATTTGTACAAAATGTAAAATTTCACATCTTCCCCACCAGGTCCTACCTATTTGATGTTGTTTGGGTCTTACTTGTGGTCTCATCTGCTGTTTTGCATTTGACATCACCCCCTCCCCTAAATAAGCAGAGTTGTATTATTAAAGGAATTGCACAGGGTGTACTCATCACTGCCCACTAGGTCCATCTGTCCAGCCTTGCTCGTTTATCCAATGGTAGCGACTTAAATATTTATACATGCGTAGGAACAGATGGGTTCAGTACATGCAATAGGTGTGATGTTAATGCATAGAACAGAACTAAAAATAACCCGACACAATGAGAAAAATTAACAATAGCTACACCAGCTAAATATATTACCCCAATACATTATAAGGTAAACAAATAATTGAATATAACTAACACCGGGCTCAATTACATTAGTTCTATAGAAAAATATGGGGGGGTGGATCACTCTATTTCCATAGAAAAGCCCCCTGTCTGTGCTGGGAAAGTGTTAAATTATAACCCTAGAGAGGTTCTTTAGATCTCAGCTGTTAACCCCTCCCTGCTCGTCTGTGGTGCAGGTGATGGATTAAACAGTTGAACTAGGCCTTAGGGGACCTTCCTTTCCCTATCTTCAAATGTATTGTGGCACAAAAAAAGTCAAAGAATCAGGGGCATATTGTACCCTCTTATTATATGGGGCAGGAAGAATAAAATAAGAAAATATGTCTACCATATACACTAATAACATATATGTCAAGTGCTGATTGGCTGAAAGTGCGGTCAATCCCTTTTAAAGGACCGCTGTAGTTCAAGAAAAAGTATGTACCATACCAACAATATTAGCAGCTGTGTATATTTTGGAATTTTTAAAGACCCTGTTTATAAGTACAGGAATCCATTGTGTGTTTGTTACATCACATCCTGAGAACTGGATCATGAGGGTGTTTGTAGTTTTTAGTGGAGGAAAGGGTGGGGAGGAGGAAACAGGAAGAAGTCCAGAGCTTTTGTTTGATAATAGGATAATATTGACATTTAACACCATACCCCTTCCACCTCACTGACCACCTTGCATTATTCAAAGCAATCATCGGTCTCCAGAAATGTAACACCCTACTCACATGCATTGACCCCTCTAGGATCCTGCAAAGCCATCAACAATTATTTGTTTCTAATTAAAAACTAGCTATATGTTTTTCCTGATTAATAATGCTCTTAGTCAGACTTCAAGTTTTCAAACATATTGTTTTTCATTGTGCAGTTGTTCTTTAAGGTGATAATAGCCAATCAGAGAATGGGGATACACTTCCATATTTCCATCCTTCCCTTCTCAGATTGGCTAATATCTGCAACATGTCCTGCCCTAAGAGCAACAGAGTCTTTACACGGATTATAATTTACATTTAGGGTTTATGATGCATTAGGCCATTCAGGTTTGTGGATAACACGCCCCACTTCCAGCCCCTCCTTTCCCTTTCCTGTATCTCAAATCATCAGTTAATGTAGGTGTGTATATATATATATATATATATATATATATATATATATAATGCCAGAAAGTGGCATGTACTCTTACAGACAGAAACATCCATGAATATGACATTTTGGTACATATACAAACATATATCAATGTGCTGCACTGCAGCTACAGGAAACCCGAAGCCCCCTGAAAATGTGCTGCCCTATACCAGGGCCTCGTGGGTTTAGGAAGAACACACCCCTGCGTATGATTTTACCCTTGAAGTAGCATATAGCCACTTTCCATTCATAAAACCAAGACCATGCAGGATCACAACCAGGGGAATCTAAACACCTTCATCTTCAAGTCCACTTCACCTGCTTCACCCCTGCATAGACCAAACAACCCATTAAGAAGAGGTACTCCCCCCTAAGTCTTATCATTGAACTGTTTTATTAGTTTCATAGGGCCACCATGTAAAGGAGGTTATATCTGCAAGGGGCTGACAGTCTTAAACCAGTAAGGGGATGAATGGAAGACAAGAATCACCACCCTAAATGGACACTTTGAATATCATGTCATGCACTTACAACAATTCAATACTCCAGTCATCACGCATTCATACCTGATATCTTCATGGATTCCCAAAAGAATGGATTTAGTGTATTTGGGCAATACCTTTGTGTTTCAGAGAGAACACCAAGGTATGATGAAAAAGGTGCTCCAGCATCTCAGAGACCGTCTACTCATATACCCAACCAACCGTTTCACATCTTTCACTGGCTTCCCATACCAGCTAGAATTTAGTTAAAAATCCTTACACTCACTTACAAAGGCCTTTAACAACACTTCGTACAGATCAGATTTAATATCCAAATACTCCCCTAACTGTCCCATATGCTCTACTCACAACATAAATCTCTCTGCACCTGTCATCACCTCTTCACACTCTCAAATATTTTTTCTGTGCAGTTCCCACCCTGTGACACTCTCTGTTAGACTCCCCCCTACTCGTCACAGTTTCAAATATCCTGTGAAAACCAGTCTATTCAAAGAAGCAACCACTGTGTTCCCTACCATCAAGGATTGAAAAAAGACTGTGACCACCTCATGTACATGGATCCTGCTGCCTCACAGGGCAACAGACAAGTAACCACCTTTTCCTTTGTGTCTATTACCATTAACTCACTTAGATTGTAATCTCTTAATATAGCAGGCCCCTTCTGAATTGCTACCTTGTCCAAGATTTCTGCAGATGGTGACTGTAGCCATGAAATTAAAATATGTTTGCTTCTGGGGAGGAATGCAATGGCAAGCTTGGACAAGCTAGGAAAAGTAAATATATTACACTATCAACAAACGTCCATGTAGTTAAAACTATGATAGTTTTAAAACTATGAACCAGTAGTAACATATGGATGTGAGAGCTGGACCATAAAGAAGGCTGAGCGATGGAGAATTGACGCCTTTGAGGTTGAATCTCAAATATGTTGGCCATATCATGAGAAGACAGGATTCCCTGGAGAAGCCTCCGATGTTGGGAAAGTTTGAAGGCACAAGAAGAAGGGGACGACAGAGGCGAAGATAGATAGATGAGGTCACTGAAGCAATGATCATGATGGAGCTCAGAGGGGCTGTGATTGAGAGATGTACTTGGCATACTGCAGTCCATAGAGTCACAGAGAGTCAAACGCGACTGAACGACTAAACAACAACAAAAATTCTAATAATATAATACAAATAATGTTAGCAACATCACATATAAAGTAGATAGATGCCAAAGAGTAAACACATGTCAGGTTTCATTTGTATGTCATGATCCAGAATCCTTCGCTCTACTGGTAGCATTTACCACTGTTTCCTGAGTAATTGTGTGTGGGTAAAAACAGGTCAGGTGACCTGCGTGGGGAACGTGGGCTCAAAATGTCTTTGGTTTTCTGGCAGAAAGAAAACTAATTACGATCTGTCAGATAATGATATGCAGCAAGTGTCAAACTAAAATACAATTAAAGAGAGTGAGACAGGAGGGGCAGATTGTGGTGCAGTCATTTAGTGATATGTGTGAAAAAGATGAATGCTTTATTGGCTTTATTAAAAATAACGATTCTCAGTGCATACATTAAAATGGCTTTATTTACTCCCTCTGCAATACTAAAAAATGGTGGGGTTTTAATGCTTTTGAATATAATTGCACTAAAGAGAGATAAATATTTTAGTTTTTTTGCTTATTGTGTCCTTATTGTAATAGTTTAATCTTATTAAAGGACCGTTGTACAACAGATGTTTTGGTTAGGTTTTATCATTAATAAATTTCCTACTCAGTTAAAAAACAATATTCAATATTAAACTTACTTTCAAAGATCAAACTGCTGGTCTTCAACCACTTGTAAAGTCAATAGCTTTGTCCAGCAGGAAGTGCTAAAGTTTCAGCACCAACTTATATCAACACCATCCTCTCCATTGGCTGGAGACTTGCTGTGTTAAAGTGTTTTCTCTTAGCAACGAGCTTTTACATTGGGCAGCCTATGAATGACTGTTTGGCATCTTATCTAATCAGGTTATTTTTAAAAACCTTCAGGCTTGTCTCTCAGCTAAACTCAACTTGTTGAAATTATCAGAGTGGAGACAAAAAAAATCCCCATATATACAGTAAGTAGATTGCAAGCTCTTCAAAGCAGGGACTATGTAACCCAATTGTTGTCTTTGTATTGGGATTGTTTGGTACATTGTCTCTGTAAAGCCCTGTGCACATTGATAGAACTACATAAATAAATATACATATGGACATACTGGGTCTGTGCCCATGGTTCAGACACTTTTATGGAAGACACAATACAAGAGGGTGTAGATACTTTTTCCAACCAAAACGAATTGAAGAAAATAATAGTCATGGCTTCCACTGGAGAACTGATATATAGTTATCTCACTAACCAACTCTCATCCAGCTAAAACTGGGTGGAGCAAAACAAACAGTCCAATAGATTGTAAAATCACTGTCCTGTATTCTTCAGATATCCAGGTCTCCACTCTGTTCCAAGTGATCATAAGCTGCAGGCTGCTGTCTCACTGTGTGTATCTTTCTCCAGGTAAGACAAACAAAAATCAGTTCATAATCAGCCCCTCCCATACTCCAGGAACAGTCTTAAATTAGGTCTACTCAGATGCAGCTGATTAACTGAGCAGGAATGTTAACCCCTGCTAACCTAACCCCTTGGATAAATCTATCACAATACATTTATACTCTAAAACAGTGGTTATCAAAATGTCCCTACCGCCCACTAGTGTGCCATTAAAGCTTTCATGGTGGACGGCAGTATTTTTCAAGTCACATTCCGGAGACCCACTGTACCATGCCTGACTAGTTGGAGAGCTGGTGAGAAAGCCTAGGGACAGCAGTCAGGACTGGATCACTACCTAGTAAGTATAGAGCGATACATAGCTAGGGACAGAAGTCAGGACTGGATCACTATCTAGTAAGTACAGGACGATACATAGCTTGGGACAGCAGTCAAGACCGGATCACTATCTAGTAAGTACAAAGTGATACATAGCTAAGGACAGCAGTCAAGACCGGATCACTACCTAGTAAGTACTGGGCGATACATAGCTAGGGACAGCAGTCAAGACCGGATCACTACCTAGTAAGTACAGGGCGATACATAGCTAGGGACAGCAGTCAAGACCGGATCCCTATCTAGTAAGCACAGGGTGATACATAGCTAGGGACAGCAGTAAGGACCCGATCACTATCTAGTAAGTACAGTGTGATACATAGCTAGGGACAGCAGTCAGGACCGGATCCCTATCTAGTAAGTACAGGGCGATACATAGCTAGGGACAGCAGTCAAGACCGGATCCCTATCTAGTAAGTACAGGGCGATACATAGCTAGGGACAGCAGTCAGGACCCGATCACTATCTAGTAAGTACAGTGTGATACATAGCTAGGGACAGCAGTCAGGACCGGATCACTATCTAGTAAGTACAGGGCAATACATAGCTAGGGACAGCAGTTAGGACCGGATCACTATCTAGTAAGTACAGGGTGATACATAGCTAGGGACAGCAGTAAGGACCTGATCACTATATAGTAAGTACAGTGCGATACATAGCTAGGGACAGCAGTCAGGACCGGATAACTATCTAGTAAGTACAGGGTGATACATAGCTATGGACAGCAGTCAGGACCAGATCACTATCTAGTAAGTACAGGGTGATACATAGCTAGGGACAGCAGTAAGGACCGGATCACTATCTAGTAAGTACAGGGTGATACATAGCTAGGGGCAGCAGTAAGGACCTGATCACTATATAGTAAGTACAGTGCGATACATAGCTAGGGACAGCAGTCAGAACCAGATCACTATCTAGTAAGTACAGGGTGATACATAGCTAGGGACAGCAGTAAGGACCGGATTACTATCTAGTAAGTACAGTGCGATACATAGCTAGGGACAGCAGTCAGGACCGGATCACTATCTAGTAAGTACAGGGTGATACATAGCTAGGGACAGCAGTCAGGACCGGATCACTATCTAGTAAGTACAGGGCGATACATAGCTAGGGACAGCAGTAAGGACCTGATCACTATATAGTAAGTACAGTGCGATACATAGCTAGGGACAGCAGTCAGAACCAGATCACTATCTAGTAAGTACAGGGTGATACATAGCTAGGGACAGCAGTAAGGACCGGATTACTATCTAGTAAGTACAGTGCGATACATAGCTAGGGAGAGCAGTCAGGACCGGATCACTATCTAGTAAGTACAGGGTGATACATAGCTAGGGACAGCAGTCAGGACCGGATCACTATCTAGTAAGTACAGGGCGATACATAGCTAGGGACAGCAGTAAGGACCTGATCACTATATAGTAAGTACAGTGCGATACATAGCTAGGGACAGCAGTCAGGCCTGGATCACTATCTAGTAAGTACAGTGCGATACATAGCTAGGGACAGCAGTAAGGACCGGATCACTATCTAGTAAGTACAGGGCGATACATAGCTAGGGACAGCAGTCAGGACCGGATCACTATCTAGTAAGTACAGGGCGATACATAGCTAGGGACAGCAGTCAGGACCGGATCACTATCTAGTAAGTACAGGGCGATACATAGCTAGGGACAGCAGTCAGGACCGGATCACTATCTAGTTAGTACAGGGAGATACATAGCTAGGGACAGCAGTCAGGACCGGATCACAATCTAGTTAGTACAGGGTGATACATAGCTAGGGACAGCAGTAAGGGCCGGATCACTATCTAGTAAGTACAGGGCGATACATAGCTAGGGACAGCAGTCTGTAGCGGATCACTCTCTAGTAAGTACCGGGCGATACATTGCCAGGGTCATATGATTTATGTAACCAGGAATGAGATTGGGTATATTCAATTACTGTGGCACCGGTTATCGGTAAGGAAGTTTTACCATCAAAAGTGAGCGGGAGTTATTAAAATGGTTGACGATCCCAGTTCTAAAACACTGAAAAGTGCTTTTCCACAGGTCTACCAATATGGGTTTCCCCAAATACTTCAATGTAACAGAACTTTGCGTTATCACTGTGTTACTTTGTAGCAGAGCTGCCTCATATGAGGACAAATTGGGAAATGTGATTCAGTACAATAAACTTGTGTTACTTTAAACAAGTTTTATTGGCCCATATAAATGGGAAAAAAATCACCTAGAATAAGTTGCATGCCATTGCCATATCTTACTGGAGGGTATTTATTATTCCTAATTGAGTATAATTGTAAAATTGTATTTTCAGCTAATTCATAAAAGTAAAATGTCACAAAGAAAACAGTATTTTTAAAGAGAGTATACAAAATATCTTATTGTGGTGAAGGGTCTTGTGTATCTCATTGAAGCTCTGAGCTATACCATGTAGGGTTACTCAAGATGGGTGGGTCATATCAGAGAGGTCAGCTAAATTGCTGGAGAAGGAACTGGCAAAACACTTCAGTATCTTTGCCAAGAAAGCCATATGTATATATGGTCAGATATGAGAGTCTGACCTATATACCTTATATAAGAGAGTCAGACATGACTTAACAACAACAATACTACAATCTAACTGCAGTTTGTAGTATTGAATATTAACCCTGTAATGGCTTCCCATGATGAGATACACCAGCACACAACTATTTTATCCATCCACTGACCTTTCCACAATGTTATTTTTGAATATTAATGTATGGTTGGAAACATTTAGATTATCATACCGACTTATCCAAACCATAGAGCCTATTCAATTTGGTCCATCAAACTAAATAATTAGTACAGTTTAATACCATTACAGTGCTTTTCATTAGCGTTGCTATTCTGCAGTACTGCACTTTCAGCTCTCCTTGATTGCATTAAATTAGACTTTTAATGAACAAAATAAATGGTATTGACTCTTTCCTAGAGTGGTTAAGCTTCATGGGGGCTGAAATGGGTAAGATCAAACAATTACAAATACTGTATAGTACAGGGAAATGGTTATTACAGCCATCAGAGTCCTTCAGGGTTCCTGCAAATACATACTGAATTTTTCAATATGGATTTAAAATCCAGTACTGTAGATAGTACCGATCTACCTTTTTGGAGCCCCTGTGCAGTGAAGTGGAGGAGCCCCTGTGAGTGTGTGCACAGGGTATGCACGCGCCCATTTTCCCTTTCCTGTGCATGTATATTACTCTCTTGCTATGTCCCAATAACAGCCATTGTAACAACATATATAATCACACACATGCTGAGTTGTTACTTGTTTATTTAATGCATTTGAGGGTGGGACATATTATTTATATATTTCTATGGCAGGGCAGTATTAAGCCAGGGAAACATATCATATACAGTATACAGTAAATAGCCATTCAGACAGAATGCCTATAATCAAGTAACCTGCCTCCAATAATAAATACTATTGATGAGCTACTTTCTTCCAATATTTCTGTTAAAAAAATGTAATAAAAAAAACATTTTGTAGATGTAATTATGTTGTCTTTGTTCAACTGGTGCACTTTTTCCACACTGTACAGTGAGCAGGAAATGCATGGGATGAAGGGAACAGTGAGTACTAGTTGTAGGTGTCCTGTGAACTGCAGTATTTCATTTTTAAGGCCAAAAAAAAGTATTTTTAATGGTTAAAAAATTGGTGCCCCTTACTGGGAAGCACCCCTAGGCAGCTGCCTAGTTTGCCAAATGGGTAATACGATCATAACTGTAGATCATTTTTGTTGTGTCAGTGTCCCATTTAAGGATTGAAATTTGGACTGGCGCAGAGCCATTGCATTTTATGCATTCATATTAGATTGTAAGCTTTTCAGGAAAGAGTGTAACACAAGCAAATAAAGAATTACTATATCAACTAGCTGAGCCTAGAACGTGGACAATTAAATGTCAGAGTTACCCTACCTGAGATAAGTACATACAGTATTTATTATGCCTATTCTTTTGTTATCAAAAGCTAATCATCTAAAATAACCCAAAGTGTATTTACTGTTAATGCAGACTTTGATTGTGTTTATTAAAAATGTAATAAGAATACATTGGCTGCAATATACTGAACTGGGCTGACAATCAAAAAAGTATGGATACAGGTTGTGTTAAACACCCAATGCAAAGTGACTGCGCACAAAAGAAACAGTTCTTTTATCCATTCAAGAGTCAAATCAAGTGTCAATGAAAGTGCTGCTGAACTTTTTATACATATATTTAAAAGTGAACTATTTACTTAAGAGCAACATGTGAAGCTTTCACTTTAAGGTTGCAGAGTCAGGGTATCCAGATTTATTTCTGTTATCTTGCATTAGTATTTAGGTTTTGTGAAGCTCCTCCTTCCCCATTTCTATATCTCAGAGCTTACATTTATATTATTGTATCTGATTTATATGACTTATAAAGAGCCAACTCATTCCTCATCGTTGGGGTACAGTAACACATGGCCACGACAATAGATATTTTGGCTGATACAAAAGGAGTTGACAACCCTGCTCTTGAGCTAATAATCATGCACAAGACACTTTTATACAAAGTGCCTTTAAAGACAGAGGGCCTCATTCTATTATCGGTCGTAAATCGGCCGCAAAGCTGCGATTCCTTGCGGGGCTCCCGTTACCTTGCAATTGAAGGATATCCCCTTACGGCCGGCCGCATATCTTGCAACCGGCCGTAAGCTCAGAAATCTTTAAAAGCAAATATAAATTCAAGACGGCACTGTAAAGCTCTGTAAATGCTAGGGATCATAATGGGGGACATGAGGATTAATAGCAACCCCTTCTCAAGCTTGCACATTAGCCCAAATCCGAGATTTCATTAACTGTTTATTTTCCGGCCGCATCGTGGGCGGGTCTGAGGTGCTCCAAGCCCTCAGGACTTTGTCCACAGATATTTGACATAAATTAAAATAAAAATTATTTACGGATTTGAGTGTAGGGGAATGTTGTGCTATAAATGCTAACACCTACAATCACTTTATCGTCTCCTCAGAGTGCAGGATGGCTTTATTATGGCTTTATTATGTGCTTAATTGTGTGCCTGCGGGACCTTTTTGCTGCAAGTAAGCTGCGGCTCGGTTTTAGCCTTGCAGAGAGGGTTCCCGGAGCAATTGAAAAGCAAACCAGATTTGCTTGCGGCCGAAACTCTTGCGGCCGTTTAAGATCAAAGGCTTTCCTCCGGCGCTTGCGGCCGCAAGGGATAACAAGGCACCGGCCGCAAGCCTGCCGGAGTCCCCGGCCGGAAGGGAATAGAATAGGCAAATAGCCTGCGGCCGGTCCTTGCGGCCCCGCATCTCCTACGACCGATAATAGAATGAGGCCCAGAGTTTGCAAACTTACAGACTAAAGGATTAATGAAACAAAAGGCAAAGTAGTTAAAAGGGAGAAACAAGGGTTTGGCAATAATTGAAAAAAGAAGTAGAGTGTTAGTTAGTGATTAAGTCTGAGGGTGTATCATATGTGAAAAATAGAGGTGATAGTGCAGAAACCTATACTATAAAGTAACATGAGTCAAAGCTAGGTGGGGTCAGATCAGAGGCAGAAGATAAGGTGGTGTGTGAGGCTCTAGGTCCAGGGGTAAAATAAATTGAGATGAATGTAACTGGGAAAGTTTTCAGTCAGTCTGTATGTCTGTCTATCTATCTTTATAGCTTCAGATGGTGGCTGCAGCCAAATCAAAAGATGTTTGCTTTTGGAGAGGAAACCTATGTCAATGCTGGTGCTATTAAAAAGTAAAGATACATCACTATCAACAAAGGTCTCACTAGTCAGAACTATGGTAGTCCCAGTAATAAAATATGGATGTGAGAGCTGGACCATAAAGAAGACTAAGTGCTGGAGAATTGACACCTTTGAATTGTGATGTTGGAGAAAACTGCTTAGAGTTTCTTGGACTGTAAGAAGATCCAGTCAGTCCGTACTACAGGAAATTAAGTCAAACTGTTCACTGGAAGATATGATCATGAGGCTGAAGCTCAAATATTTTGGCCACATCATGAGAAGACAGGATTCCCTAGAGAAGACTCTGATGCTGGGAAAGATTGAAGGCACATGAAGAAGGTGAACGCAGAGAAGCAGATGGATAGACACAGCCATTAAAACAAAAAACATGAGCTCGATGGAGCTCAGAGGGGCAATGGATGACAGATATGACTGGCTTGCTGCGGTCCATGGAGTCGGACATAACTGAACAACTAAACAACAAAATGGTATGAGAAAAAGTGGCAATTACACTTACAGACAGAAATATCACTAGATCTCTGTGCATATACAAATATATATGCACAGTAAAAGTGCTGACCTAGGCCTGGGCTTCCTCGGCCTTGGCAGAAGCACTCGCCTGCCCTAATCAAACCATAAACCCAAACTCTATCCTTATTCCTAATCCCAAGCATAACACAACAATATAAGTGATCCTGGATAACTGACAAAAACCCCTTTTCTAGTATAGGTAGAACACTGACTTTCCGGCAACTTAGGGTCTGACACAAAATTAAGAAGAAGTGTACTTAAAGTTCCAAGACCATCAGACTAGTTCAGCTGTATTATTATATTTCATTAATAATTTAATGTATATTTAATTTACATTTGATATATGTTTTATTTAAGTTTCTATTAATCCATTGTACTTTAGGAGATATAGAGGTATAATTAGTGGTCAGAGGAGTATTGTTGAATTAATATTACGTGACCTCTGTTGGTCTGGCACACCGTCTAATCCGGCAAGTCTCTGGAACCAACAATGCCGGAAAATCAATGGTGCACCTTACTATTGTTTTATTTCTATTATATAGAACGTGTTTTATTTACAGTGAGATAAATCTTTTTCTCTAAAGCATCCACCAGTGATGCAGCAAAGAGAACATTTAACATATTTTTTCACTCTCTAATTGCAGTTTGGAGCAAACACCCCATAGCCCCCAACACCTGCTTCTTGGCCCCCTCCCCACAACCTCTCTTGGTCTCCGGTCCCACTAGATATGAACTGCAGATATGACTGTGCCCAGCACAGAGGATGCTGCTCAGGGCTCAGTGGTGGGACATGTGACTGCTACCCACCCCAGACCACCCCAGGGTTTGGTGCCCGTTCCCATGGCAATGAGTCAAACCAAAGGGCTGCCAGCCTTAGATGAGAAGGGAGGGATGATAAGAGAAGGGATAGAGGGCAGAGGAGACAGTGAGTGAGGGGGAGGAGGAGAGAAAGAGGGAGGAGGAGCAGAGAGGAGAGAGGGCAGCACTGAGCCTAGGAAGGTGCTGCAGAGACTGCACACAAAGAACAGAGAGAGAGCCTGCAGGACAGGATGCTACACACTGCACACAGGTACACAGCACCATATACACACTGCACACAGCACAACACACACTGCACACAGGTACTGGCACATCACACTATACACAGTGTACAATGTACTATATACATACAGACACACACTATATCATAACACCTTAACACACACACACACACAGCATACAGGTATAACACACTATATGTAGCACTGACACATATAACACACACTATAAATAGCCTGACACCCCGAAACAACCACACACATCTATACAGCACACTATTTTCAGACATACACTGCATACAGATGGATCACACAGCATGACACACCCACTATACTGGTGTAATACACACTGCACATACACTACACTTACATACAGCAGGCAGAACTAACACAGGACACACAACACACACACTGCTGGACCTGCTTTATCTATTGTCTTATATATAACACACAGCAGGAGCCCTCTGTCTTGTACAGATATACATACATTGCAGTGGCAGCACTATACAAGGAACCAGCCTTGTATATATACTCACACACAGCATGGCACCAGCTGCCCCCCATACTGGATATTTGGATGTACACCCTGCACCCCTGGCTGAGCCACCTGCACACACTGCGGATTGAGGGTCTCTTCCTGTGACAATGGTGAGTGAGGGGGTGTGACATGGAGGGTCTGTCTCACTGCAGCTCTGTATGTCTGCCAACTGCACAGGGGCCCTGCAGTGACCCCACAGGTGACCCAGCTCCTGCTGGTAACAATGTAACCCTCAGAGCCTGGATACTGTAACAATGGCACTGTAAGCAAATACCTGACCTTTATTGTCCTGACATGAGGGGTGGACTGACTGACAGGGGCTGCCATTCACTGGGTGCAGGTCACATGAGACTCATTGCTGATGTGAGTTAACCTCTTCAGGTTGGTTGCTGTCACCCCATATTATAATTTTCATTACTCAGAGCAGTAATTATCTCCCTCTCCACATTGTTGTTGTTGTATTATATTTATAAATAACAAAACAATTTTGTGGTATGTGGCTCCCATTTGGGTAGATGTCTCTCCCATCCTTTTAATATAACATTCAATTATATGTTATTGATGTAGGAATCTAAATTAGATTGTAAGCTATTCAAGGAATGTGATGAAATATTTCAGCAGAATTTATAAAGGATTTGTACTTGTGATGTGTTAGTACATGCCCTGAGTTGATATGGTAATTATATGACAGTGACTTGTGACATCACACCATTCATTAATATGGAACTCACAGATGTAGCAACGTGACAGTCATTCAGATGCAGAGATGGGATAGTGTTGCACTGCTGCAAATGTGCATCTTACTGCAGTTTCAAGGAATAGAGGAGGGAAGAGACTTCAAGGGAAAAAATAGATCAACTGGTCTTACTCCTAGAGAGAATCACTTAGGAGTAATGAGATGAAGCAGAAGTGGCTACATGCACAACCATCAGCAGGGAAGTTATGGGGTTAACATATTAAGATATTTCACAATGCTTGCGACAAAAGGATCTTGTAGTACAGGGGTCTCTAATTGTTCTTATAATGCAGACCATGACCTATCATGGGTGCCAAGGAGACTAGGCCCCTAAACAATGACTTCTGGCTCATAACATTTTGGGTTAGCCTACATGACTACATATGCCATTCTGTGGCACTGTGGCATATAGCATTCACTGGCTCCTACCTATTCATCAGTGGTAAATGTTGGGAAAATAAGATTAGCCTTCTCTATCATCATGATACTTTACGGGCCACTGTACAATAGAAAAGAATATATGTTACATTGAGTCTGGCTAAGAGCATAATTAAGCTTGAAAAAGTCATTAAGCTAGTTTTTAATTAGTCAAATATATATTGTGAAGATGCAGCAGGACCCCAGAGGCATCCATAATAAATTGATGGAAGTTGTGTCTTTGAGATGGGCTTTTACATTTCTGGTGAGCTGTAGTTGAATCTATAGACGCATGCTTCTTGCTTTTAGGCCAGAGAAAGGGGAAGAGATGTGGGGTTGAATACAGCTGGATCTAATTATCTAACAAAGCCATTCACAGCCAAATGCCTATTTTTTTAAGCATAGTGTTTCTTTAAATGCCACTTTATATATTTTAGCAAATATATTTCATTAAAACAGACTGTTTTGCTCCACCTCAATGAAGTTAGGATTTTATTTCCCACCATGCTGTGTTCCTGGGTGTTACTAGGTACAGTTGTGCTCAAAAGTTTGCATACCCTGGCAGAAATTGTGAAATGTTGGCATTTATTTTGAAAACATGACTGATTATGCAAAAAACATGTCTTTTATTGAAGGATGGTGATCATATGAAGCCATTTATTATCACATACTGTAGTTGTTTGGCTTCTTTTTAAATCATAATGATAACACAAATAAACTAAATGGCCCTGATCAAAAGTTTACATACCCTTGAATGTTTGGCCTTGTTACAGACACACAAGGTGACACAAACACAGGTTAAAATGGTAATTAAAGGTTATTTTCCCACATTGTGGCTTTTAAATTGCAATTAGTGTCTGTGTATAAATAGTCAATGAGTTTGTTAGCTCTCATGTGGATGCACTGAGCAGGCTAGATACTAAGCCATGGGGAGCAGAAAAGAACTGTCAAAAGACCTGCACAACAAGGTAATAGAACTTCCTAAAGATGGAAAAGGATATAAAAAGATATCCAAAGCCTTGACAATGCCAGTCAGTACTGTTCAATCACTTATTAAGAAGTGGAAGATTCAGGGATCTCTTGATACCAAGCCAAGGTCAGGTAGACCAAGAAAGATTTCAGCCACAACTGCCAGAAGAATTGTTCAGAATACAAAGAAAAACCCACTGGTAACCTCAAGAGAAATACATGCTGCTCTTGAAAAAGACGGTGGGGTTGTTTCAAGGAGTTCAATACGATGATACTTGAACAAAAATAAGCTGCATGGTCGAGTTGCTAGAAAAAAGCCTTTACTGCCCCAATTCCACAAATTTGCCCAGTTACAATATGTCCAACAACACCTTGACACTCCTCACAGCTTCTGGCACACTGTAATTTGGAGTGGCGAGACCAAAATAGAGCTTTATGATCACAACCATAAGCGTTATGTTTGGAGAGGGGTCAACAAGGCCTATAGTGAAAAGAATACCATCCCCACTGTGAAACATGGCGGTGGCTCACTGATGTTTTGGGGGTGTATGAGCTCTAAACTCACTGGGAATCTTGTGAAAAATGATGGCAAGGTGGATGCAGCATGTTATCATAAAATACTGGCAGACAATTTGCATTCTTCTGCACAAGGGCTGCACATGGGACGCGCTTGGACTTTCCAGCATGACAATGACCCTAAGCACAATGCCAAGTTGACCCTCCAGTGGTTACAGGAGAAACAGGTGAAGGTTGTGGAGTGGCCATCACCGTCTCCTGATCTTAATATCATCAAACCACTCTGGGGAGATCTCCAATGTGCGGTTCATGCAAGACAGCTAAAGACTTTGCATGACCTGGAGGCATTTTGCCAAGACTAATGGGCAGCTACACCACCTGCAAAAATTAAGGGGCCTCATAGACAACTATTACAAAAGACTGCACCCTGTCATTGATGCTAAAGGGGGCAATACACAGTATTAAGAACTAAGTGTATGCAAACTTTTGAACAGGGTAATTTCATATTTTTCTTTGCTGCCATGTTTTATTTTATGATTGTGCCATTCTGTTATAACTTACAGTTGAATATGAATCCCATAAGAAATAAAAGAAATGTATTCTGTCTGCTCACTCATGTTTTCTTTAGAAATGTTACATATATTACCAATTCACCACGGTATGCAAACTTTTGAGCACAACTGTATATAATATATCTGTGTATATATTTAGTTTCATGTACCTTATTTTATTAGCAAGTGCTTATAAGCTGCCTAAAACTAAACAAATAGTCCCTTTATGGGTCTGCCCACAATGTAAGCAGACACAAACTGTGCAATGTTTCAAATTAGCCAATCAGTGATCTCTCTCAATCAGCATGTTGCAGAATGTTGCCACTGATTGGTTACTATGAAACAGCACAACCTCTGTACTTAGAAGTACGCTGTATTGTTTAGCTGCAGAGGGGAGAAATCTATTACGAACTATTTGTAAGATTTTAGGCAGAACTTTTAAGCACTTCCTAATAAAATAAAGTACACAAAAGTGAATATATCCATATGGAAATTATATTCCTAGTAAAATCCAGGAACCTTCCATATCCCTTTAAATGTAAAACCAATCATATGAAAGCCACTTCAGACATCACTTGCTGGTCTGACGGAACAGGGAAGATATCACATTTAACTGCCAGATTCTTGGTTTAGCTCCTATTGCATTTTGGCATGATAAGCATGTAATAATGAAATTCATGTCTACAGCTCAGGGTAAGTGAAACTTGAATTTAAATACAATTTCTATCAAATTTGATATTCCTGTGAATTATGGGAACAATGTTTCCGGAATTAATGTAAATGTAATTGCACTACCTGATGTTGGCATCTTTACAACATAATATTGCCCGTGGCTGCCCTGTACTTGAGATTTTATTCCATGGTGTAGAGCCCAGTGCCAGTGCCCCTGAGGGCTATACCTGTTGAAAATGACTAACACATTTGTGAGATGATGATTTGCTGAATTTGAAACTGCAACTTTGAGGTCACAATAATTAGCAGAGCCAAGAAGCAAACTGCTGATGGGGTGTAATTAGTAATATTCTGTTGGTTTGAATGTAATTTACTCTGATTAATCTAATGATATCCTTATTATCTATGTAGCAATCAAACTGGCAAATAACCTCATATATTAATGGAGAGAAGCTTACTTATAAAGAAGTATTGTACTGCCCTGACAGCAGGAGCTAGATTTCTTAATTAGTCATTGATCATTATTAATGTTCATATTCAGGGTTAATTTAAAAAAAAACTGCAAGGAATATTACACTTAGTTTCAAAAACAAGATCGAATTGTAGGAGGCTCACTGCTAAATTGTCGTCCACAAGATTATATCAACAAAATGCTCTTCATTGGCTGGATACTTGCTGTGGTAAAAAGTGGTTTCCTTTGACAATAAGTTCTGCCAGGATGCCAGCCTATGGGCCTCATTCAATTGCGATTTGGCCAATTGAATAGGGCTCTAAATAAGCACAAAGATTTATTTTTTTACAGAAGTTTTTAGTTAGTGATCTTCTATCCAAAAGAAAGGTCATTACTAAATAAAAACCTGTAAAAAATATGCTCTGTGCTTATATAGAGTCCTATTCGATTGGCCAAATCACAATTGAATGAGGCCCTATGAGTGTTTATGTGGACTCAAATCAGATTGTGAAATAATGCTCTTTAGACCAGTCTTCCCCCCTACAGGACATTTACAAGTGGAGACCAACAGTACTGCTGGAAGCTAATACTCTAATATTTGAAAAATATTGAAAAATAAATGAATATGAAGGTTATTAATAATCAATAAACAATTAAAGCAACTGGATCTATCCTGTTATGGTGTCGGGACAGGTCCACCGCTGCAGTGTGGCCTCCAACTGCTAGTTTGCGCTGCCAATAATTTGCACGGCTGCCGATATGTGAGAGAAGTTCTAAGCTTACAATGTTACCCTAACCCTTGAACTAACCCTAACCCTCACCCTAACCACAACCCTAACCCTAACAATTGCCTTGTGCTGCACTACCATAAGAGGATAGGACCAAGCAATATGCTCCTCTTGTTAAAGTGATTTAAAGGTACAGAGGAAGTTTCCAGTTGTCACAGTGTATTGTTATTAGCAAAGAGTAATAATGTCAGAAATCTGACTCTGAAAACTGACTGTAATCAGATTTATGGACCCCCTCCCCCCCCCCCTCCACAGTCATGTGCCAAACAGCGAGTGCAACTTGATACAAGATCTGTTGAGGTTGGATTAAAATTGCTGAATGACTTTGATGCTGATTATTATCATACCAGGGGAGCTGGGCTGTGAAATCAGCTTCAAAGCAGCTCTCCAACACTTGCTATACATGCATTAGTGCTCTTCTCAAGTGATCGTTGCTGATAGGAGACAGGCTGAAAAGGGAAAACTCCTCGATCTGTAAATTTAAAGTCAGATTTCTGGCATTAGATTACGTTTTTGCTAATGACAAGCGTGCTTAATTAGACTGGATTCTGTAACAACTGGAAACATTTCTGTGTCACTTTATATCAAATGTTCTGCACCTATATTGTGATACAAAAAACTGCTGTTTGGTTAGAAAATGGTTACTGTGAAATGTAAAAGCTGTTTATTTTTATTAATAGAAGGTTTCAATGACCATGAACTGTGCACTTTTGGTGCAGATTGGGACTGCCTCTTTAAGGCATTGTTTGTTGGATATTGATACTGTAGCTGCGGTCATTGTGTGTATCCTCAGGTTACATGGAAACAATACCTAATGTTACAGTGTTAGGATAAATACCTGGATGAAGGTTGGCAGGGGGCAGGTGGTAGGTAGGATGGGAGCCTGTGGAATGATGATGCAGTTTGGTTTTGGACCTTGTATTCTACAAATTATTGACATATTAGCTCATTCATTAATAAATCTCTCTCTACATATAAATATAAATGTATTATATATTGTGAGAAGGTTGTTAACCACAATATTATTTTCGCTTATGGTGGGCAAAAGAGTAATAGAAACCCTCCACCGCACAGAAGAGAACATAAATAGTACAATTGTGTTTAAGACTTAAGTGCTGTCTGTGGATTCGTGCATAATCCATCTTATGCTGTGCTTCACAGCTGTTTTATATAGCAGGCAAAAAAAATATATATATATATATATTTTTTTATTATTATATTTTTATATACAACTAATGTTGTGATAAAGGCTACAAGAACTGTCCAACTTAGTTCCTGTACTCCTAGGACAAAATCGGGGTCTATCCTGTTATGGTGTCGGGACAGGTCCGCTGCTGCAGTGCGGCCTCCAACCACTAGATGGCGCTGCAGTTATTTTGCAGTGCTGCCGATATGTGAGAGAAGTTCTAAGCTTATAAGGGTAGCCTAACCCTCACCCTAACCTTCACTCTAACCCTCACTCTAACCCTCACTTTGACTCTAACTGACTCTATGATATGGCACTGGAATATCGGTAGCTCCATCTAGCGGATGCTCACCGCCACTGCTGCTGCCTTGTGCTGAGCCAGCATACCAGGATAGGACCCAAAATTGTTAAATTTAAGAGATTTTCTGCACACTGATATGCCTTCTTCCGCAACATTATGGGAAACCCCACTTTGCTGTGCAGAAAACAGCAATACAATATTGCATAGCGAAAAAATGTCAGATGTGAAAAAAAGCATGTTTCTTATAGTGGAAAAATTCAGTGATATAGATATTTATTATTTACACCATAATAAAGTAATTAACAGTTTACTGCTTTAGGAGAGATCTTCATCACCAGAGGGGTGCACGCTGCTCTGTTGTTTGCACTGGTACAGATGTAGTGAAGAGGCAATTGATACAATGTAAACACCTTATTAATATGATTATGATGTTTTCACTGTGATGCCTAGTGGATTCCACCCAATATCTTTGTTAAGGCAGTTGCATTCTGCTTTATTTTTATTTATCTGAGTGATATCCTATTACTAAATATTAGCATCCTTGATACACCAGGACTGCTTGTGCAACTAAAGACACGCTCAGATCTGACAAGTCGGGCTAAGGGACTCGAGCAACATCTGTTCTTATCTGAACCAAAATTAACTTGTCGCAATTAGTTTCTCAGCATCCCCATTACATGTACAGCCCCAGCAGCCAATCAGAGGAGGACGATATTAATCAAGATTAACAGATTCTAACTTTGCAACAGATTTGCACTTGGAAAATTTCCAGAAATGTTGTTCATTACATCTGGGGCTCATCCTGTTATCTCCTAAAGGCAAAAATTATATTTAAATATATAATGTAGAATAAACCAGGATAACTGATCCCCAAATTGATTCAAGTATACCTGCCAAAATATTCATTTCATTTTGCTCTTTCTCTACATATTCTCTAATTCGCCATGTTAGATTTTTCTCACTCCTCACTATTAATATAATGTTCCTGATAAAAAAAAGCTTAAATCATATAGATAACTTACATTTGGTCCGCAACAATGTATCCATCCTAGAAAGTCTGCTTGGATGTTTTTAATTGGAGACAAAATCCCAACATCCAATCAGAAGCAGCTGGCAAGTCTATGCTGCATCAGTTGTGACTTACAGCTCTGTGCTAAAATATCTACAGATTTTATTATGGCCTAAGAAATGTAAAATATCTAAACTATTTGATCAAGTTGTTTTTGTTTTTATTATTAATAACACACTATGTCTTGGAAAAACTAGATTTAAAAATCCACAGCCCAATTATGTCATCAATTCTATCTACCTGAAATCACCTTGCCTTAATAAATCCTCCAGACAGACTTTATTTTTCATACCAAATCTACCTTTAGTCCATTCCACTTAGCTACCTCTTGTGTTTTTATATAATACTTCTGCACATACAGCTTAAACATTCTTGCCAATTTGCATATATTTTTGAAAAGTTGAAAAAGTTCTTTAAATACTCACTGAAATAAATATCTGTTAAACAGGGCATAGGAACTGGGGACAAATCTCCCCAGATTAAATGAATAGGGGACACAAAAAGTGGCAAAATTAAACTTAATCATGCATTAACAGATTTGTCCACCAGGGCTATGGAGCAGTATGTGTGTATATATATATATATATATATATATATATATATATATATATATACAGTGGAAATAAAAAGTCTACACACCCCTGTTAAAATGTCAGGTTTCTGTGCTGTAAAAAAATTAGACAAAGATAAATCATTTCAGAACTTTTTCCAACTTTAATGTGACCTATAAATTCAATTAAAAAACAAACTGAAATCTTTTAGGTAGAGGGAAGAAAAAATATAAAAATAAAATAATATGGTTGCATAAGTATGCACACCCTTAAACTAATACTTTGTTGAAGCACCTTTTGATTTTATTACAGCACTCAGTCTTTTTGGGTATGAGTCTATCAGCATGGCACATTTTGACTTGGCAAGATTTGCCCACTCTTCTTTGCAAAAACACTCCAAATCTGTCAGATTGCGAGGGCATCTCCTGTGCACAGCCCTCTTCAGATCACCCCATAGATTTTTTGACTGGTATTCGGAAAAAAAATAAAGTTCAGCTCCTCTAGTTGGTCTTTCCTGAAATTTTCTTAGTAGCATCCCACAGCAAAAGCCATGGTCCACAGAGAGCTTCCAAAGCATCAGAGGGATCTCATTGTTAAAAGGTATCAGTCAGGAGAAGGGTACAGGTTTCTGTGCTGTAAAAAAATGAGACAAAGATAAATCATTTCAGAACTTTTTCCACCTTTAATGTGACCTATAAACTGTACAACTCAATTGAAAAACAAACTGAAATCTTTTAGGTAGAGGGAAGAAAAAATATAAAAATAAAATAATGTGGTTTATAGGTCACATTAAAGGTGGAAAAAGTTCTGAAATGATTTATCTTTGTTTACAGCACAGAAACCTGACATTTTAGCAGGGGTGTGTAGACTTTTTATATCCACTGTATATATATAATATGTATTCATATACATATATATATCTATATATATATATATATATATAGTTGAAAAATATATATATATATTTTTTATAAGTTGCCAAATAGACATATAAATATACATTTATATATATAATTATTAATTATATGGGGCGGGGGCATTAAGAATTTAAAGGAAGAAATTAAAAACAAAAGTCTTTGAGGAGCATCACAGCAATGGGGCCCCCCATCGCAGGGCCCCAGTGCATTGGCAATAGATCTCTCCCCCCCCCCCCCGCTTCCTGCACTGTGAATAGAGTTACATTTTGCCCCCACCCCCACCCCCTGAATTAAAGGAAAGTCTTTATTATCTTAATTTGAATAACTACATGTGAAAATAAACAAATGTCTTTATAATGTAAAATAATAATAATAATAATAATAATAATAATAATAATACAGCCTGTAATTTATTAACATTTAAATGTAAATATGTTGCAGTGGAATCTACTATTTTGATTTCCGTTGGTCTGTTTCCTGAACTGTGGTTTTGAATGCAGAGGAAGCTTCTATCTGTATGTGAGACTAAATTTAAAGTTTCAAAAACTTTGCAGCACTGGTGGCTCAAAAAATCAGTTAGGGCATACATATCCTGTTGTATCTCACAGTAGTCTGGAGATTGGAGGGGGGTCCAACGCCTGCACAAACACTGCAAATACATGATTATTTTACATTTTAGATTAATCATGTCTTATGCAAACATCAATGTTAAATGCATGCTCTTTTTATATACCTCCTAGATCTTATGCATTTAATTAACTCACCACATACCTTCCTGATATAAATGGCAATTAATTCTGAATACTGGTGAGTCATCCAAACAAAGCTAAGTGAATTATTTCTGGATCGGTCTGACCTTTCCAATGGCATGTCTCTCTCCAAGTGGAAGCCCCCACACTGGTGTTTGATTATTTTATCAGAAAGTCTGATGTCTTAATAATATAATGTTGTGTGGTTCTAATGTGCTCCCCAGTACTCAGACCCAGCGCTGCCATGCACTGAAGTGACAGGCTTCACAGTGACCTACTAAGCCGGTGCCCGGTGGCACATCCAGTCCTAGGGGCATCGCATTGGAAATCGCTTCAACCCAACTAACTGCGGAATTAGAGCTTACTGCATCAACCTTAACCCTTTCTGTGACAGAAGAGTCACAACCTATTGGCTACTTCTGCACAACCGCCAGCAGCAAAGGGCACCCGTTATAATTCATGAATTAATTGAGCATTCTCCAGAACTGAATACGTTCCTTTTTTCCCTTTACAAATTAATTAATTACACGGCCTCCATCATTTTACTTAAAGGGATTTGGAAGGTCCGTGGATGTTACTAGGTATATAATATCCCTGTGTATCTATTTACATTTATGTATTTTATTTTGTTAAGAAGTACTTGTACGTTTTTACTGCCTAAAATAAAAACAAAATGTTCCTGTATGGGTCTGCCCATGTGTATGCAGACACAGACTCTGTAGAGCTGGATGTGTTTTGTCTCATACTAGCCAATCAGGGACCACGTCTCAGCAACATTCTATAATGTGCGGTTGTCCCTGATTGGCTAGGATATTATACTGCATATCCAGCCCTACAGACTCTGTGTCCCATACAGATACTATTTGTTTGTCTTTAGATAGTAAACACAGAGCTTATAAGCACTTCTTAATAAAATAAAGTACATAACAGAAAATAGATACACAGAGATATTATATACAGAGTAACATCCAGTGACCTCCCATATCCCTTAAAGGGTCATGTAGTTCTATAGTTAAAGTATCTGAAGCTTAAAACCATGCTCATTAATTCATTACCTAATTAACCATATTTATAAGTTGAAAAATAAAAACAGATTGCGTATTTTATAGAATCATGTGCAGCCTGGACTCCAATGAGCTGAGCTTATCAGGTGGTAACCCTCGACACTGACACCAACACAAGCCAACAGCCTTATTAAATTGCGATTCAGTAAATTGAATAGGGCTCAATTTAAGCACAGAGCATATTTTTTTACAGAAGTTTTTAGTTAGTGAAGACCTTGGTTTTGGATAGAAGTTCACTAACTAAAAACTTCTGTAAAAAAATATGCTCTGTGCCCAAATAGAGCCCTTTTAAATTTACTGAATCGCAATTTAATAAGGCTGCAGGTTTGTACATTGTAACAGCTTATATCTATCTTGTTGAGCAGGAGGGAATCTACAAAACAGCATTCTGTAAATATGAGACATCGGTGGCCCTTTAAATCAGTGGTTCTCACCAGCCAGGACTAGGACTGGTCTCTAAGACTTTATTCTCTGGTCCTCATGGACATAGAGGGATGGGAGAGCCTAACACACTAAACATAGAATATAACAGACACTGGATCGCTATCTTGTCGTGGCGAGGGGGCGTGTGTACTTCAATGATGCCTGAAATATAGGTATTTTTAGTAGCATGAAATAAAATAGATTTCACTAAAGAAGTTGTTGTAGACCCAAATTCTGTTCTTTTATAAAATGTGGGTTCTGGGAGGAATCATTTTACCAATGACTGGGGAGAATTGTTTGGAAGTATTTAGTCCAGTGGTGGGCAGCAGGCGGCCTGGGGGCCACATGGGAAGGGCTGGGGGGCGACCATTCTCTGGAATGGGAGAGCATGTCCCTCTTCGACAATACACAGTCCATTATATATCTCTAAAACTCACAGATAATACCCAATTGTTATCGCATATAACTCTCAACATTATCTTTGAGAATTATATGTGATTTTTGGTTTAAAGGTGTAATGCACCAGGAGGTGCTTTTAAGGATTCAGGGACCACATATGAGGCCCATCATATGAAGCAGGTTGCCTGTTAGACAGACAGTGAAACAGTACAGACAGTACAGTGTGATACTTTTCTTGGTGTGATTTCATTGTATCTCTGCGGTCCCAGGAATCCCTTCTCCTCTGCAATATGACACTAGAAGTGTTGTGTGTTTGCTACTCTGTGTCTAAGAGATGAGCCGTCTAGAGATCTTTGTGTCTTCCTTAAAGCACAGAGTATGACTAATAAGCAGGTTCCTGACATTAGACACGATCCACCGCTACAAAGCATTTTGTGTTATGTTCAATAGCTGGGTCTAGAGACATAGGGCACTCGTGATTAAGCATATCTTATTAAAACAGAAGATAATTGGAAAGATTCCTTTTGTAATATATCGGTGATAAAATGTATCAAGTCTTGAGACGTTCTTGTTATAATATTTGTCTACAAAACTAGACATACTGTATAGACAGAAAAAATATTAGCATTTATTTCTAAACATCATCATTTTCTGCAATGCATATTCAGAGATACTGTAAATAAAAGGGGTGATAATGAGGATTGTGCTGCTATCAATGGCAGGGAGATGTTTAGTGGGAATTGGTCGGTCTGTAGGCTAGAAGGTGGCTTTGCACCAGGATATAGTGGAACAAAGTGTAATAAAGTTTTGTTCTACTCCAAAGCATTATTATTATTAGTAGTAGTAGTAATGTTATCCTTTCTTTGTTACAATATATTCTGTAACTCTATACAGGGCTTAAGTACAAGGCAAAAACAAAATAGTCACACAGTGCAGGAATGGAGGACCCTGTCTTTGAGCTTAAAATCTTATGTAAATACAATAAAAGCCCGATTATCCAGCACCCACAGGGACTTCCGATTTCCGGATAAGTGTAGTTTCTGGTTAATCGGGAGTCCAGTAAAAAAGGGTCTAAACGACCCTTAAACAACTCAAAACCCCTCAAAATGTCTTTAAAAAGGCATTAGCACCTAAACAAAGCCTAAAAGGCAAGAAAAAACAAAAGGAAAAAAGTTGTTTTTTGTGCAGTCTCGAACTGCTGGATAGTGCCGGATAATGCCTGATTATCGGGAGTTTCTTGCAAATGGGGAATTAGACAGGTGCCGGTTGCTTGAGAGTCCCAGTTGGTTGAGTGCCAGATAATCAGGGTTTTACTGTAGCGTTTTTTCCCAAAGCACTGACACAAGTTTGAAAACTCACAAAATCAACAATCTAAACAACATAATTGAAATAAATTAGTGATATATTAGAGTCTTTATTTATTTTTGTACACTCTACCATGATGCAAATGTTCAAATGTCGAAATCTTAACTTAATTACTACAGTCATCCTTTACTGATACAATTAGCAAATTTATGTTTTTGTGGGAGAATGTTTCCTAGAGCTCTTGGGAATCATATGTTCCCAAAAAAAAAAAAAAAACTATGCGGACCTTTGTTGATATATCTTTACTTTTTAATAACTTATCCAGGCATGTCATAGCTTTCCTCTCTAGAAGCAAACATCTTTTAATTTCATGGTTGCAGTCACCATCTGAACTATTTAAATACAAGACCAATAAACATGAACATCTGCCCATTTTTTTGCTTGATGTCCTCTTGGGATGATTTATTGCTTTCTGACAGTTTTCAGCAGGGCAAACTGTCAGATAATTGATCACATGGCCACCTCTGCCTTGTGACGACCATTGTGTGCCTCCTTTGATGAAGTTGTTAATTAGGCAATGAATTAATGAGCATGGTTTTAAGCTTTAGAGACTTTGAGTGCCATCCAACAATCAAGACAATATCACGGCTTCTCTGCAGTGGGGATGAGCATCTAATGAAGTAATTAATGTGATTGCTTTCATTTCTGAGAATTGAGTAGCACTGAAAGACCTTGTGGTTATTTAACAGAACATCCTAGGTAGGAAAACAAGGTAAAACTAGGGCAGAAAACATGGTTTAATTTTTGAGACTGTCAGAGAACAATTAATCATTTCCATTAATTTAGGACCAGAAGCTGCCTCAGGTGTTTGAATTTCACTGCAAGCCTGCTCCACTCAGTGTGCTTGTTAGTGGAAGCCTTTGCATTTATTAATTCCCATCCTAAGTATTTGAATTATGTGGATGCCACTTCCAGTGTAGGATGTTTCTTTGTTTCATCTCACTTTCTGCAAAGTAATATATTTTCTTATCTTGAATCTCGTCTGGAATTCCCACTAGGCAAACAAGGATTAGGCTAAGGAGGTGGGAAGTCAAGAGACATCTGTAACTACCTCTTTTATTGCACACCTTGATTTCGTCCTTCTCTTTATACCTCTCTCCTTTCCCTCCCTGCTCTTCTTTTGTTTCTTCTCTCTCTATCTCTGCACTATATCTCCTTCCTCTCTACAGAGAAATTCAGTCATTTTCCTTTTATTTTGAATGTTACTTCCATCTTGGTGTTTGATAAAATGACAATTCTATGTATGTTTTTTATTGTTCAATCATGTCCGACTCTCCATGACCTTATGGAACGCAGCACGCTAGGCATATCTAACAGACACTGCCCCTCTGTGCTCCATCAGCCTCATGTTCATTGTTTCAATGGCCGTGCCTATCATCTCCTCCTCTGCCTCCACCTTCTTTCTGTGCCTTCACTCTTTCCCAGCACCAGAGTCTTCTCTAGGGAATTTTGTCTTCTCATGATGTGGCCAAAATATTTGTTCTTCGGCCTCATGATCAAACCTTCCAGTACACAGTTTTGCTTCATTTCCTGTAGAATTGATTGGATCTTCTTCTCATCCAAGGGACTCTAAGCAGTCTTCCCCAACACCACAATTCAAAGGCATCAGTTCTCTGGTGCTCAGACTTCTTTATGGTCCAGCTCCCGATATGTTACATGGAACATAGACGCTGGTTGCTTTGCTCTGTTACTTCGCGCTCTTTAATTATAATCTCCTAAGAACCCCTCGCAAACGAGATTGCTCTTTCCCATACGAATTGACATAGCACTTTACTATTTACTTGTTCTTAGTGGATTCTCTATAGAAACCTGTTCATTTAATTAAGTGTGCTACAACCGTTCTCTATGGTAAAGGTTCATAAACTACTTACCTTCAGAGAAATAGTGGAAGCCATGGGACTTATATAGAGGGAGAGATAGGTGATTTACCTTTGATATATAGATATTTCTCTATGATAATGGCTATTTTGAGCTCTAAATAAGAACAGAAGCAATTTAGAACCTTCTATTAAACAAAGTTGACACTACAAATTGAGATATTGATTATCCTACAAACTTGGGTCCTTTTAGGCCTTATGGAAAGCATTGTTTTTATTGTACCCTTCCCATCCTTGGTTTTAATGTTTTAATTGTCGTTGTGAGGTAAAAGTACCTAATAAATTGTAAAACAAATATATTAAACTTTTCCCAATATAACTATATAACAATAATGGGAATACCATATGTTTATTAGTAGTATATTTCATGAGCAACTTCAAAACAGAGACAGGACACTGTCCAATCCTCCTAGGCCAGGGATTTAATAACACTGTGCCAGTAAAAATAAAATATGATCTACTGAAAAACTCTATTATTCAGGGGAGGACTGAAAACCAGAAGAAAATTTAAATGTACCTAAGAAAATAGCTTATTTATCAAAGTATTTTGCAAAGTTATTTATCTTACTGCAGAGTGCTGGGGAATAACAGTAGCTTCTCCTCCTCACAGCATAGTAAGTAAAGTTAAAAAAAAACATCAAGTTCCCGTTTTTGTTTTTTTAAATCAGCCATTTATTTCTGAAAACCAAATAGCAAAACAGAGAAGAAGGTAGAAAAGTAGAATAATATTTGTGTAACAATACAATATAATTAGATAATTGCTCCCTGTAACCCAATCCTTGTAACGCCTCATATTGCTCAATATAAACTCTGCCAATAACTGCTCCTATTGTTCCTCATACCTCTCCTTATAACATATCCTTTTGCAATATAATATATATATATATATATATATATATATACATACACATACAAATATAATTTCCATATAACCAATCCTATTATTTCATATGACATATCCAAACCTCTTGTCCTTTATTCATATCCCCTTCGCCTATTTGTTTATAAAAATTTTGTAACACCTTCATATATCTTCTCATTTGGCTTTATATCAGTGGTTCCAAGATCTGCCAGTCCTTTTTTTTTTTTGTATTGAAATTATTATTTTTTTGTTTGTGGCTTTTCAATCTTGTGTCAGTGCTTTGAAGAAAGAATGATGTACATTAGATTTTAAGATCTAATGTACTTAACTCTTGTATAGCATAGCGATATGGAATATGTTGGCACGTTACAAATAATGTATAATAATAAAATATTATTATTTATTGATATATATATATATATATATATATATATATATATATATATACTAGATACCTGCCCGTCAAAAATGACAGGAATAAAATGTTAAGGCTGTGATATATATATATATATATATATATATATATATATATATATATATATATATGTATTGATACTAGTTACTTGTCCGTCAAAATGACGGGAATACAATTTTAAGTCTGGCAATGCTGTTTGGCACCCACTGTGAGCACCTTCAGCCCTGACTGCGAACCCGCGCTGAGCGTCTTTGGCGTCTCTTTCCCGCCCTCTCTCTCCCCTGGCTCTCTTTCCCCCCTCTTCCCTGGCTCTCTTTTCCCCCTCTCTCCTGTGTCTCGTTCCCCCTCCCTCCCTTGTGTCTCTTTTTACCCCTCTCCCCTGTGTCTCTTTTCCCCCTCTCCCTTCCCCTGTGACTCTCCCTCTCTCCTCCCCCCGCCCTCCCCTGTGTCTCTTTTCAGCCCTCTCCCTCCCATATCTCTTTTTTCCCCCTCTCTTCCCCCTCCTCTCCCCCTGTGTCTCTTCCCCCCTATTTCCCCCTATCCATCCCCTGTGTCTCTCTGCCGAATTTCCCCCCTTCCCCCTTATCCTCCTCCCTTCCCCCTCCTCCTCCTTTTCCCCTTATTCTCCTTCTTTTCCCTCCTTCCCCCCTTATCCTCCTCCTTCCCCCTTCCCCTCCCTCCTTCCACTCATCCTCCCTTTCCCCTTTCCCCTCTCTCCTTACTATCAGTCGTTCAGCTCCTGATGCTCTCTTTCACCTGCAGCGCTGGCTTCTGTCTGTGTCGGAGCCGCTAAATGCTAATGACATGATGCGCATGCAACGTTACGTCATTAGCATATACCGGCTCCGACACAGACAGAAGCCGGCACTGCAGGGGAGAGAGAGCTTCAGGAGCTGAACGGCTGATAGTAAGGAGAGAGGGGAAGGGGGAAAGGGAGGATGAGGGGAAGGAGGAAGGAGGAGGGGGAAGGAGAGAGGAGACACAGTGGGCCTGCTTTGCAAGGCTCACCTAAGTCCTGCGTTGTTGGCTGCAATGAGCACCTTTGGCGCTCATTGCAGCCTAAGTGCTGCACGGCTGCTTCTCCTCCTCGCTTTGCGAGGCTCGCATGTGTGACGGCACCGCTGAATCGCATCGCAAACGTCACCATCGCATGATATTGATAGATAAATATATATACTGTATATATATATATACTGTATATATATATATATATATATATATATATATATATATCGTATTGGTCCGAATATAAGCCGCACCCGCATTTAAGCCGCACCCGTAAAGTTCAAGGTGAAAAAATAGAAAAAAGATAGTACTCAAATATAAGCCGCACCCGTAAAATTGGAGAGAAAAAGACTCTCAAAGTGATCAGCCATTGCAAGAAATAGGCTTTCTAATTAGCACTGTAGCTTTTTTTGCAGGTTACAGGCTATACAGGATGTTAGAATCACTAAAACCGTAAATCGCTATTCAATACCGTAGTCTAAAGCACGAAAATCGGCACCCTTAACTTGCAATCGTGCAAATCAGCAGTAATTTTGCATTCGCGAATATAAGCCGCACCCATAACTCGCAAGCTCAAAAATCGGAAAAAAGGTGTGGCTTATATTCGGACCAATACGGTATATATATGTATATATATATATAGGAACCCAAAGAAGAAGAAAAATTGGGGCCCAAAATATTTTTGCGTCGGGCCCCTGAATTCACTAGCTCCGCCAAAGCCTCCTACTGCTCCTCAGTCTAATGACGGAGATACACAGTCATATAGAGATTTTAGAATTAATTCAAAGGCCAATACTGTTTAATTTTGTCTACCTGGCTGTAAATATTTACTTGTCAACAAGACGCAGGAGACGTCCCCCTCAGGTGATTTTGATGTTTGTTAATTAATGGGAGTACAATATTCCGCCTGTAATTAGACCTTTTATCCGGGACCCGCTGCTTTACACATCTACATTACTGCTGTTTTATTGCTGTACATCTGAGTCCCGGAGGAGCTCGCAAACGCACTGAGCTTTAATGGACTCCACATCTCTGGCAGTGAAGTGGTTAAGCCCTGGTATAATGTTTCCCCAAAGTGCTCTAATTCCCTGCATTTAATAGCAGGTTCGCTCTCTGTTTTGTGCAGACGTCGTGTAAATTGCAGTCTGGGGATGAGACATCTGTCAGAGCGCAGATTCATTGAGGAAAATACTCACAGAATGACTGCGCAGATCGTAAAATGCTTTCCACGCCCCTCGCCATCACCGCTCCCAGTCTGTTTGTCATGAGCAAAATATTAATGGGCTACTGTAGAGATATATTTACAGTACACTCTTTTTAAAGGTCTATGGTTTCTTGGATTATGAAGCATCTGACAGAGAAGAATCAGTATGGAAACATCCCAAAATAAATATGAATAAACTTTCCCTAATGTTTGCAATTTTGAGAAGGAATGCCCCTAAATTAGCATAAAATTCATAATTAGTTGTGGCCAATCAGAGGCAGGTACAGCAATGTATCTTTTTCCCTTTCACTGGCTGAGAAAAAGCTGCGGTAGTGATACCGACAGCTCATTGGTTAGGACATTCTGCCTACATAGGTGCGTTTGGGGTGGAGCTCACACAAGAAAATGCACATGTACATTGAATTACAAATATATAGAAATCCTCAATAGAATTGATATGAGACGCCCCAATCAGACAGACTTACACACCGGATAGCACACAAAGGAGATGCTACTTCATGACTACTTGGGCTTATCCTACAGGTGCTTACTTTATCTTTATTTAGGGTCATCAGTTACCTCTTGCAGTGGAGCCTGATAAAGAAGAAGTTCATATGTACTTTACTGTGTTACTTTAAATGGACACTGTGGGCAAAGATTTTCTATATGATCTTTTGAATAATTAATCTTAATCATGGGCAAAATATTTTAGACAGTAAAACACATATCAGCTGCTTATGTATGTTGCTTTCGCAAAGGGGGTGTGTCCTAGTAAACTAAAGAGCTTACCATTAGTGCTACTTGTAGATTACATATTCTCATTGTGTAGATAGAACTTTTTGTGCAATCTAGGTCTCTTCCCACTTAAGGAAGTTATTTACCAGAAACTAAAATGGTAGATGCCTAAGCAGCATAATTGCGTATAAAAAGTTAATATATTATTTTATTTCTATTCATAAAATTTTGTTGTTGTATATTTTGAAATGAATATATTTAAAATATATGTCCACAGTGGCCCTTTAATTCTAGAAATGAACAGTTATAAAGCTCAGATCTATACCCCCGGTTTGGATGGTTTTGGGTCTGTTCTCTGCCATTCTCTGATATATTCTGGATTACATCGGCTGTTTGATGATATTTTTTGTTTGGTGAGATCTGAAACCCGCGGGACTGAGTCTGTCACACGCTTCAGTGGACACGTGAAAATGCAGCCAGGCACACAGTGTGTAATAGGACCCTGCCTTAATGAGGATGTGATCATATCATGTATGTGTGAGGTTTGCTTGGGAGCTGACCCGACCCTGCAGGATGTGAGCGAGTATTAGATTCAATGACCAAAGAAAAGAATGACAGGAAAAAAGTCAAAAAGCTAATTTTTCATTAAAAAAAAAAAAAACATTTTGATGCTGCAGCTGGACTCTGAAGAGAGCCATGATACTTTGGTGAAGTATTTACATTTTATTCAGGACAGGGCTTAAAGTTCTTTTTGCAAGCTGCAGCTTCTGAGCATGTGCTGGGGAAGGTAGTAGATGTCAAATTCTAAAAGATCCAATTGTATAATAAATCTACCTCCCCTCTGCGTCTTCCTTCTTGACCCACCCGTACAATTACTGAGAGATAAAAAGAACCCCCCAGAAACGAAATCAGACAAAATGAAATATTCTATACATAAACAGAGTCTTCAAAAATGATATACTTCTCTGCAACTATTTTATGCCCATGGCTTACATAGCCGCTAATGTTGTTACTTCTTCACAAATAGATAGTTTTTCTTGAACTACTGTGGTTCCTTCAAATTACATCGGGTCAGATCAAATGTATATATTTGGACTTAAGACTAATGATAAATCAATACCCAACAGTGAAATAAGAGCTGCTGAGGCCCCTGCCCAGAATACTTCCCTTCTAAAGAAGAGTGTTGACCCACTAATTGATACAAAGTGGGAGGAAGCCTTTGCACTACTCTGAATTATTACCCTCTTTCTGGCATATCAGTGGATTGTTTTATGATCTCTTAACAAGACTTTCTCCTATCATCAGAGCATGGATTTGATGGCTGACAAGAATCAAAAAGTCCATCAAGTCTGCCTATTCTATCTACATAAAAAGCTTGGCTCAAATAATGCTCATGAGTGCTTCCTGCTTATCCCAGGCATGCTTGAATTCAGTGTTGTTTCTGCCATATATGATTGAATTTTTTTTCATTATGTGCCTCATAGACATTTTGAGAAATCCTTATTTATTTATTATATGTTATTAATATATATTAGTATTTATATATAATAAGATATTAATATCTATATATTTTATTTATATATGATATATGCATTTTCAAAAACCAGGGACACTGTATTATGGATTATTACAGAAGAGCTTACAATCTAGAAAGGATGTACAGATGTATAGATGCTCAGAGATGCAGGGGGATATGTTTTGCTGCTATCCCTACAAGATGATGCATATTAATTGCTGTACAATATATTGTGACCTGAGAATCCACATGTGGTCACTCTGAGCTAGATAAGGTGACATGAGTCATTTTTCTTCCTATATACTGCCCACCCCAGATTCTGCTTTAGCGGGTCTGGGGGTTTGGCTGCTAATTAGCCCCTGCTGGATTTAGAGGGTCTGATACTTTATGAACATGATCCCAACTGGAGGTATCCCATGTAATATAAATAATTATTACTGTAATTTGTATACAGCTATGGCCATCTTGCTCTAAACTTTTTGGCTTTGTTCCTCAATTAAATAGACAATATAATAAGAACATTTGATTCTATCAGGGGCGGGGGGAGACAAATGCCCCCAGATTGAAATGAATAGGGTACACAAAAAATAGCAAAATTAAACTTAATTGTGTATCACCAGATTTGGCAGTTAGTATAGTTGGAGCAGTATGTCTTTCCGATGAAAGTTTTTGAGGGGCACTGCAGCAATGGAGCCCCCCAGAGCTGGGCCCCAGTGCATTGCACTGGCGGTAGATCCGCCCCTGCTCCCTCTCCTGGGAGTAGGATTGAATTATCCCCCCCCCCCCCCCCAGATTTTTTTGGTCTCCTATGCCCATGGATTATATATATATATATATATATATATATATTTTTTTTAAGCAATAATCATTATTAGAATTCCTATTTAATGATTTTAAAAAAATGTTTTCACATTCTCTGCTGATATCCACCCAATACATGGTAATAGGGGGTGGCTTGTCTAGCAAGTAGCGATACCAACTTCAGACACAAAGCATAACCAACAAAGTGTCTCCACTGTCTGAGACTTGTTTTCCTTGACAATGAGCTTTCACTGTGGGAGTAGCCTTTGAAAATTTGTGTGTCCTCTTATCTAATGACATTGTTCTTAAAGCAGACTTGTCTCTCAGCTTAAACCTCCTTCCTTCCTTGTTGGCCTTTTCAGGGTGGAGGCACTGGGATAAACTGGGGGCTAAAATTCTAACCACATATTATAATTGTCTAACTGCGATTCGTCGTCACGCTTCAGACGAATCGCAGTTAGACAATTATAAAGTGCTGCGCATTGCGCAGAGCGCGGCGCGAGCCGCGCATGCGCAGAGCGCGGCGCAAGCCGCGCTCTGTGCCCGAGCCGCGCTTGCGCAGAGCGCGGCGCGAGCCGCGCATGCGCAGAGCGCGGCGCAAGCCGCGCTCTGCGCCCGAGCTGCGCTTGCGCAGAGCGCGGCGCGAGCCGCGCATGCGCAGAGCGCGGCGCAAGCCGCGCTTGCGCGCAGCGCGGCCCGAGAGCCGGTAAAAGAGTGGGGAAGAGTGGGGGGGAGAGGCACAGAGGGAGAGTGGGGAAGAGGGGAGGGAGAGTGGGGAAGAGGGGGGGAGAGGCGCAGAGGGAGAGTGGGGAAGAGGGGAGGGAGAGGGGGGGAGAGTCACAGAGGGAGAGTGGGGAAGAGGCACAGAGGGAGAGTGGGGAAGAGACACAGAGGGAGGGGGGAGAGACACAGAGGGATAGGTGGGAAAGAGACACAGGGGAGGTAGAGGAGGGGGAAAAGACACACGGGAGGGAGAACATGGAGAAGATACACATGGGAGGGAAATGGGGGGGGGGGGGGAGAGGGGAACAGACACAGGGGGAAGGGGGAAAGAGACACAGGCCAGGGGGGAACAGGCACAGAGGGAGAGGGGGGAAGAGGCACAGAGGGAGGGGGGGGAAGAGACACAGGGGGGAGAGATACAGAGGGTGAGGGAGGAAGAGACACAGAGGGAAGGGGGGGAAGAGGTACAGAGAGAGGGGGAAAGAGGCACAGAGGGGGGGGGGACAGAGGAAGGGGTGAAAAGACACAGTGGCGAGACACACAGAGAGAGGCGGGGGAAGAGGCACAGAGGGAGAGGGTGGAAGACACAGAGTGGGGAGAGACACAGAGGGTGAGGGGGAAGAGACAGGGAGGAAGAGGCACAGAAAGAGGAGGGGGAGAGACACAGGGGAGAGAGTGCAGGGGGGAAGATACACAAGGGAGGGAAATGGAGACACGAGGAAGGCCGTAACAGACACAGGGCTGAGGGGGAAAGAGACACAGGCCAGGGGGGAACAGACACAGGGGAGGGTTGGGGGAGACACAGGGGAGGGTTGGGGGAGACACAGGGGGGGGAGAGATGCATAGGAGGGAGAAGGGGGAAAGAGACACAGGGGAGGGGTTTAGAGACACGGGAGGGAGAGGGAGGTAAAAACACAGGGGGGCAGGAGATACAAAGGAGGTAGACGAGGTGGAAGGAGACACAAAGGAGGGAGAGGAGGGGGGAAATAAGACACGAGGGAGGAAGTAGACAGAGGGAGAGACTCGCAATGAGCTCCAAAGGGGCTCATTGCAAGGCCTGTGATGAGCGCCAAAGGCGCTCATCACAAGGCCAGTAAAGTAGAGGGGGAGAGGCTTACATTGTGTGGCAAACAGCATTGCCAGGCTTCAGTTTTTATTGCCGTCATTTTTGACGGGCAAGTCGCTAGTTGAGTTATATTTTCTATATTGCTATCATAAATTATTAAAGTTAATTATTTGATTACTAAAATTATTATTTGATGATCGATACATAATTAAAAAAATGTTTTGTTATGACAAGTGTTTTTTTAACTAATATAATAATTACATTTCTACATTATTTTATTCATATCCATTGTTTTGACTGGCTACTAAGTGGGGCTCACAGCAGCCGGTCTCCTTATAGTCAGTAGATGGTCTGAACTGACAGGGAGAGGGGAATGACAGGGTACATTTTATTTGTGTCCTAATAGAGATTTAAGGATTACCGCAGTTGTTATGTGAGACTCTCTTTGTTGGCTGGCATTAAGAAAACTTCAAATAGGTACTGAATACATAATAAGAAGTGAGATAAATAACTTATTATTGCTGTACTTTTTAGAGTGGCACAGAAAAGGTGATCAGTATGGTCCCACTGAAAATGACATTAAAAACATATAATTTTGCTCTTTTTTATTATTATCACTAGTGACTTGCCCATCAAAAAATGACAGCAAGAAAATTGTAAGCCAGGCAATGCTGTTTGCCACCCAAAGAAAGGGTTTTGGTACCTTGGGCGGTTAATGCGAACCTCGCGCTGAGCGCCTTTGGCACTGATTGCGAGCCTCTTCTCTGGTATTTTTATTTTTTATATATATATATTTTTTAATAATAATGAATGAATGAATGTATTAATGAAATGCTAAATTAATATACTTTACCTATTTATAATAAATATATCCTGCAATCAATATGCTGAGGAGCTAACAATCTGAAAGACAGGGTATAGAAAGAGGCGGGAAAGAAATAAAGCTAAAACAAAATACAGGGCTAAAAGTGGTTTGAGGATGAAGGCAAATAAATAAAGATGAAGATAATAAATAAGCAAAGTAATGGAGTGTAGAAGACAAAGAGAGGTAGGATAACTGTAAATATGGATGAGTTATAAAAATAAGAAGACGCCTTGATTGTCGTCAGTTTATCTTCTGCCCCCAAAAAATAGATATTTGAAAGATAAGGTGGGAGCAGAGATGTCAATTGCCCTGAAGGAGAGGAGAAAGCTATACATTATTCATGGCCTGATCAGAAGCCAGTTGAAAGATTTCATCTGAAGGTGAAGGATGAATTTAGTAGAGAGGGAGATGACTCTACAAGACACATTTAGTATGGATTGTAAGGGGGGCATAAGAAGCTGGAAGACCCAAACCTAAGGGGTCTGAGCTACTAACCTAGCACTAAAACAAGAACAATGTGGTTTGGGCCACGTGTTGGAGAAAGAGCAGCAGATCTTGGCAGTGGAGTCACTGGGAAAGGAGAATGTCATTGATGAGTTAAGTAAGACCCCAAGGCGGCTTTATCTTTTGGGCGGATGATGTCATTGACCTTGATATAGATGATATTACAAGCCTAGAGAAGGAAATATTAGGACTTCTTATTGCAGGAATGGATCGAAATATTCCATAACCATAAATACAGGTGCAAAGTCAGGAGTAGACTGAGTTTATGTCACACACATAGATGTGGCATTAAACCCAACAGATGTGAATATTTCATCCTGGGAGGGGGTAAATAGAGAAAATACAGACCATTGCAGAGAGGTCAATGTAGGAGGGAGAGGAGTTGGGGATAGTAAAGTATGTTATGAGGAATAGGAGGAAATCCATGGTTTGTCTACAATAATTTATTTTTCTTTATGTAGGAGGTGGATTTTTGACATTTCAGATCTGACTATGGGTTATCCTCATGGACCTTTTCTTCCAGTTTGTCCCTCCTGTGATTTATGAATGCTAAATGCCAAGAGAGTGCGGTCAAGGTTTATGTGTCTACTTTACATTGAACATCCTGTTTTCAGACACAAATCATTACAGTACTTTGTATGTCACTATCTTCCATTAAACTGGGTTACGTTGTATAAACAGGACTGTGAGGGGGAGGTGTGACTGCTAATTGTCTGTGCTGACTGTGAGTGATGTGAAATCAATACAGTATATAACTGATTTATTTTCCTTGACCGCTCTCTAAGGTTGTTTTTTTTTCTCGTTAGAGTCCAGAAGGGGATTTAAAGGGCACTCACACAATTTATTTTATGTATGAGAAAGCATGTCTTATATATAAATTAACATATATATATATATATATATATATATATATATATAGGGCAAGGATCTCCTCTTACGGCCGGCCGTAAATCTTGCAACCGGCCGTAAGCTCTGAAATCTAAAAAGTCAAAAATAAATTCAAGACAGCTCTGTACAGCTCTGTAAATGCCAGGGATCATATTAGGGGACATGAGGATTAAAAGTAACCCCCTCTCAAGCTTGCACATCAACCCAAACCCGAGTTTAAATTAACTGTTTATTTTCCGGCTTCGGCGTGGGCGTATCTGAGGTGCTCCAAGCCCTATGGACTTTTTACATGGATATTTGACGTATATTAAAAAAAAAATATTTTACGGATTTGAGTATAGGGGAATTTTGTGCTATTTTTGCTAACACCGAAAATCACTTTATAGTCTTCTCAGAGTGCAGGATGGCTTTATTTGGGCTATATTTCATGCTTAATTGGTGCTAGCGGGACCTCTTTCCTGCAAGTAAGCTGCGGCTCGCTTTTAGCCTTGCAGAGAGGGTTCCCGGAGCATTTGAATTGCAAGTAGGATTTTCTTACGGCCGATTTCCTTGCGGCCGTTTTAGATCAAAGGATTTCCTCCGGCGCGAGCGGCCGCAAGAGATAGCAAGGCACTGGCCGCAAGCCTGCCGGAATCCCCGGCCGGAGGGGAATAGAATAGCAGAATAGCTTGCGGCCGGTCCTTGCGGCCCCGCAACGGCTGCGGCCGATAATAGAATGAGGCCCATAGACAGCTCCCCCCAGAACAGTCAAATAGCAAAGCCAAGCAAAATAAACAGGGAGAAAGAGACAAATTGCACAAAAATTGCATCAACCACAAGTAACACTCTTCCCCATGACACAACATTGCTCCCATGCCACTGCTCCACTCCATGTTCACTCACTCAACCCCAATACTCAATCGTACAGAAAGAAAACATCCACAAACATGAACATCTCCAACCATAGAGATAGCAAGGCGCCGGCCGCAAGCCTGCCGGAGCCTCCGGCCGTAAGGGAATAGAATAGCAGAATAGCTTGCGGCCGGTCCTTGCGGCCCCGCAACGGCTGCGGCCGATAATAGAATGAGGCCCATAGTATTTTTGCATACATTTATACCACCACTTTCGATGATAATTAAAGATCAACTCAAGCTGATATCAAGTCTCTAGAAGACCCATAACACAAAATTAAGTAATATATGATCCTATTTATTTATTTATTTTTTTGGGGTAGTGTGGTGGAACTGTTTCAACGAACACTATGAAATTTGTACACTAATGGATGACTTGTGAGTTTTCATATTCATTTTGTGTGCTTTTGATGTAAAAACAAGCATACTTTAAAGTATGACCATTATGTGCATCACTATATTTAATAAATAAAAACACTTAGTACAAAAAATGCATAATAGTACAATACATAACAGTACACATTTAGTACAAAAAGTTGCTGAATCTATGTCCCCAAGAGCTTACAGTACATTAAATGGGATAACAGGCCAAACAAACTGGATTCAGTAGGAGTATGCCAGTAGTAGATGTTTGTAGGAGTATATCAGTAGTAGATCTTTGTAGGAGTATGCCAGTAGTAGATCTTTTTAGGAGTATATCAGTAGTAGATCTTTGTAGGAGTATGCCAGTAGTAGATCTTTGTAGGTGTATGCCAGTAGTAGATCTTTGTAGGAGTATTTCAGTAGTAGATCTTTGTAGGAGTATGCCAGTAGTAGATCTTTGTAGGAGTATGTCAGTAGTAGATCTTTGTAGGAGTATGCCAGTAGTAAATCTTTGTAGGAGTATGCCAGTAGTAAATCTTTGTAGGAGTATGCCAGTAGTAGATCTTTGTAGGTGTATGCCAGTAGTAGATCTTTGTAGGTGTATGCCAGTAGTAGATCTTTGTAGGAGTATGCCAGTAGTAGATCTTTGTAGGAGTATGCCAGTAGTAGATCTTTGTAGGAGTATTTCAGTAGTAGATCTTTGTAGGAGTATGCCAGTAGTAGATCTTTGTAGGAGTATGTCAGTAGTAGATCTTTGTAGGAGTATGCCAGTAGTAAATCTTTGTAGGAGTATGCCAGTAGTAGATCTTTGTAGGTGTATGCCAGTAGTAGATGTTTGTAGGAGTATGCCAGTAGTAGATCTTGTATGTTTGCTGTGTTGGAGTTGTTATGCTCGAGGTAATGGGTTTTATTGAAACTGTGGATTTTTAAATTACGTTTAAATGGTCTGAAAGTTAGCTCAGGGAAGCCTTTCATGCAGGAGTGGGAGGAGGTCATTAGAGGGGTAGGAGCTAATGAAGTGGAGTACTGAGGAAGAAGAAGAGTCTTTCATGATGGATTGAGGTTGTAATAGACTGCTAATGGATAGGCCAGTGTGGAGTGAGATACAGTACTCAAGGTTGGCAAAGATGAGGGAGCATGTTATATTATTTGTGATGTCTTGTGCGAGAAAGTGGCATAGTGATAGACGTTCTTTAGCAGAAAGTGTCAGGATCTGGCTAATGACTGAATGTGAGCAGTAGAGGAATGTAATGAGTCCATTGTGAGTCCAGAGCCATGGGCTTGAGAGGTGGAGTAATGCTTTTGCTGTTGACCATAATGTTGAATCTATGGGTGGAGTTTGTGGCTGAATTAGAGAATAGTAGGAACTCAGTTTTTGACCTTTTAATTAACAAGCGCGTCTAAGAAAGATTTCTTGGAAGGAGGTGGTGACTGAAACCAGTACAGAAGTGGTTTGGTTTGAGATGTGAGAATTTCATGGGAGTGACCGCAGTGTTCAGGTAATGTTAAAACCCAGTCAAGGAATCATAAGGATAAAGGAAGATGTGTAACTAGAAGAGAGCAAGAGCCTAAACCTATGATATAAGGTAGTGGAAGAAAATAAGTGCCTGGGAAGGAGATCCTGAAGGCCCTGTTGGAGAGGTAGGGTGTGATGTTTGTGATCCTCTACATCAGCACCATATGCTGTGAATGTTTTATAGGGTTGTAACCATAGATTTTAAATCTAGGATGAATCCAGAATATTTTAGGAACAGCTGCAACAAGAGGTTTATTGCTCATCCTATTTATAACAGTTAAACAGTATGGAGGTAGTTGGTGAAGCAGCTCCTCTGTATCCCTTTAATCTAAGTTTTCAAAACTTAAATTTTCCATGCAAAGATTGTTGTTGTTTGTTGTTGAGTTGTTCAGTCATGTCCAACTCTCAGTGACCATATGGACAGCAGCACGCCAGGTATATCTATCAGCCACTGCCCTTAAGAGCTCATCAAGCTCATTTTCTTTGCTTCAATTACCTCATCTACCCATCACCGCCTCTACTGCCCCCTTCTTCATTTGCCTTCAATCTCTCCCAGCATTAGAGTCTTCTTTAGGGAATCCTGTCTTCTCATGATATGGACAAAATATTTCATCTTCAGTCTCATGGTCAAACCTTCCAGTGAACAGTTTGGCTTAATTTCCTGTGGTACTGATTGATTAGATCTTCTTGCAGTCCAAGGAACTTTAATAATGTTTCTCCAACACCACAATTCAAGGGCGTCAATTCTCTGGCGCTCAGATTTATTTATGGTCCAGCTCTCACATCTGTATGTTACTACTGGGAATACCATGCAAAGATAATCTTCTGTAATGTTGTAACTAATGGATGATACATCATTTGCAAGCTTGTATCTCTTAAAGGTTTCAGACTACCTGGCTCCTCAGATTTGTTAAGTCATATTGGAATAAAACACTATAAATATGTGTTCTTTGGCCCACATGACCTTATCAACACAATAAATATTTCACAGTTTTAGTATCTACTTAAAGAGTAACTGCAATTTGTGAAAAAACGTCATGATTGGGAAATATGTAGCAAACAAACAATAAATCTTAAAGAGCCACCATGTTCCAAGTGTTTCTTTAAAGTCTTTGGAATATATCAATTTTATAATGAGTGACGTGTGTTTAGAAAGCAAATGTATGAGTGTTATTCCTCATAGCAGTATATGTTAAATATAGAACTACTCTAATCTTGACAAACTATACTTGTGTCTGAGTTCCATATTGGTCATTAGGGCTCTTATAACTGGTCGGAGAGGTTACTCCACTGGCACTTGAACTTCCATTTAATTCATCTTACTAAGTGCCATTTCAAAGTGGCAGTCTTTCAATAGAACTTAACAGAGATCTGATCTACATCCAAGGTCCATACAACTTGTCTGAGTGCTAGGAACAAAATACAATAGTTATTAAATATTTTTAACTTTCTAACATGTTTTGCTTGTTATAAAGTGAAATTATTCAAAAGAGCATTCTACAAATATGGCATTTCAGTAGTGCTTTAATTTAATGTCGGACCCTTGAGAGGCTGCACCTTGTTATATATTAATTTATTTTTCTTTATGTAGGAGGTGGATTTTTGACATTTCAGATCTGACTACGGGTTGTCTTCATGGACCTTTTCTTCCAGTTAATCCCTCGTGTGATTTAGAATTTTGATTCACATTTACAAAATGTAAAGCTGGCTCCTGCAGGGTGAGGGTTAATTAACATGTCAGGCTTTAATGAACGTATCTGCCACATTCTGGGCACAACTGACAGGGTATTTAAATTCTGTAAATTTTGGCTCAGTACATGTCATTCATCATATGTGTTCATATGTTGCGTGTGCTGGGAGCAGGTGTCTCACTACAAGCTCTCTCATTGTATCTCAGTATGGTGTGTTACTAAGAATTTAAAGGGATATAAAAGGTTCCTGTATTTTACTAGGTATGCAGTTAATATATCTATGTTTTTATTTACAGTTATGTACTTTTATTACATTTTTTAACTGCCTAAAATTAAGCAAACATTACCTGCTCGGGTCTGCAGCTCACAAACACACACATTCTGCGGTACTTGCTGTGCATGTCTCCTACTAACCAATCAATGATCATCTCTCAGCAATATTCTGCAACATACAGCGGAGACGTGGTCCCTGATAGGCTTGGACACTCCAGCCCTTCGGAGTCTGTGTCTGCAAATGCTGCAGTGGGCAGACCGCGTACAGGGGCTATTTGTTTGATTTTAGGCAGTAAAAACAGAGCTTATAAGCACTTCTTAATACAATAAATACATAACAGTAAATAGATACACAGGGATATTATATACCTAGTAACATCCAGGAACCTGCCATATCCTTTAAAGCGACCCTGGAATCCCATTTAAAAGATCCTAACTTTAACATTTCATATAGTTATCTGATTGAAACAAAGGTCAAAGTAAACTTGCAGAAAAAGTGAATATGATTATTGCTTGTACCGTTTATCAGTTCTCATTGTCTTAGAAGCACAACTCATACAACTATTATATATCATTGGCTGAATGGTACCACTCTCATGCAGTTGTACTAGAGCTCATAAACTGTCATGGAAAACATATACAGCTGATTTAGTGTTAATTGGCTTTCAAGCGTAGCTCTCGCATCACTTATTGACTTATCTTTCTCTCTTCTACCTTTCTGACTCCCAGTGATCTCTTAAATAAATATTCCCACCAGACTCAAACAGCCATAAGCCAAGTGGTGCCCTTATCCTTATTTATCCTCAGCCCTTAAGCCAGTGCAACAGGTGCAAAGCACTGGGGCCCACAACTGGGTAAGGGTCCTCTGATACCAAGAGCAGTGTTTTGGACTAAAGGAGAACTCTTATTAAGGAAGAGGGGTTTATAATTACTATAGAAAGGATTGGTCTGAACACCTACATATATTTTGGGCTTTTTATTGAACTATACAGGCCCCTATTTGGTATGAAGAAGTTGTAAGAGGGCCCCCCCAATCTATTTTGCACTGGGGCCTTCCATTCTCTAGCCCTGCCATTGCCACAAGTACTTCTTAGAGAGTATTATCCTCAACTCATAGTATCATGAGTATCATCATTCACTTTCTCTGCAAGAGGGACAAGAGATTATTCTTTAGCGCTTTGCAACTTTGTTAGATTGTAAGTTCCTTGGTCTAGGCATTCCTGCTCTTTCTTTGTTTGCCTATGAACGGCTCCTACATGAACTATAATAATAATAATAATAATGTTATTACTAGATCTTGCAAAACTAATAGCTGAGGTTATTAAAGAAAATAGTTCAAAAGGGGGACTATTTAAAAAAAATATATAATTCTATTTTTATCTTATCCCAGAGTATATTTATCACAAATTACATAAAGTAGAAGTATTAAAATCTTCCTATCCAAATGATTATTATTATTATTATTATTATTCTTTATATAAAGCACCAACATATTCCGTAGCACTAGATTAATTAATATACATTTTGGTGAACTGGGATTTCTATCTAATAAACATTTTGTAATTGGCTATTAGAGACACAAAGACAAGAAACGCAGGTGTCAGACCCTCAGCACATGGTGAGAATCAGGATGCCCCCCATACATGAATATTTAAATGGGCACCTATTATTTCCAGGGTCTCTTATAAATATGCCAGTGATACAAAAATGTTAATTATATAGTGAGCTGATCCAGCAAAGTGAAGTGATATGACTGATGGGTGCTGCAGATTGGGTAGCAGACAATTACAAAGATTTAATGTTGGATCCCAGGAGAACATCAGACCAAAGGATGATTTTATACAGGATGAATTATAGTCACTTCAGTCATTTTTATGTTCAATAGAAATATAATGGAAATAATAAATCATTACAAAATAGAAATTCTCCTGTTCCAACCTAATTTCCACATTTTTGATAAAAAAAAGTGATATTAGGATGATGTATTATAATTTGAAGTTGGAGGATAAAAAATAATGGTGATTTGATCTGCTTTATAGAAAAGTATCTCAATATTTTTATATAGAAAAAGATTATCACAAATATAGGACCCTTAGTGCATAACACTATTGATCAAACATGGAAAAACAAAGGGGTAAGAGAATTGATAGCATGTTCTTTATTTAGTTGTCAATTAAAAAAAAAAAAAAAATTATGCTTGTTCACAATGCACAAATTTATAGGCCACCAGCAATGGGAATTATTAACTATGACCTTCCATGAGGTGCCTCATGACTGGCAGACCCTTATGTATGTGGACTGCGAACTTAAATGAGGTGCCTTCTGGCGGGAAGGTCCATTTGTATGTGGACTGTGACCTTCAATGATGTGCTTCCTGGCTGGAAACCTCATATGTATGCAGACTGTGACCTTCAATAAGGTGCCTCCTGACTGGAAGATCCTTATGTATGTGGACTATGACCTTCAACGAGGTGCCTCCTGGTGGGAAGGTCCATTTGTATGTGGAATGTGACCTTCAATGATGTGCTGCTTCCTGACTGGAAAACTCATATGTATGTATGTGGACTGGGACCTTCAATAAGGTGCCTCCTGACTGGAAGATACATATGTATGTGGACTGCAACCTTCAATGAGGTGCCTTCTAATGGGAAGGTCCATTTGTACGTGGACTGTGACCTTCAACTAGGTGCCTTCTGATGGGAAGGTCCATTTGTATGTGGACTGTGACCTTCAATTATGTGCTTCCTGACTGGAAGTCCCATTTTATGTGGACTGTGACCTACAATGACGTGCTTCCTGACTGGAAGACCCATATGCATGTAGTCTGTGACCTTAAATGAGGTACCTCCTGATTGGAGGACCCATATACAGTGCCTTGCAAAAGTATTCACCCCCTTTTTACCTGTTTTGTTACATTACAGCCATAAATTCTATGTTTTGTTAATCTGAATTTTATGTGATCGATCAGAACACAATAGTATAAGTTGGTGAAGTGAAATGAGAAAAATATATACTATATATAACTATAAATATATATATATATTTATATATATATATATATATATATATATATATATATATATATATATATATATAAAATATAAAAATATTTTTTAGAAATAGAAAACAGAAAATTAACATGTGAGTATGTATTCACCCCCTTTGTTATGAAGCCTATAAAAAGCTCTGGTGCAACCAATTACTTTCAGAAGTCACATAATTAGTGAAATGATGTCCACCTGTGTGCAATCTACTGTATATATATTGCTGATTGGACAGTTAGTGACAAGAGTTATTTAGTCACCATCTACCACACTCCTCGCAAAGCGAAGCCAGACGTTGAAGCACGCGAGACTTAGGCTGCATTGTGAGGGGCGCAACTACGAGCCAAGCACGTAACTCTAAAAAACCCTAAAAACAAACAAGAAAAAAGAGCAAATATAATAACACACTCGCAGACAGGACAGGGGGAGAGCTAGGAAGCCTGGGAGTGAGGTTGCAAGTGATTTTGAGCCATATTTGTGGGTTATCATCAATCCAAAATCGGCTAAGCGAGGAAAAAAATGGCGGACGACAAACGTAAATAATTCTGATACTGCATGAAAACTAGGCTGAGCAAAGCCAGGCACGTAGGACTTTGAAAATAAAACAAACAGCCTTCAGCACACACACAGAGGAGTGAGACACAAGGAGGGGACATGGGAGAGATGGTGGAGAGAGACACATGGCATTCCCAAGCACCAAACTTGCAGGTTAACCTGCAATGAGCAGACCGTACAATAGGCAGGGGAAAAGGCGATCATCGTAGGGCTCACAATGAGCACTGCGAGCGGGGGAGACTTGCAATGAGCGCCGACGGCACTCAGCATGGGGCTCAAACACAGGGGAGAGGCTCGCAATGAGCGCCAAAGGCACTCTTTGCGAACCACACAATGAGCGCCAAAGGCACTCAGCGTGGGGCTCCGATGAGTGCCGAAGGTGCTCAGAGGAGCAACAGCTTCACGTTGTGTGGCAAACAGCATTGCCAGCCTTTCAATTTTAATCCTGTCATTTTTGACGGGCAAGTTCCTAGTCACATATATAGTTGTGGATCTTACGAATGTTGGGGACGTTTGCTATGAAAAGCGAGGGACGCAGTTGAGCAAATGCAGGGGCTCATCGCGGGGCCGCTGGACTTAGGCTACAATGTGTGCCGAAGGGAGTTAGGCTGGGAGAGATAGGCTGGGGAGTTAGGCTGGGCGCTCATTGCAGGCCTCGCGATGAGGACTCTGGAGTTAGGCGCGGCATGCAGGACTTTAAAACAGCATAGACATGAGGACAGAAGGCGTTCATGTTGATGGCCATGATAGCCACCCGGAAAACATAGCACTTTGCCACTGATCACAAGGCATGCCGTTTACTAATTTAACATCTGAAATTTTCAAGCGCGTAAGTCAAACCCCCCAAAAAAACAACAAAATAATTAAAAAAATAATAATAACACACTCACACACAGAACAGGGAGAGAGCTGGGAAGCCTGGGTGGGAGGTTGCAAGCAAATTCGAAAGTCGGTTAAGCAAGGAAAAAAATGGAGGCCGAAAAAACTTAAAAATTCTGAAACAGGTACAAAACAAAGCCAAACAATGCCAGGCACACAGGAAAATACACAACGGCAAAGACAGTAACACACACGAACAACGCCAGGCCCACGGGACTTCGAAAATAAAACCAATGGCGGTCGGCGTGTAACACGCAAACATTCAGCAGACACACAGGGGAGAAAGACAAAGGGATGGGACCGGCGGGCAGATGGTGGAAAGAGACACATGGCATTTCCAAGCACAAAAGTTGCAGGTTAACGAAGCCTGCAATGAGCTGCAAAGCCGCTCATTGCAGGGCCTGCGATGAGCGCAGAAGGCGCTCATCATTAGGCACGTACAATGCGCTCATTTGAGTCACATGATGTGCGCCGAAGGTGATTATTGCAAAGCATGAATGTTGTGGGTTGGCAAGGCCTGCAATGAGTACAGTAGATGGAGGGAGAGGCTCGCAATCACATTGCGAGCCACGAGATAAGCTCCAAAGGCACTGCTCACAGGGCTCGCGATGAGCGCCGAAGGTACAGCATTCCGAGCCTTAAAATTTGATTCTCGTGAGCTTTGATGCACAAGTAGCTAGTACATATATACATTTCATTGTGTTGATGATCTTCTAACTCCCAAATAACTAAATAACTCTTGTCACAATCAACATCTCCTCCTGGATGACCTCCAACCAGCTACAAATAAACAGGCCAATGGCAAAGCTCTTGATAATCCCACCATCTACCACACCCCCCGCACTTGGCATCTCGCTCACTTTGAAGAACTTCTCCATCACACCCCAAGTCGATATTTCAGGGGCTTATTCTGGATCCCAGTCTCTCTGTCACTCCGCACATCCAATCACTAAATATGGCACAGATTCCATACTGATGGGAAATACCAAATATCACATCCAATCTGACCATTTATCTACCTAAAATGTTAGTTTTACTTATTTCTCAGTATAATCTTATAAATATCCCAGGCATTCTCAAAATATTTCACTACATTTGTCCCTTCGCCTTCTGCTGAGTAAATATTCCATATATCTACTACGTCTTCAAACTGAAACATAACCCCAGGGTAAATAAATTTTGTCAATTAATAAATAGCAATCTATCTAATTTTCATAAGGCCCCATTTACAGAAAAGGCATAAAATCTCTTTGTAACTAGTACAAAGTAAGCCTGGCTTAAATGTTCTTTTTTACATCTATAATGATTTTATATACCGTATTGGTCCGAATATAAGTCGCACCCGCATATAAGCCGCACCTGTAAAATTCAAGGAGAAAACATTGAAAAAAGATAGTACTCAAATATAAGCCGCACCCAAAAAAAATTGGAGAGAAAAAGACTCTCAGCCATTGCAAGAAACAGGCTTTCTAATATGTACTGTAATTTCTTTTGCAGTTACAGGCCTTACAGGATGTTAGAATCACTAAAACCTTTAATCGCTATTCAATTGCTACAATATTGCAGTCGCAAGCACGCAAATCGGTACCCTTAACTCGCAATCGCGCAAATCTGCAGTAATTTTACGTTTGCAAATCACTATTCAATTGCTACAATGCAGTCTCAAACACGCAAATCTGCAGTAATTTTACGTTCGCGAATATAAGCCGCACACTTAACTCACAAGCTCGCAAATCGGCAGTAATTTTTTTACGGTTGCGAATATAAGCTGCACCCATAACTCACAAACTCAAAAATCGGAAAAAAGGTGCGGCGCATATTCGGACCAATACGGTAATAACATTTTACACAGACAACAAATGTTAGGTGTAGTCTTGATGTTATATATTTACTATGTTTTGTACAAACATCAACATTGTATCAAGGCATGAATTGTGCATGTTGCCATTTATTACATAATTTTATATTAAATAGTAGGAGTGATAGACATGGACTGACCCATACATATGTTTTTTCTGAATGAACACCATGGTGACAAAATTATAAAACAATGTAAGTTTAAAACTATAAATAAATGCACCTCTTTTAGACAGTGGCCCACACTCAATTTGAAGCCCGCAACTTGATCGCAAGGCCGCAAGTTACTGGCCCAAAGCCGAAACCGTAAACCATGCACTGGTTTGTTGCAGCCCGTAACCTCCCATTTGGAATTAGCCAATAGAAAATGAGACTGACATAATTATGTCAGTAAAACATGGAGGTTACATGTCAATCAATTAGGTTCGGGGGTCCGATATGCGATCAGACTCACAAAACCGCAAAATACAGAATTATGAAAATAAATGTCATTACTGTTGTAGTCCATGTGGATGGCCTTATATGTATTAACTCATTGATAACCAAGATCGATTTAACCTTGAAATGACACTTAAAAATACATTTAATTTCCTGCTGATTTGTGGCGTGAGACTGTTGTGCAATTAATTCTTATGTCTCATTGCTTTCCTGTTATATACAGTGCAGTAGTGATTTTTTATTTGCATTTACAGTGCTACAAATAGGTGTTTAACCCCATTACGGGTCCTCTCTAGCACTCATGGGATGTTCTCCTTCATTTGCCATTTACGCGTGTGTGTGGGCTTTGGGAAATTAAGCAATTTAATAGAGATTTGCAATTTTAGCCCTGCGAAAGTGAAAAATTAAAGGCTTCTGGAGGCTGTAAGTTACACTTTTAACCATTGCAATAATTTCAAGCTTGTAACTCGGAAGCCCATCAGAGCCCGCCAATTGAATAGCAATTTAGCTTGCAACCTGACTTGGATCTCCCGAAAGCTCAATTGAATGTGGCCCAAAGTTTCCAAACTTTTACTGAATTTCAGTTCAAATTCACAATGGGCAAAATCTCTCTGAAATAATGAAAATTATAAAAATAGAATTTAATGTATTAACTATTATATACAGCAATGGAAAGCTTTATTACTGAAGTTTAATCAGTTGGCCGATTTGTAGTGGTTGAGCCTATGGTGATCAGATCAACTTTCTGTAAAGTAATTATTTGACAACCTAATTTAGTAAATGAAAGGACCATTTACCTCACTCTAAGTGCTCTTCAAAGAGCACAAGATTGGATGTTAAAATTATCTGTTATTTTAAATTACACTACCAACAGCTAAGAAATCTAAAGTTTTAAGACTGTTTAGAAACCTCTCTCCTGTCTGCTGGCAGGTTCATGATTAATAACAGAAAGCCATCTGCCCAAGGTGAAGACAATGATTGATAGCAGTTTTCCCTGAATTCAGGAATGAACTTAAAAGTTAACCCACAACTGACTTCTTTAGGTGATTCCAGCATTCCATGCTCTGTGCAGATAAATGTGGTGATGGTTAACCTCTGTTTTTCTTTTGCTCACTACAAGGAGCTATTGCATGTGTCTACTTTGCACCTGCTGCACCAGCAGAAGCTCCGCCACTGCTGATTTGAATTTGTTTTGTTGAGTTAGTGGTTAAGTTAAAGGGCTACTCAATTCAAATGCATTTTGCTTTACTTTGAAGCTTGACCTGGCCCCAGGTCTTAAAGGAATATGTAATTCCTGGAAGGAACAACTGATTGTTTTATAATGCCCCCTAACTTCACTAGTGTTTCTGAAGATGGGCCTGACATTGATGTAAAGATGCATTTCCAGAGTTTTAAAACTCCATTTTCACTATTTCATCATGTAAACAAAAACATTTATATAGTTGATAACCCAACATTTTATATACATAGTAACACATTTGTTATTTCATACAACAAGTCCAGCTGCATGAGGCCCAAAGTGGCCGTGTCAGGTCAGGTGACTCCATGTGTCCCACTGATCAAAGCTCTGTCACCTATAAATCCCAGAGTGTCCAGACATCTGGAAACGTCTGTCTAATTGGGCTGATTCAACTCACTGGCCATGAAAGGTCACCCTATTATAAAAGCTTATTTATGAGGGTAGTGGGTAGCTCTCAGTAACCATTCATGCCTGCACCCAATAACTCTCACTGATATCCAGTGTTTACACCAGCACAAAACCCTGAATTATGGGCAGGCGGCATTCTGCCATCACCACCAGCTGATTAACTAATTTGCAAGTGTCTGAGTGCCAATTGCCCGGGCATGTCCTGGGTGACATGGATCATTATGTGTCAGTCACTGCCAGAGAGAGGGTGGAATATGGCTGGCAGGGGTCCACATGTCTGCTCATCTGCCAGCACTAATGTTTGGCTAATGAAGGCCTCAGCTCACCTGGGGGGCTCTGGAACTCACAGGATATCTTGCAAAGAACATCTTACTTTACTATTATAGAGCGCTGTCAGTGGAGGTCGTAAGGTGATGTGATTACCATAGCCGTGATCTGACCATCTACATGCCTTTTTTATTGACCTCTACAAGGTGCATATGTAATTTGCAAGAGCTATTCCAAATTAATTTGCACAGGGGGGGCCTCCATTCCCTAGCTCTGGCACTGAGTGCTGTCCATATTCTTTAGTGAGGGGGCTGAATTTTTTTTTCATTTTTTATTTTGCAAAGCAGGCAGTAGACCAGATTTAAACTAATAATTTTAAATGCTACATTTACAAGTTTATATATATTTATTATATGCAATATTTAAATATTCACCACATGTTTCAGTGTAGGTTTGTGAGGAAAGTGGGAGACTGTCCACCACCGAGAGCAGCTGGTGGGCGCCACAGGGCTCCAGCTGTACAGCACTGAATACACTGAATATAATAAGTACATTATTATTATTATCATTTATTTGTAACGTGCCAACATATACCGTAGCGCAATGAGACATAACCATTTGAATCTGTAGATACAGAAGGAGTAGAGGTCTCTGGTCCCAAGAGCTTACATTCAAAAGCTTTTGAGTTATTACCTGTTATATATAGCCCTGAGTAGACCAATATTACTGTTTTAAAGGATATCCTTTAAATGTTTCCTTATCTATCTTGTCAAGTGGGAGAGATCCTTGGAAATGTAATCTGAGTAAAATATGGGTCTAAACTCAAAACAGGGACCCTCATTTTCTGATTTTGTTAATATTGTGTTTTCCATGTTCTTATCCCCTGTACAGTGCAGCGGAATATGTTAGCACGATACAAATAAAAGTTTATAATAATAATAACAATATGGTTTGCAATTGAATGTTATTTAAAAATGGTAGAACCTAGATCAAAAAATGCAGTGGAGATGACAGCCTGTAGGAGAGTATACAGGAAAAAAGATGGAGGTGCTAGAAGCCAAGAAACTGTTACTCTCTATATCTTTTATTTGTAAATTAGTCTAAATCTATGCACTTTATGTCCTTGAATCAGCCTAACTGATCTCCCCAACTGCCTATGTATGTTATCTACTACTGATAGGTGCTATCACTCCCTATAAGTTTCTTGGCCAGCACATTCTTATAGTGGTTTGAGGAATTGGCTCTGATGCAGTGTCCTGAATCTTATAGCCAGCTATGAATTTATTATTAACATGTGGTAGCCTACTCTACACAATGAATGATAACACATAATAGATATCAGTAATAGATAACAAGCAGATTCAGAGGTAAATTAACTATATTAATTAATGGGCATACACTTGTAGGCTTTGTCTAAGGTTTATCCTACTAAATTATAATTTTTGTTAACATTTAAAGGACCGCTGCAATGCCCAGACAACATGTTTTTATTAAATTCTGGTAATAATTACAATTCATATTCGATTATTTAAAAAAAAGCAATATTGAATATTTATTTAGCTCTTAGTGAAAATATCTCTTCGTCACCAGACAAGCCAGTGCCAGCTTTCATAGCACATCTGACCTCCTACATAGTCCTCTATTTTGCAGCAATTCAATAGTTAATCTAATTCTAGGTCACTCTTTGCCTGATCTGCTCTGTAGATGTCATTTTTACTCCATCCGACCTCATTATTTCACATTGTTCTAATAAGATAAGGTGGCGTATAATGTAACTTTTAGGCAGCTTGTGACATGCAGTTAATTATGGAGCAGACTGGATGAGAGCTGGGGCATTAAGAAATGATCTTATTGGGGTCTCTGACAGACTTTACGATTGGAACAGCTCTCATTTATATATATGCAAAGTAACTGACTGGAACTGTGATCTGTATGTCAGGAAAATGCAGATATAATTCTGGAGTGACAGTCTGAGCGGCATTCATTATCACTGCAGAGCATCGCTCTGTCTGGATATCTATCTCTATTTGTCTATGGATATCTATCTATCTATCCTTCTATCTATCTATCTATCTATCTATCTAGCAGCAAATATACTCTACAGATGACTGTGACCAGCAGAAGATAGAGTTTATGGACTCAATATCTTGGTATAATTACTAATATCAAGATAAAATAGGACACAGTCTGGATGTCTATCTAGCTATCTTTCTATCTATCTATCTATTCATCCATTATCTCTAACTCCTCCAATCTCATTATTCGCTGTAACTTGTATTTATGATTTATCATGAAGGTTAGATACACATTTGCAGGAACATATATTATAATACAAATTGTCTACAGATACCATGCGGACCAGGAGTTGTGTTATAATAGAATCTGAGAGTTCGAGACATGTTTTCCATTAGAGCAGTAGTGAAGGAGGTTGTGTTTATAATGTATACAACTTGCAGATGATCATCACATCCTCAAGCACTGTTAAGTTTAGGGAACCTGGCCCCCTGACTTGTGAGTGGCTGTTCCATGATATAATACAATGTACATACATGTTTTATTGCCACAGATCAGTTACGTATAGATTTCATTGTACAGACAGCGTGTGGTATGTTGACCATCTTTCCAGTGGAAGTTTTTGGGTCAAACACAGTTTAGGAATTCAAACATGCCTGGAACTGACATAAGATCATCTTGAAATCTTATTAAAGGGGCAGTTTGGTCATTTTTTTTTATTGTATGTAATTGTTTTTGCTACATTTAAGTAATTCATTTGATTCTCCTCATATAATATTTGCACTCACTTACTATCAGACTAACAGTTTCTCAGTTTCTGGAACCTCAGCCTTTCTCTCTGTATTCTCTCCTGCAGGCTGCCAGTCACTTGTAGACTGCATTTCGAGAGCTAAGGACATTCCCACCTGTATCATGCTGTTTCCAGGAAGCAGACATTATACCATTGTGATTTTCACATTTACACAGCTCTTTTTTTTTTACATTGAATAAGGTTATATAGAATGATTATGACTGGAAATAATTTAACATTTAGTGTTTTTTTTATTATATCTCACAACATGTCACCATCTTCTTGTTGTCTAACAGTTTGACACTGCCAGTGTGAATCACCTTCCTTGTGAGAGAGTCCTTAACTACAAAATGCAGTGCTGCAGGTCTCATGTGATGGATATGACAGCCTGCAGGAGAGTATACAAGAAGAAAGATTGAGGTTCTAGAAACCAAGAAAATGTTACTTTCTAGTAAATGCGTCTAAATGTTATACTTTGAGGAGGATCAAATCAGTTAAATAATCCTAATTTAAACATTTGATATGAAACAAAATGTTTTGCCTTAAGATTCTTTTTAAACCAAGCTTTTAGGTCGACATAATAGGGAGCTCAGATGGGCCATAAACTCTATGTTCCAATGTGCACACCCCAGGGTCACTGGCTCTGTGTATTACACACATTTACATTTTTCAGGCTCTCTGGTGATCCCTGCCTTGGAGCTCCATCTGGGATCCTGCAGATTTTTCCTTTGTTTTAATGAACAAAAGCTCATGTAATCCGGTCCCTGACGCGCCCCCCTCTCCCAGCTGCTTCTGATATTGCTGCAGATAAGCATGTCTGACTGTCTGTCTGTCTTTGAAATAAGACAAAAAATTTCCAATAGCAGTTGTTTGCCCCAAAGACTGATATATGGCACTTACACCCCATCTTCTTTTTAAAGCACCACTATGCACAATATTTATAGTTTTATTAAATAAAATTGACATTAATTAAATAGTTTTAGTAAACAAAGCAAATAAACAAAAAATGTAAAATCCAGAAAGCGTCCATGAGGTGGTTTAGTGTCAGTATATATTATAATGTCAGGGGATGGGTTAGTGCCAGTATATGAGGATTGGCGGGTAGGGGCTATTACAGCCCAGAGCCACTTGCTATACACTACAGATTAACTAATCACAAGTACCTTTGGGTTCTTGGAAATCTCGGCACCAGCACCCTGATATATGGCTTCTGTATCAGTCAGGGTTTCCCCATCAGGAATCAGCGCTTCCAGGAGTTTTAGTAATCCAACACCCAGGCTGAGAAAAAGGGGTCTGTGACATTACCCCCCCCCCCCCCTCCTACCTTTCAGGCAGCAGTTCTTGGGCTATGATCCTTAACGGGGGATAGTCTTGAACTGCAGCCTATAACCGAAGTCCAAATCCCCATGCAAATAAAAAAATGTTGGCCCAAGTGGCCACTGCATAAGTCCCAGAGCATGACCACCTCCTGGAGGGGGTAGTAGGTTGGCCCGTTCTGTGGGAAAATGTCCACAGTCTCTACCCCCAATTTCTGTAGGGTCTTGGGAACATAATCCAGTTGCTTCTGGATCACATAATTAATGGTGTGTATCCTTGAGTTAATTTCTCCTGGTATCATGGTTGTTACTCTGGTCAACTAACTACCTATCTCCAGCCCAGCTGTATTCCTGCTGCAGAAAAGGTCTAAGATTACTGGGGAGTGTCTGGCTAAGGTCCTGCTGACTTACAGAGGGGATTCCAAACGGACCAAAAACAATACTGCAGGGTAGGGCTCTACTAAGCCTTCTCAAGCCCCACAAGAAGAGCAGATTGTTACCCAGTATATATTATAATATCAGGGGTGGGTCAGTGCCGGTATATGTCAGGGGTGGATCAGTGCCAGTATATGTTATAATGTCAGGGATTGGGTCAGTGCCAGTATATGTTATAATGTCAGGAGTGGGTCAATGCCAGTATATGTTATAATGTAAGGGGTGGGTCAGTGCCAGTATATGTTATAATGTCAGGGGTGGGTCAGTGCCAGTATATGTTATAATGTCATGGGTGGGTCAGTGCCAGTATATGTTATAATGTCAGGGGTGGGTCAGTGCCAGTATATGTTCTAATGCCAGGGGTTGGGTCAGTGCCAGTATATGTTATAATGTCAGGGGGTGGGTCAGTGCCAGTATATATTATAATGCCAGGGGTGGGTCAGTGCCGGTATATATTATAATGTCAGGGGGTGAGTCAGTGCCAGTATATATTATAATGTCAGGGGGTGGGTCAGTGCCAGTATATATTATAATGTCAGGGGGTGGGTCAGTGCCAGTATATATTATAATGCCAGGGGTGGGTCAGTGCCGGTATATATTATAATGTCAGGGGGTGGGTCAGTGCCAATATATATTATAATGTCAGGGGTGGGTCAATGCCGGTATATATTATAATGCCAGGGGGTGGGTCAGTTCCAGTATATATTATAATGTCAGGGGTGTGTCAGAGCAAATATATATTATAATGTCAGGGGTGTGTCAGAGCAAATATATATTATAATGGCAGGTGGTAGGTAATTCCCAGTATATGTTATAATGTCAGGGGTGGGTCAGTGCCAGTATATGTTATAATGTCAGGGATGGGTCAGTGCCAGTATATATTATAATGTCAGGGGGTGGGTCAGTGCCCTGTTCACCACTTGCTTGTTTATTTAGAGCTGACATATAAATTATAGATAGAGGTCACTCTGCTGGAATCATCCCTGTCCAGCTGGAGAGATTTAAAGGGCACTCTCAGACACAATAAAAGTTAATAGTATATATAAATCTGAATTACTATAGTGTGATCTCACTGGCCTTGCTGTAGGAGAGTTGTTTATCATAAAATCTGGGCACAAACTGCTCTGATTTAAACAGAAAAAATGATAAAACAAATAGGTCCATCTAGTCTGCTTATTCCATCTCTCAATAGAAATCTTGATTAAAGGGCTCTAAAATAATGTTATTCTTAAAGAGCACAACAAATTGGCAATTCAATTGATTAGACCATTTTATTCTAGAGTAAATCATTTCTAAGATATTCATCATTGTTTAAGCTGTACTATTATGCAAATGAGCATACTATTTTGCTGTTTTGTGCTAATTAGTACCACAGTCTGCTTGTCTGTCTCTGTGGGGGCAAAACTATGTCCCCCGATGTTATTGTGGAGATAGGTTCCGTCACCCACCCTTATCAAACCCTCTGAGACACAAATTAGTATACTGAATGTCTCCAAAATTATTTGTTGTAGAGAAAAACAGCTTGTATAATGTATAGACAGCTTTTAATGCTCTTTCAAATAAAACCAACTTGTTGTGGGCGTGACTGTGTCCTTTTAATAAGTTCTCTGGAATGTCTGATGCATATTCCAGGCACGCTTAATATCCTTTACTGTGTCTGTCACTTCAGTTTTTGATGAAAGCTTGTTCCAAAAGCACATATTTGTCATTAAGTAGAGTAGGAAGCTGCCTTGTTGGGAACCATGTGTAAGCACTGAAAAGGGTTACAATATTACTAGAAGAATATGTTGCTTACACAAGGTTCTTGGGTGCATGTGTAGGATGCTTCTCTCTGATTGGCTGAATTGTGCTTACATTCTTCCTCTCTACATACAATGTTGGGAGTTGTAGTCTTGTTTTGTTATCCTTAATCTCAACTACACATCCCATGATTCCATTGGCATCGATCAGAGGTCAGTCCTTCAGTCTTCTGTGGAGGGTCACAGGATGGAGTGTGGTACATAACAGTTCTACCTGTAATGAGCAGCTGAGAGCAGTGCATGAAGGAGAAGTGGAGAATTTCCTTCATAAGGGACCAACCGTGCCAGAAAAGTGAATGTGCACATATGTTTCAGTACTTTAAATTACAAGTCTATATAAGGAAGTATGGAATGTATTATTATTTACCAAAAAGTAAATTTACTCCCAAAAAAAGTCTCTTTGAAAAGTGTTCTTTCCTTGGTTAGTCAATCGCAGTCAGAGCCCTGGAGTGGTCCAAAGTGTAAGTTTGCAGTTGTTGCTAAATGATAATGAAGTGACAGATAAGTAGAGAGGAATAGATAGTGGGAGTGTTTTGTGGATAAAGAGGATATGCTGGCAGTGGGGGGGGTCGCAAACTTAATATGGAAGAGAAGCATAATGCCCCACTCACAGGAACCATGGGGGTCAGCTGAAGCCTCTAGATGCCATCTACCACCCAGACACCTGTTTTCCACTAATGCTCTATGCAATAGAATACTTTCTATATCAGGGCTATATGTATCCCTTCAAAAACAAAATGGTGTATTCTTGTTACAAGGTATAATAGGCCCTACTAAAATGTGAAGGGGTTAAAGAGTTATCTATATTGCCTGAAGAAGCCTAGAAGTGTGGCTCCTCACCATTAGAATCTCTGCAGGAATCCATGGGACAGCAGGGCTGTGTGGTGAATATAACCACAGTATCAGATTACAATATCATTGCTCCCTATGGGCTGTTTAAATAGAGGATCTGACAGTGATGTGCTGGGCTTCTTCCATTAGTACAGTAATGTGTTGCTATTTTGCCTGTTTAATTTGATTGCTAAAAAGTCACCATAATGCATTAACCCCTTATAGTTATGGGAGTTTTATATCATTAAAGAGGCCGAACTTCACAGGACTGAACTTAAATAAGAGTTAGTAGACTTGTTAATGGATGAATTTAAAAGAACATATTTCAAACATTAAACAAATGAGTAATCTGCAGTATGAATCTTTAGTATTAGAACAATAGGATATTACTCTGGTTGGACCAAAAAGGCTGACTGACAGGTGGAAATTGCAAACTTAAAATAGGTTGACTGTAAGAAAATGTAGTTTTAAATTGTAATATTTGAATTTAAAAAGAGTGAGTTGTTGTTGAGTGTATGAAATTAGTGCGCTGCTCTACATTATCAACAATAAAAAAAAAATCAGGAATAGTTTCTGTGATATAAAATAATAATGTGATGGCAGAACAAACATTATCTTAGTAAAACTCCTTCTTATAGCAGTTTCCTTCCCCGAGACCTCTTCCCATATGAATTATCATCCCCTCTCCCAGACTCCTTCCCTTAGCAGTTCTCCTCCCCAAGACCCCTTTCAATAGCAGCTCACCTCCGTAGGACTCCTTCCAATAGCAGCTCTCCTCCCCAACACCCCTTCCCATGGCAGCTCCCATCCCTAGACCACTTTCCATAGCAACACCCCTTCCCATAGCTGCTCTATTGGATATTATTTTTAATTAAAAAAAAAGAAGGCAGCACAGGGGCTCCCGCGGAGGAGGATCTGGTGCACTGCCTGCACTTGCAGTAGTTCTACCCCTGGTGAGACAAGATATGGACAAACAAGATCATGTCAAGATTCATAGGCAAAGATTATTATGTGGATTAGAATATTGTAAGTGTCGGATGAGAGTGGAAGATTGAATATGATACAGGTGGAGGTATTTGTATTTGTTGGAGTGGGGTGCATACTTTCTCACTATATTCTACTTTTGTTGGAGTTTCCTGTGTTCTAAGCTAATGACTGTTTCTTTTTTTTTTTTTTGCTTTTAAGGATATTTGGCACAATTGGATTTTTTGCCTAATGCCTCCACATGGGCATAATTATAAACTACTAAGCAGACGATTCATAATGTGAGTACTGAGCAGCAGACGGGGCCGCTATCCATGGTATGGACACTGGGCATCACCAGGGCAGCTTCCCGGGGCCCCTTTCTCTCCTCCAACACCAGTGTTCAGCCTTCTCATGCTCATCTGCTATGACATACATCCGTGCTGATGAAACACATGAACATTCCAGCATCATTTCAAGCTTCCCGATTAATCAGCTGTTCACCAAACATGACGTAAAGGAGATGCCTCTCAGCAGCATGCACCCATTAAAGAATATAGAGGCCCATTCTTCGGGAGGGGACTTCTACCCTCTAGCGTCCTACCATGCAGACAGCACAGCATCTCTCAGCTCTGCACAGAACAGGCTGTATAGAAGCTTAGAGAATTTGCAGAGCCTGCACTGGGCTGCAGTGTCTGATTCAAGAGTCTGCACTCAATACAGGAGTGGGGAAGGGGATTTTATTCTGCAGTATAGGAGCACCCAACACTTGTCAGAAGGTTCTACAGGGAAGATTCCAGTGCAACACCTCACAGAGACCTGTGGACTTGTCTCAGAAAGTCTGGGAGTACGCAGAGATTTTCCTGGGCCTCACCTTGCCAAAGTCCAGCAATGGCTCTTTCCAACTGGAGATGACAAAGTCCTTCATTGTGATGCCAAGCGAGAACTGAAGGAGAAGCTTAGAATTCACAGCTCCAAGGTAGTTGAACCAAATAGGCCTGTGCGCCCACAGACTTTCTTAGCTAACTGCAAGGCACAAGACAACAGAACATGCCAACAGTGCAAATTTAAAATGCACTGCAGTGCAGCACACGCAGAGCATCCTGAGTGTATTCATAGCACAGTGCCCATAACAAGGCAATGCACAAGTATCTTACACAGCAGGACCAGCCCAGAGCACATTAAACAGGAAGCCATGCGACGACTACAGCTTAGGAGACAAAATAGCTCCCCTAACTTAACTCTACACTATGGAGAGAAGGGACAGAGGGGCATAGTAAAATCCAAGACTGCAGAATCTCTCAAAGAGCAAAGTCCGCATTCAAGTAGACGATGGGAAGCAGACCCAACAGGGAACACATGTAGTAAGAGCAAACTGTATATACCCACTTTTGAAGAGTTTAAGAAAATGCGACAAAAGGAAAAAGACATATTGTCAAAAAGTGATGTCCACTTGGAAACTTCTGAAGTTACTTCCATAAAGATACCTGATCCAGAGAAGGAAACAACTATAATGGAAATTCCGAACCAGCACATACTGGGTAATGAAACAAGTTTCCTAACTCAAGAGCCTACTGATATATCCCATAAAGACAGAGATTTTGTGGATCAGGTCAAGCTATGTTTGAGTGACAGCGTTTCTGGTCCGTTCATTGCACAACATTGCTCATTAGAAAGCAAAGCTCATCCCCGCTCATTCTCAGCTCCCATTTGCTCCAGTCCTGTTCCAAGGTTTACATTGCTGGCAGACACTATGCACAGTGAGAGAGAAGAGCATGTGGTGTGTGGCCCCCATTTGTCTAATACTCTTCCTCAAGTTGCTGAGCACGGCCTGTCTGCTGAAGCATATTCTTCTTGCTGTCCATCTTTGCTTTTAGAAGCAACTGATCTGTCTGTCTATGGTGCCAAGCTGCAAAAAATGAAGGATGGACTCATAGGATCTGCTTTGGATCTTATCAAGAAAAGGTAATGTACTTAGAAAGGTAACTGCCTGTACCTTATTATTTGCAAAATACATTGTTTCCAATTCTGTAAAATAGAGATTCTGAGCCATAGTTGTCTCTACTGGTGCATGAGGCCTTATCTGGCAACACAGAGGAATGATGAGTAGGGAGAAAAAGGGGGATTAAGAATTTTTTGACAAAAAAAAAACAGTGATGAAGAGGAAAATGAGTGAGGTAACAAAAAGGAAGGATGAGTGGAAAATAAGAATGATTATTGGGAATATCAAGAGGAATGATGAGTGAGGGGAAAAAAAGAATTTTGAGAGAAGTGATCAAGGGGAATTTTAAGTGGGGTAATGAAGAGGAATGTTGCATGGATTAATGAAGATGAACGTTGAATGAAATGATGAAAAAGAATGTTGAGTTGGGTGATGAAGAAGAATGTTGATAGAAGTGATGAAGGAGAATGTTGAGTCTGCTGATGAAGATGAATGTTGGGTGAAATGATAAAGAGGAATGTTGAGTCATTGACAAAAAAGAATGTCAAGAGAACTGATGAAAAATAAGGTTGGGTAGATTGATGAGAGAACTGTTGAGCGAAGTTATGTGAAACAATGCTGAGTGGGGTAACAAAAAGGAATGTTGAGTAGGGTGATGAAGAGGAATGCTGACAGAAGTGATCTAGGGGAACGTTGAGTGGATGATGAAGAGCAATGTTCATGGGGTGATGAAATGAACGGTTGCATGGGGTAATGAAGAGGAACATTGAATGAAGTGATGAAGAAGAATGTTGAAAGAAGTGGTGAAGAGAAATGTTGAGTGAAGTGATGAAAAGGAATGAAGAGTCTGCTGATGAAGAGGCATGTTGAGCGAAATTATGAAGAAGAATGTTTTATTGATGAAAAGGAATGAGAAATGAACTGATGAAGAAGAATTTTGGGCAGGTTGATGAAGAGGAATGTTGGCTGAAGTGATGTGGAGCAACACAAAGTGGGGTAACAAAGAGGAATGTTGGTTGAAGTGATGTGGAGCAACAAAATGTGGGGTAACAAAGAGGAATGTTGGGTGAAGTGATGTGGAGCAACAAAATGTGGGATAACAAAGAGGAATGTTGGGTGAAGTGATGTGGAGCAACACTGTTTGGAATGTTGAATGGATTGATGACAAGAAATGTTGAGAGAAGTGATCAAGGGGCAGGTTGATGGTGAACATAAATGTTATATGGGATAATGAAATGAACTGTTCTATGGGGTAATGAAGAGGAATGTTTGGTAAAATGATAAAGAGGAATTTAGGAATAATATTTGCTGATAGTGGGCATAAAGGATCTGCATTTTTCTGTCATGCAATTAAAAGACCATGGTCCATGGTTGTTGCTCTGGAACATAGTGTAAGGCTTGGTACTCTCCACTGCTGAAAACATCATCATATGTACTAAGATTTCATTATGACAATGAGATTTGTGAACAACCTTGATTATTGAGATCACTTTGTTCTATCAGTGATGAGCAGGGTCTCTTCTCAAAATGATCACTAACATTTGATCTATATGTACAAATGGCACTATAATGAGGACCACAGCTACACTGTAAATTATATATATAAATATATATATATATATATATATATATATATATATATATATATATATATATATATATATATTCATTCAAGATTTGTAGTATTTTAAAAGCCAGAAGTTAATTTTAACATTATTATTTATTACAAAATGTAATTATTTTATACTGTTATTTGTGTGAATGCAATATAAATATATGAATTATATGCATTATAGCTATAGTTTCCATTATATTACAATGTCCATATATATATAGATGTGTTCATATTTAATATTGCAGAAACAGGCAGCTCATGAGCAGTAATGTAGAGAGAGGGTGATAGTTGCTGGTATTTCACTTTTTTAATACATATAGGGATGTGTTCTTTGCCTTTGTTTAACATATACAAATGGTAGGGGGGGGGGGTAGAAAACAAAGCTAAACAATATTAAGCAGCTGCAAAGACTTCAGTATAATCTGTGGGCCAAGGAAAATCATAGATTGGATGGACAAACCAATAGATCCTCTAGTCTGCCATTTTTACGGATCTAAAAAGCTTTTGCTTAATCAATTTTAAGGATGGTCTTATATCAATATAAGGCATGCTTGAAACTATTTACTATATTTGTCCTTTCCCCTTCATATAGGAGATTGCTCAACGTATCGACCACCATTTAAATTATATTAAATTACGACCACTTCTTGCTGCATTATTGTTTTTTTTGTAACACACTTCCTTCCAAACCTTATTTTTGTGTTAGTACTTGAAGGGTTCTATAGTGTCATCTCTCCCTCATCTATCCTTTAAAATATGTGTATGTTTCCTTATATTTTTTGTCTTTTAGAGCATGCACCATAAAGATTTTCAATATTTTAAACTTGCATAGTTGCCACTTTCATCGTTAATTGCTACGGCTTTGCCATCCATTTCACCATTTAGTAAATCTTGCCCTAATTTGTAAGCATTACAAAAGATTTGTAACATGACAACAGTAATCTAAAGTTTAGTAGTTGCTATCCTTTTCAAGCATTGCTCTACCCCTTTCCCAAATTAATATTGAATCCTTTCTCTGTACAGATCCTAATTGGCTGGATTGGTTCTGTACTCTCCTGACTAGCTCGCCAAAAATAAATCAGTTGATGTAAATAAGAGAGGTGGGCTTGAGTTGTCCCTGTGCTGCAACCAACAGTTCACTGTAATTTAGGAAAGCTTCACATGTTTGTATAGTATGTAACAAACTAACAACATTAAAAGCTTTGTAAGTCTCTGATTTTGTATAGAGACTGACAGGAAGCCCTATTAAATGAACAAGATGGTGGGTTATGATCAGAGAAATCAGGATTTGCAATTTAAAGTCCAGCCTCCTGCATGTGAGCATTTGCTGTGCAGGTAGAAGACATCAAACACTAAACTCTGAACTCACTCACCAATGAGAAAGCAAATCCCCCACCTCCTTCCATTTACTTCCACTGAACGGAACAAATATGGCATTGCATAGACAACATGGAAGCCCACAGTCCCAAGGAATTTCTGCAAGAACTGAGATTTTCTGTAAAAATGTTCATGGGTTCATGCTGTTAGTTTGTTGCATATTTCCCAAACATAATGTTTTCTTTACAAACTACTGGGATCCTTTAAAGATGTGTTTTTCTTTTCCCTGCAACAAAATGTTAAATTCTATTTAAACCTTCTATTAACGCATGATAAAGAGGGTGGAAGACTCATGGCCCTTAATGTGACCAAGGTTTAAACTAATGCAATAGTAATTAAACATTTTTGGGTAGTATTGTTAAATGTTTGTGCTTGAAAGTCAGGTATTACATCTATACAGGACTGCTCTCTCTGTATTGCTCTTTATCAAGGGCCAGTAATTACCTGTCACAATGAGAGATAATAAAGAAGGGGAGAGTGCCTAGTTGGGTAAATAATCATGGTCACAGAGACATTTGCAGCCTTATTAAATTGTGATTCGGTAAATTTAAAAGGGCTCTATATAAGCAATTAGCATATTTTTTTACAGAAGTTTTTAGTTAGCGAAGATCTAGCTTTTGGATAGAAGTTCACTAACTAAAAACTTTGGTAAAATAAATATGCTGTGTGCTTAACTAGAGCCGTTTTAAATTTACTGAATCGCAATTTAATAAGGCTGTTAATTGCTAAAGTCTGTGTCATTATCCATATTTATTCCAACTGCATATGCTCCTCTTACTTATCAGCCTCCACTGCTAGAGACAATCAATGTCCTAGAAAGTTAGAAACAAAGAGGTCCTATGCAGATAATTTACGCTGAAAATACTCAACTTTGAATTTAAGTTATCTAACACTTCCACTTTTTCAATAACTACCAATTGCAATTATATTTATTTATATGTGTACTTTTCATTTGTGCAATAACTGGGACTCCAGTGGGTGCTGTAATATATTGTTGAACTGCTTACAGGATGTTTTCTCAGCTAAGTGTTAATATACAGAGAAGTGCTGACATTGTGTGATATCTAAATGGACTAGAAATAGCCTTTATCGCAGGCTGGAATGCAGCACCGGCCATGTAACTGGCCTTTATCCCAGGCCGGACAGTAGCTCCACCATGTAAATGGTCATTATACCTGGCCGGTTAGCAGATCCGGCCATGTAACTTGCCTTTATCCTAGGCTGGACAGTAACTCCACCATGTAAATGGTCTTTGTACCAGGCCGGACAGCAGCTCCCACCATGTAACCGGCTCATGTCGCTTTCCTCCAGCTGTAGTGCTGAAACTGCTGCCAAGCCTCCAGATCCAGCCAGGGTATCATGTGACCTCCCGAAAACCGATATCATGTCCCAAGGGGACTGCAATCAATCCCCTGCTGTGTCCATGGCAACGCAGAGCTGCAAGGCCACGTCTAGCAATGAGGTGCCCTCGGACGCCAAACCGAATGGCAATGTAAGTACATAGCATGAGAGAGCTGTGCTGAGCGGGTCGAGTGAAACTGGGGCAGTTATATAAAAAATAAAAACACACAGCATTAATAACTGATTAGCAATAACATCAACAATCAGTGTAGCTTTTAAAACTTACATTTGAACTTTAGTGTTTCGAACTTCAGCAGAGATGCTTCTTTCCTCCTCTATAAGGTGTCTAGTGGTGTCTGCTTATTCAGACAAGTCTACACCATCCAGAAATACATTGAGGGTTGCATCCTGGCAGTGGCAGAGCTAAAGATTTGGGCCCCCAGAGCAATATCATTTGGGGGCCTCTAGCAACTATAGACTCCATAAGGGTAAAAACAGCCACAATATATATAGATGATCAAATCACCCATGATGATCTGATGAGCTTTCTATAAAAAATAATTATCTATCACCTTCCCCTAATAAATGAAAAGCCCTCCTTTACTCCAGGCCATTACCAGTAGCAGAGGGGCCCTACCCTTTTGTGGGACCCAGTGCATTGCACCTGCTGCACCAGCCGCTGTATCATCTCCCACCTGCTAGTCCATAAAACCTTAAAGTTATAATTTAAGTTTGTAAAGCTGTAATGATGTATTTACTTCAAATACCGATTGTATTGCTTATAAGTTAATAAATAAATAACTCTAACACTATTAATTGAGCTCTATAGTTGTTCTTTAAAGCACAATTTTTGCCCCATATTTACAATATCCTATTGTGAAGAATTGATAATAGGCTCAATGTTTTAGAAAGTACAACACTACAGTATAAGTTATGAACAATTATTCTTTACTGCAGCCATTGCTTTATGTGCTTCCCTGATTTGTCAGCTGAACAAGTGAACTTACTATAAGTTGCATTTTGTGATGCATTTAATAATAATATACATTTCATAAAATTGTGCAAAACCTTTCAGCAGAACTGCATGCAAAGTTTCCTCCCAGATAATAAAATAGGGGCAATGAAAAATAACAATGGCTGCCCATGAGAAAGTATAATCTAATGTAATAGTTCACAGACTGAAGGATGTATTTTGTCTTAGTTACTAAAAACAATTTGCCTATAAATATGATCTATTAACCCTTTTGTATCAAGATAATGCTGCATATTTCCTTCATAATGCAATGTTTATCATATAATATTGAAGTTTAATTTTCTGTTTCATATGATAAAATAATAACAATTAAACCCTTGTTGGCAGATAAGGACATGGAAGAGTTAATACATTTTCAATAAAATGTTTAGTATCAAAAAAAGTTTAATTTTACAGCTATTATGAAGTAAAATTCATTTTTTTAATCTTACAATAGCCCCCAAAACTCTTAGAACTGTTTGTGATTCAGTCGGGATGAGTAGGAGGAGGCAGAGGCTGATGTATTCATTAGTATAGAGATTTTGGCTTGGATACAAATTACCAGTGAGTTTTAGTACATACGCCCCTATACCAAGAACAGTTTGTGATGAAGTGATCATGAGTAGGGGGAAATGAGGGTGGTATGTTATTTGTGTATTGAATTTGCATTTAATACATCATTCCAGGCCTGGAGAGATAAGGGACTCATACAGCATGGGGCATGATGACAATGGATTCGATAGATAACTTTAAAAGGGGACTGGATTTATTTCTAATTAAAAAGGGCATTCAGAGCTATCCTGGATAATTAGAGAAAGAGAGTATTGATCCGGGGAGGAGTCTGATCGCCAGTATCTTGGGTCAGAACGGTATTACGTTTTTGTTCCTTTTGAGACGATTGGCTAAGTTTCACTTGGGCTTTTTCCTGTTTGTTTCCCCTGGATCACTTAATTAAAAACGAATCTGCATATTGCAGATCAGGGGAGATCTTAAAAGGTTGAACTTGATGGACTGTAAGTCTTTTTTCAAACTCAATTGCTATACAACTATGTAACTATGATTAAAAAATAGTCATAAATTGTTTAAGTGCACAGGAAAAGTTTAATAAAAGGGTTTTTCATCTCAGGCCCTACCTAATTAATCTTGAGTGTCCTTTATAAGAATGTGGCCTTTTAAGTTAATATCTAAGAAATGTTCTCTATACAGGATCTACATTTACCAAATTGCAAGTAGTTCTTATGCAAAGTGAATCTATCTGCTTTATATCACGGACTAATTAATATTTTGCTTTAGTTAGACTATAGATGACACAACCTCACTGGACAACACCGAGGACAGAGCTCTATGTGCTTCTTTGTTGATTGTTAGCTCTTTAGCTAACTTGTTCAATCTTAAATCTGTGTATCCCAAAATGATTTTTTGGGGAATCAAATCAAGAACTTTACATAGTTGATCTCAGAATTTGCTCACAGTTGGACACCCCTCCATAGGTGGAAAAGGTTGCCAATGATCCTCAGCATTTCCAGAAAAAAATCCTGCTGCAAACAATAATTACCATTTACAATAGATCATGGCTAGATGGTGTTCTTCTTTTATTGCATGAAAACAAAGAGATCCCCATAGAGGCGAGCAAATGGAAATTAAAAAATGCAGTAATCAGTAACGTTAAATAATTATCCTATTATGGCTTTATTAGGTTAAATGCAACTTATATTTGTTTTGCCACTAATACTTTTATATGGATAATTATGTTTTGTAACACTGGGGGAGGAAACATTTAAAGTGATTAGGTCTGGAAGGATCACTCAAGGGGAATGTCTTAAAGTATTTTGATTTAATTGCATTATTTAATATTCATATATTTTGTAAAGTAAACTTGATAGTAAAAAAAAGACACTTTTAGTAACTGATTAGCAATAAAATCAGTATTAAGAAAACATATTTAATGTAGTGTTTAAAAATGACATTTGAACTTTAATATTTTATGGATTAGCAGCACTGATTGATGCCATAGGCTGGGAGTGGTAGAGGATGTGGCCAGGAGGCTGTTTTACAATAAAATCTACAGGTTTGTCTGCAGTTTCTACTACATAGAAGGGACAAATTAACACTCCTATCAGGAAACCTCCTGCTCACATCCTCTAACACCACATGGGCACCTGCCAATGTATAAAACACTAAGATTCAAATAAAAGTTTTAAAAGCTACATTGTTTATTTTTTCTTTGAACTTCTGATTGTATTATCAGATATTAAATAAATATATGAGCCCCTTTTGGGTGAATGCCATAGCTCTTATCCCCAGTAGACCCTGCACTACGACATTTCACATTGGTCTATTGTATTTTAGCTCTGCAGTCCTGGGTGCCGGAGGTCCAGCTCGGACATGACTCATGAAACTACAGACACAGGAAAGACCCAACGTGGCTGCCGCCTGCGCCCTCATTTCAGTGACCCCATGCCCACCGATGCTGTGAAAAGGAAACAGCTGGAGCTAAAGATAGCAGCTGCTGCCAGGCACCATGCCCAGAGGAGGAGGCAGGACAGAGATAATGGTATGTGGCTATACTTACTGTCCAGTAACAGAGCTATATTTACTAAGGTGAGAGGTACAATGTTATGCTATGGAAATTATCCAGTAAGGGATGAAGCAATACAGCCAACTTGAAAAATGGGTTCCATAGAATGGTATATTAACTGGAGTGCACTCATCTTAGTTTAGTGTATACAGCCTGCTTTGTCTTCCTCCTAAGTAAGTAGAAAACAGTACCATTTTTATAGAAAAGTGTCATGAAGATAAATGTTTTGAGTTTACAGATGATGTTATAAGAAAGGAAATACTCCCTGTGTTGGTGACATAATGCCAATAAATAACTCAATGATCAGTAATCATGATGGACTTTACTATAATGTTCCTCTTTTCATCTTGCAGGTCCAGTTCTCATGAAAGCCAACACTACGACCTCCTGCAGCTCAACCAATGAGGGGGGTTATACCCCAGGACATCCTCACAGGACGCGGCACCGCTGGAGCAATATCAGCAGTCTTAGCACAGACAGTGGGATTGTTGGGGTCAATGATGAAAGAGAAGAGACAGAAGCCAGTGGGACAAGAGCTGCAAAACCTGGGGAGGTGGAGAGAGTGGACAGTGGCATTGGGGACGCTATCTCAAGGAGGTGGAGAGCTAGAGTGGCAGAGGCCTCGGCCTCTCTAGAGGCATGGGAAGCCCACCGGCCTTGCACGGACTGTGGAGAGAGAGACTCAGCACTGGATGTAGAGAGCAGGGGTAAAAGGAGAGAGACTTTGTGTACAAAGTGTTTGACTCGCAGAACAGAGCGCAAGGAGGCCGTGCTGGAGTTTGTAAACACTGAGGCCAGTTATGGAGAGGACCTAAGGATCATCAAAGAGGAATTCTATCTCCCCATGCAGACCGCTGGGCTCCTCACCCAGGAACAACTACTGGTCGTCTTCAGCAATATTCAGGAGCTCATCGATCTCAATGAGAAGTTCCTGGAGGTCCTACAGGAGGAGATTGACCAATCATTTGATCAGGTAACATATAATGTAACAGCAGATAAGAACCAATAGACCACTATAGCCTACCCATTATATCTTCCAAAATAATCAGGGTTCATTAGGATGCATATCCAAAACATTCTTCAGTTACTAAGTTTTATTCCCATTAACTAATTTTATACAGTAATGCTTTTGAAAGCTACCCCTGAATCTTTTTGTTGTTTAATAATTTAGCCATGTCTGACCCTATACACTTCAGCATGCCATCTGTCAGCCACTGCCCCACTGAGCTCCCTCAAGCTCATATTCATTCCCTCAATCTTTATTTTCCTTTAAATCATAACCTGCTGTTTTAGTATTTATCATTTTAGGGAAAAAAATGTCATGCTGAAGTTTGATAATCCCCTTATATACTTGCTTGTAAGTTTTGACCATGCACCACTTTAAACTGGACACAGCAGTGGCAGAGCTAGTAAATGAAGGGCTCCTGTGCAAAATAATTTGGGGGGCCCTTGCAACTTCTTTATGCACCCCTTGGGATCAATAAGCAAGCTAAACATATTTACAGATTATTGGATCATCCCTATGGTGATCAGATCACCTTTCTATAAAGTAATTGTTTGCCATCATCATCTAATAAATTAAGATTCCTCATTTACTAACAGTAGGAGGGGATCCCTGCCCTGTTGTGGGCCGGGTGCTTTGCACCTGCTGCACCAGCAGTTGCTCCACCACTGGGACACATTATTGTAGCTAAGGTCTGACTAGAGACCCATAGTGACATTAATAATTATCCATTTCTGCTGATAATTCCTTTACCAGTATTACCAAGGATCCTCTTTGCTTTACCTGCAACTTTGCTGAATTCCTTGTCTACATTTTAAAAAGTCCCTTCCTTTTACCAAGACTTGAATGTCTCTGAAGTTCTGTATTTTGTTTTGTTTTTTATGAACTGAACTTGATCAGGGACAAAATATTAGTAAAACCTGAACAAATTAATAAGAAACACTTTAATTTATTAAATAATATATGTTGTATTAGGGTCCCCCATTTACATAATTAATGGACTGGGGACCTTGAATACTGATAATGACTCTGCCTCCTCCACCCTACTCTATAATGTCACACTTATTGTACGTTTTGTCCTCAGGGGGACGATGACTTGATGACCGTTTGTATCGGTGAAGTATTCCTGGAGTTTGTGAACATGCTGCCAGCCTTCCAGACGTACTGCCTCCAGCAATCAACCTCCGTGTCCACCCTAAATGCGCTCGAGAAAGAGAAGGAGCTGCTCAGGTATGTTCTGACCACACATAATGAAAGGGTCAAAATAATTAAATGGGAGCTAAATAAAGATACTTACAGAGCAAATGGAGATACTAGCGTGATGAGTCCCAAGGTTTTTTGCTCATCCAGACAGGTTGAGTATCGAAAATGCTGAGTTCCGACGAGGTTGAGAACCAAGGTACCACTGTACTATGACTTAAACATAGTGCAAAGCTTGGACATGTAAGGTTACAGTGTTGCAATGTTTGCTGGGTTACACTAATTGCTGGGTTGGGGCTAACTTAGCTACAGCAGAGTTTCTGTACGGAGATACTGCAGGGTTTGCTTGGGAGAGGAAGCAGACATAAGGTGGGTGCTGTACACTGTTTCAGAAGACCACTGTGGCTATTTTTTCTATATTATTTTGAATATCTAAACACGCCCAAATAGTTATATAGTTGTATAGTAATTGAGGTTGAAAAAAAGACAGATACTGGCAATCAAACTCCTCCCTCTATCAATCCCCCCTCTCTAATTATCCAGGATAATCCTGAGTGCCCTTTTTATTTAGAAATATATTCAATCCATTTTTAAATTTATCTATCGAATCCGCTGTCACAACCTCCTTTAGTATAGAATTCCACAGATTAACCACCCTCACTGTGAAGAACCCTTTTCTGTCTTGAAGGTGAAATCGTTTTACTTCTAATCTCAAAGGGTTGTCCTCTTGTCAGTTGAAAACCTTTTGGCACAAAAAGCTCACTTGACAAAGCCTTGTGTTGACCCTGGATATATTTATATAAGGTAATCATATCTCCTCTTAGACGCCTTTTTCTAGAGATAATAAGTTTAATTCAGTTAGTCTTTCTTCAAAACTTAGCCCCTCCATTCCCCTTATTAGTTTTGTAGCCCTTCTCTGTACTTTTTCCAGCTCTAAAATGTCCTTTTTATGAAGTGGTGCCCAAAATTGTACTCCATATTCCAAATGAGGGATACTAGAGATTTGTATAGTGGTAGAATTATATTTGCTTCCCTTGCTTCTATACCCTTCTTAATACATGCTAATATTTCATTTGCCTTTGCAGCTGCTGCTTGGCTTTGAGCACTGTTACTTAGATGGTTGTCCACAAGTACTCTCAAATCCCTTTCAATATCTGATACCACTATATTTGCTCCATTAAGATTATAAATTGCATGGCTATTTTCCTTCCCTAATGAATACCTTTACATTTATTCATATTAAATCTCATCTGCCATTTAGATGCCCATTTCTCTAATGTATGCAAATCCCTTTGGAGAAAAAGTAAATAATTATCTGATTAAATTACCTTGCACAACTTAGTGTCATCAGCAAAAATGGAGACAGTACTATCCAATCCTACTTCTAAGTCATTAATAAATATTTTAAAATGGAGAGGAACTAATACTGAGCCCTGAGGAACCCCACTTACTACATTAGTCCAATCGGAGTATGTTCCATTTACAACAACCCTTTGCTTCCTGTCTTTTAGCCAGCTCTCAATCCATGAGCAGGTATTTTCTACAATTCCTGTATCCCTTAGTTTGCTCAATAGTCTCCCATGTGGCACTGTATCAAAAGCCTTTGCAAAATCCAAAAGGACTGCATCCACTGAGTTGCCTTGATCCTGGTTCCTACTAATCTCCTCATAGAAACTAATTAGGTTTGTTTGACATTACCTATCCCTCATAAATCCATGTTGGCTCCTACTTATAATCCTGTTTGAATAGATGTATTCTTGCATATTATCCCTTATTAACCCTTCTAAAAGCTTTCCCACTACAGAAGTGAGGCTTACAGGTCTATAATTGCCCGGGTTTGCTCTTGCTCCCTTCTTAAATATAGGTATCACCTCTGCCTTTCTCCAGTCATCTGGTAGAGATCCTGTGTTGAGTAAATCTTGAAAAATTAGATATAATGGTTTGGCTATTACAGAACCCAGCTCCCTCAGTACCCTTGGATGTATTCCATCAGGACCCGGGGCTTTATTAACATTTATTTTTTCCATCCTCTTTTGGATTTCATCCTGCGTTAACCAATTAGTTGCTGAAGGTATTGCAGCCCCATTTTGTTGCAGTGTCCCGACCACTGGTACCTCCCTTGTGTATACCGAAGAAAATAACCTATTTAGCTCATCTGCCTTTTCCTGGTCACTAATTATCAGATGGCCTGTGTCACATTGTAATGATTTTAGAAAGCAAATAAAAAACACATCCTTTATATTTTGCAGTTTTTATATACAAATATTCCTTATTAATCGACTCCACTTGCTTACTTCCCTGCTGCTGCCTTTCACTTTCACAGATGGATGTATCATTGGTCAACTAATGAGTTTCCTTAATCCTGCTGAGAGTAGGGGCAGATGTAACCGTCACATTCCCACTGTGCAGACAGAAACTTCCTGTTCATTCAAAGTCTTCTTCCACCTTGATCTGCATAATTGCATAAAAAATATAATAATTTAGAGGTATTATTGTTTTGCATTCTAAAAACATGTTGCATAATTTTAATTGTAGTTGTTCAAAATAATATTTTTTTTTTAAATCAGACTACAGTGGTCCATTAAAGGATCAGTGATGTGTCATCTATGAGGTAGTTTCAAACTTAACTGATAATGGAAAAAATGTTTTTGTAAAGTAAAAAATAAAATGATCTATTTTTTAACTCTTAGATTAAATGTTGCTTCAATGTGGGGAGTGGTTGCTTTTTTTGGTCCAAATAAGGCTATTCACATGGGAGGGACCTTGACTATTCATATGATCTATTTTCAGTTATATTCAAAGGCTGTAACAATATGGAGGGACAACAAGACAATCTGAAGAGCACTTCCAAGTAGTCAATTTGTCTCTAAATGTACAACATGGAAGCCCCAGAAACAAGTAGAGTCTGCTAAGTGTCCTTTTTATTCCTTGGTTTACTTAGCTGTTGTTAAGCCCTTTGTGTATAACATCCTCATTAGACTATTAGCATTGTGTATGTATCCAATTAATCTGGTTACACTGATAATGAATCCAGTGTTAATATAATTCATAATAGGTATGCATTTCTGTGTCTTGTTAAGGTAAATTATTATCGTTTATTTGTAATGCGCCAACTTATTCCTTAGTACTAATGCCATCAATGACAGTTCCTCAACATTAATTTAATCCTTTGTTTTTTATTTCCTATATTAGGATATTCCTGGATGTGTCTCAGAATGATAACACAGCTCTGAGGCGCATGAATCTCCGCTCCTTCCTCATGGCCCCATTGCAGAGGGTCACCAAGTACCCTCTCTTGCTGAGCCGGATCCTGAAGAGCACAACTGAGTTTCATCCAGACCACAGCAGCCTGTGGGAGGCCAAGAGCCGTATAGAATCTCACCTGGAGCACATCAACATGAAGACCAAACAGGAAGGAAACACCTGGACATTACGCTCCTTCCGTAGGGAGAGCAGGAAGAACAGGGAGGTCATCAACATTGAGATGAGAGAGATGGCCATCAAGCAGGTGGGCTGGCCAAGAGAAGAGACACGATTTATCAAGGAGGGTTCTCTCCAGCTGGCACAGCCTGCAGATGGCCAGTGGGTCAAAAAGGGGTGCAAGGCTCTAAAATTCCAGAACGTGCAGGTTTTATTGATGGTGAACCTCAGAAGGCCATCAGAGTCCAGTGTGGAAGGCAGCTCTGTGGATATCCAGCCTGTGAGGGACGCAGTTATAGTGCTCATTAAAGATAAGAGCAATGGCAAATTTACAATGCTCAGGGAGCCCCTGAAACTCAGTCGCTGTGTGGTGTCAACTGACCCAGAGTGTGAGGACACCTTTGAACTCCTGGAGATCCGACGGGAAGGGTTTGTGTTTAGGGATGGGGATGTCTCACAGACTCAACACTGGTTCCGACAAATCAAAAGTTACTCATCTCAACTTGGCACCTGGAAGAGGCGTCGCAATGCTCTGCCCAACATCATGATAAGCACAACGCAAAGCAGGCCCTGAGCCGCAGAGTCGCAGAGTGCAATTTATAGGTACACTCTGCACAAAAACAATAACTGCACAAGAGTATAAACACAATGATCTGCACAGAAATCAAAGGTTAAGCCTGAGGTGCTGGTCTGGCCTCCTGAAAAGACCAGATCAGTGTCAGATCTTGATACCTTTTACTGAACTGTGACACATTCATATGCAAACCTCATGAGGGTTATATTCTGAAATGTCCTGCTGAAAAACTGTGGTTTAAATAGTGCAGAAACACCAGAATTATTATTGCGTCAAATTTCCTTTTCTCTTTCAATAAACCTGTTTTTCACACCAATTCTGTAGTCAGGTTTAGCAAGAAACTCCTTTAAAGGAACACTGCAGGGACAGGCGGGTTGTACCAGCAGAGGTCATGCAGAGAAGAAGTTTTCCACACACATTGAGGTTAAGGGGACCTTAGACCAATTGTTCCCTGTAAATCCTCTTCTGATAACTAATAAGTTATAAGAACAACTAAATGTATCTTCTGAGATGCCATTTTCCAGAAAATATCCAAATAAAACATGACAGACGAAAGGTACTCCCAGAAACATACATGAAAATACTAAGCAAGGTAAGAGTTTAAAATGTCAGAGTATTTCTCTATATGACCTCTATGGGTTTAGTCTGCTTCCTTCCTTTGTGTACCCTGAAGTTATTCAGAATCTAGTAAGTCTCTTCTTTGCTCCTCTATAGCTACCTTGGGTTTATTGATGTGCTATTATGCTGCAGTATTAAGAAAAGAACCAAGGTTTCCATACCATGGCTCCCATAAAAGGAAGGCCGGCCCACAACTATGGGAGTTTTGAAAAGCTAAGCAGCAGAGGTATTCTATGGCTCCTGGAAAAAAGAAGCCAAGTGGTTGCCTGGAGCTAAATTCTTTCAAGAGCCATGGAATGGAGGCCTATGACTGTTACCATCATTGTATTCATTATTTTTCATAATATATTATTGTCCTGTTCATAAATGAAATGTCATTGCAATGATCTCCTCTAGGACACAAAACATTTATTAGGCTATATACAACCTCAGTCTCATTATTATGGTCAATCAGTGAAAACACCTACGCCACCAACAGCTATGGAGCAACCACAGTCCTTGGAAGACAGCAATGGTTCAGATTCCAGGGCTATATCTGCTTAGTTAAAGGTATATAGAAGTTTCCTGGATTAGGAATGCATTTGAGAATCTGTAGTACACCAAAGCATGTTTTGCATGACAAATTTCCAAAGTAAACATTAATAAACTTTCCCTAAAGTTTACAAAATCTCTTCAATGTCCAGGCAGTTGAATTTGAGAAGAAACACTTCTGAAAATCCAAGCTAACTTAGCATAAAATCCATAATCAATTGTGGCCAATCAGAGGCAGGTACAACAATGTATACGTTTCCCTCTCACTGTTTAAGACAAGGCTATAGCGGTGATTAGCCAGGACACAACTCCGCACAGCTCATTGGCTAGAACACTATGCCTACATAGTTGCCTTGGCAGTGTAGCTCACACAATAAATTTCAAATGTATTTTGAATTACAAATATACAGAATCCCTCTAAAAAAAAAAAAATAGATTTGATATGAGACGCCCAACAGGATATCCCACAAACTGCCAGATACCTTTAATCTGTGGCTGTCATGATTAACCCATCTGCTCTCAAGTAGAGATTGCCCTGAAATCTGAACTTGCACACCACTGCAAGAATTCATGACTGGTTGAAGTATGTGCTCTTGCTGTAATTAGCTATGGTTCACATTATTAAATTAGTTACAAAGGAAATTATACCAAGGGAGGAGTCATTATTCTGTCTATCTCTTGGGAATGTTATGTCACATACAGTCAGCAGGATACAGTGTATCATTATATTGTTCTATGTGAAAGTATTAATTCATTAAGTCCTGATCAGGCGGAGCAAACCATGTCTAAGAACTGAAGGAGCCTCGAGCACAAGGAGACACCACAACGTTTTAACCCAATATGGACATTACTCCTATGAAAGACAACTCTTCCACCTGTATTCCAAAATATCTTTTTCCACAGTTTGAATTGCATTGTTATTTAACATAAAGTATTTTATAACCCCTATTGTTGACAATGTTATTTTCTCCCTCTCATAAAGTGTACTGGTAGCAATTCAAAAGACTATTAAAAGATGATCACTGTGGTCTCCTATCTCCAGTTATGGGAGACATATATTTAATTATTGTGAGTATGTTGTGGGACCATAGGACTGATCTAGCTCACAATGTTGCAATTGGAATGCTGAAATTTGAACAGCATCTCCATAAACTTTATGTTACACTACCCCAGATCACATAAAACTGTTTTGGAGATGGGGAGAAATCATATCTATAGTTGTCGCAATGCAAGTTTGTATGTAACGCTCGCAAAGTTATGGGCTTGCGAATGCGCTCCTCGCATGTCGTGGGCCGTGATGAGCGCTGAAGGCCTGCAATAGTCCCAAAAGAGGGGGTAGAGGCCCACAATACGCACCGAAGGCACTCATTGCAAGGCCCGAAATGGCCGAGGTAGAGACCCGCAAAGGACTTCCTAGTTATGGCCCTGAAAATATTTTGAACGTTAAAAACGTAACTTATGGGTTTAATGGTCTAAATATTTTCAAGGCCATAACTCGGTAACACTTTGCGGGCTTGGGGAAATTGAAAGACAAAAGGGGTGGGGGGAGACCACGCTAAACTGGAGCAGAGACACAGAGGAGAAAGACACAGGGGAGAGAGGGTGGAAAGAGACACAGGGCTGAGAGACGGAGGAAAAGAGACTCGGGAAATAAGGAAAAAAAAACAAAAAAAAAACACACACACAGGGCAGGGAGAGAGGGGGAAACAGACAAAGGGGTCAGAGAGTGGGGAGAAGTTCGCGATGAGCGCCGAAGGGGCTCATTGCCAAGGATGAAAGTGGCAGGGTGCAGAGGCCTCATCGCAAGGCCCGTAAAGTAAACAGTGGGAGAGGCGTCAAAGGGGCTCAGAGGGGGTAGAGCCTCACAATGTGTGGCAAACAGCATTGCCAGCCTTTAAAAAAAAATAAAAAAATAAAATAGTTTTAAGATTTTTTCCTGTTTAATTATGCTCTTAGTCAGATTTTCAAATATATTTATACATATTCTTTGTAAAGTGGTTCTTAAATAGACTGTTACCCCAAATCTAGGTAATTTGTAGCTTATTCTTAAGGAGCATGAAAATATGGCTGTGTGCTGTGTTTTCATTTTTTTCTAAAGATAATTAATCCTGGTAAATTCCATGCTGCATTTGCTCTATTTATATGCAAATGAGCAGCTCACGCCTATTAACTAGCTGCTTTGCTGTGCTGATTAGGATTACAGCCAGCTTCTCTGTAGTGGCCAAATTAGTGAGTCCTACAAAGTTATCTGGTAGTGAAGACCCTCTCCCACCCTTATCAAGTACTCTGAGCTGCACATACTGAGATGCAAAATCAGTTTTAAATATTTCATAAATAATTTACTGTAAAGAAAAACTGTTAGTACAATGTACACACAGTTTTCTTATGTTCTTTAAAATGAAGTCAACTTCCTGTTGAGATAAGTCTAGTCTAAAGAAAAACCTACATGATACTTTAATATCACCACTGTGATAAAGGGCTACTGTAGTCGCAAACTTTTTTTCATACAGTTAACAGATTGTGCAAGCAAATCATATGTATTCATGTGAAAAGTGTGTTGATGGTGTATAAAAATGAAAGCTAGTCAATGGTGGAATTGTTTTCTATTTTTCTTCCACAGTTTTAACAAGACAGACAGAGGGGCAGGGTATGCTGGAGAGGGGCAGGGTATGCTGGAAATGTGCAGGCACAAGCTCGAGTTTATGGTTTTATTTCAATCCGTTTGTGTGTAAATTTGCTAGGTCCGATCAAAAAACAAGCAAAGGGTACAAGCAAAGGGTTGCTAATGACTGTACACAAGAGAATAGTCGCAGGGGAAGGTAAAATCTAAACAATAAAAAATTATATATATATGGGGTATATGCCTTTGCGTGGACTGGTATAAACTTGCCGCTTTTCACACCACAATTAACGCAAAATGTGTGCCTTCTCTTTCATCTCTCTGGAATGGGCAAACTGTGCCCCTCTGAAGCGACCAATCAACTATAATAGTTGTCAATCTGCGAGTTGTCGTCACGCTTGCGAGGCCCGCAATTTGTGGGCCTGCAATGGAGCGCCAAAGACACTCATTGCAGGGCTTGCGTAGAGCGCTGCAGGCGCTCATCGCAAGGCCCATAGGATTTGGGCTGCAATGAGCGCTGAAGGCGCTCATTGCTGAGAAAGCTCAGCAATGAGCGCCTAAGGCACGCACGTAGGACTTTAAAACAGATTGAAGACTGCCTCAAGATGAGCGCCAAAAGGCGCTCATTCCAGCTCTCGCAATAGTGCCTTTTCAGGGTCCCTCTAAGGGTCCTCTGTCTAGTCAGAGATGTAATTTCCACATTACGCTCCAGCGATGGAGGATGGAAAGAGATTGAAGACGCCCATAGCCAAAGCCAGTAACACTTACTAAGCCAGTAACACTTTTTACCTAAGCCAGTAACACTTAGCCAAAGCCCAAAACTCGCAAGACCGCCAAAGGACGCAAGCTAATTTGACCCATAATTGCCGTTTTTGGGAGATAGAAAATGGCCGCAGAAAACTCCAAATTTTCTCAAACAGGATAAAAACAAGGCCGAAGCCAGTAACACTTGGCTGAACAATGCAGGCACGCAGGACCTCACGATTAGAGCCGAAGGTGCTCATTGCAAAGCAATAAACTTGCGGGTTGGACAATGCCTGCAATGACCGGCAAGGCTTGTAAAGTAGACTGGGGAGAGGCTGGCAATGAGAGGGGAGAGGTTTATGGAGTCTCAAAGGCGCTCATTGAGAGCCACGCGATGAGCGCCGAAGGTGCTCAGATTGTGTGGCAAACAGCATTGCCAGGCTTAACATTTTTTGGGCCGCCATATTTGACGGGCAAGTAGCTAGTATGATATATACATAAAGGATGCAGAGCATGAAGGCCATGGATGGCGCAAGTGAAAGAGAAGGAGCTTTGAGGAAAATTGTCTAAACTGTAAGTACTCGTTCATTCCCTGCTGGTTCTCATCAGCCAGGCCTCCATAAAAATCTCTTGGCTGATGAGTTTTAGATATTTGTCCACCCGTGAATGGACCTGCAATTCGTATGCTTTGGGGAGAGGAAGGACTAGACCAATAAATTCACCACAGAACAGATCTCAGAAGGAAATAGTGCCAATTGGCACTAACATCATAAAGGTCGATATCCACTGGTCTAGAAGCATGGTACAATTAGTTAGCACACTTGAACAAAAATTCCCCAAAATTTTAAGTTTCAAAATGTTTACCAGCATTGGTAAAGAGACTTTATTTGCAAACATTGTGCCAAATAACAAATAAACATGACTGTAAAAAAGTAATATTCTCTTAACATTGCTTTAAAACATAAAGAAACATTATTTCCTACAGTTAGCATCATCATATATCTGTAAAGCATTTTTAAATGTTTTGACCATTATCCATACATTTCTGGAAGATTTTCAAGCTGTATGAGACGTGTCCTCCCTGCTCTCTTGCAAAGAGAAGCTGGGAAGCAGTTTTTGTTTGTTTGTTTGTTTTTTTAATAGGATTCTGCTTAATGTGGCAAACCAGTGCTGCAAATGGGAAATTACAGCAACACAGGACAGTATGTACACTGCCTGAAAGCACAGAAAGATTATAGCTATGATCTACAAGTCAACATATATAAAGAATGTTACCTAGAGCCAAAATGATGTGCATGATCTCCATCCTGCAATGTGATGATACAGCCCTAGAACAAGTGATAATCATTTACAACCATAAAAGTAATTGCTCAGGACAGGCGTAGATATGCAGTTACAGTTTTCATTAAAGCAAACAAAAGTAGAGAGTATAGGAAGAAAAATACAAGTCAGAGAATGAATAGTGGCACGGCCAGATACACATTATTAGCGGTTTGTGTCATTTTAGTATAGTTGTATTTAAAAGCACTTTCTCCTTACTGTGGTGAAAAAAACAACAATATTCCAAGGCTTCACAGAGAAGTTTGACTATGTTGTAAGCAGCGGCTCTTCGTTATGTTCAAAAAACGAAGAACAGGGTTTATTTTAAAAGTATTTTTAAATGACAAAAAAAGAAAGAAAAAAAAACAAACTGGGTAAACGGCCCATAAGAAATCAGCTGCAGAGAAGTGCACCATCTAACACGGAGCATAATATATTTTCAGAAGAATCCTCATGAAAATAAGAACTACTAATGTCAACTGGACATACACAATCTAGCAAAAAAAACAAACAAAAAAAAAATGCAGGAGTGTAGTACTTATGGCGGCCAATGGTGAGACTAGATGACCCGGGACCTGCTCTCAGACAATCATCTTGCAGCAATACAAGGCCATATGTCTATTGGAATATGAGAGTCCATTACTTCTCTGCTTCGGTCACAGCCTGATCCTTGTTGAGTCCGCGGATGGACAGATCGTAAACCACCTCCTCAATCTTCTTCACATCATACTTCAAACCATCATAGCGCTTTCGTAGAGAGTCATTTTTCAGGTTGAGAAGACGGAAGCCAAAGTCCAGTTCGTTGATGAATGTAGAGATACGAAGGGGTCGGGCGTAATCTCCGGCTGTGACACTGTTTACTGCTAATCTGGACTGGTAGAGGAAAAAAGGACAGTTTTGGAAACTTATTACTCAAAGTCTTACACATTGATCAACAATTTGTGCTTCTTTTAGATAACTTCTATTGAAGTTTATGACACAGTTTCATTTATAGGAAGAAGCACGTCAGCACCTGCACTCACATACTATTAATGATTTTGAATGCATACCCTTAGGAGGTACAGAATAGTTCCAAAATGTACTGCAGATTTGGTCAAAATAAAACATTTTTGCCAATGCTAGTTATTTAAAATTAATAATTTATATTAAAAAAAGCTCTTGAAGGATTTTACGTACTATAATTGTAATTAGTGGGCCTTCCCACTGACTCTCAGTAATACCATTCTCTGTTAATTACTCTTAATTAGTGGGGTATCTCTTGTGCTCAGATCTTCAGTAGCAATCCAGCTTCTTGCGGATAATACTCTACATTGACCTATGAAATACAGTTCTCAAGTTAGAAGCGGATCTGAATAATCTGCAAACTAGCTAGAATATTACCATAGATCTGAGCATGAAAGCCCCTTCACGGTCTGCAAAGATAGAGAACAGGGAAGATTTAGGTCACTAAATACTTTTGTTAGAAGCAATTGCACAAGTGATTATTTTATCTTACAATTTTTCATTTTTTTAATTTTAAATGAAAAAAATACAATGAACATTTTTTAAAGTAGATGTATATCCTCATTGTTAAAAAAAAAAGAAAGAAACTCATTTAAAATCATATTACTGGCCCATAAATACATAAGCAAAACAGACAGAAAAAAAATATATATAAAAGGTTTGGAGCAAGAGATTAATAGGTCTTCCATTACTCCAGTGACAGCATATATTTCATCATTGCTAGCCAATGTGCCAGTGAAGTGATTAAGGGGCCACTGTAGTACATAACCATCTTTTGTGCAATTAAAATGAGCATTTGTATGCATTACAGGATTTATTTTGCATGAAAATGAATTGTAATATTGAGAAAATAGCACTCAAGCCAGACTAAAAGATGTGATCACCAATGTGTTTGATTATATTAGCAGGGAATTGCAAGAGATTTGAGAGGAAATGTAAGGAATGATTAGTGGATTGCTGGTTACTTTAAAGTTCACATTCAAAAGAAATGAGAAAAACAAGGTTGTTCAACTCAAGAGATTCATAAAGCTTATCGGCCCTCTGTTTAATATAAAATGTTTGGATAAGAGCAGAAGGAAACAATCCCACTCGTATAACACTTTAATGCAATTTCTCCACTATAGATCACTCATGTTTCACACATAAAACTTGTATAAAATGTTTAAAGCTTATCTTTTAAATGGTTAACAGAAAACTGCACTATGTGGGCCCTTGCATAGTAAGTAAGGGACAGCAAGTAAATTATATAAATATTTAACCTAAACAAGAATATTATTATAGGAAATTTTCTTTAATAAGTGTATAAATAGCATACAGTATGTGTCCAGGCATAGTACAAGATGTCAGTCACTAAGGCTGATGCAATGCTTACAAGTTCACAGGCGAGGCTCAGGATACCAGACAGATAATCCTCAATGTCCAGATGAAAGCCCTTCTCTCTCTCAGATTCAACTAAAAACACAAGCAAAAGTGAAATCAGAAGCTTTACCTGCACACAAAAAAGTCCTGATGAATTTATGGTATATGTATGTATGTATATATATATATATATATATATATATATATATATATATATATATATATATATATATATATATATATATATATATATATATATATATATATATATATATATATATATATATATATATAATTATTGTTTATTTGTGACAATAATAAAAAAAAAAAAAAAAATAATATTATATATATATATATATATATATATATATATATTTTTTTTTTTTTTTTTATATTATCCTTAGTACCCCTACAGCTGGAGTGTTCAATGCCAGTTTTTGATGGCCTCTTTGTACTGGACATAAATCTTTTAATATAACTGCACTTCTACAAAGATATCAGTTTTATAGGAGTATGGCCCAATAGCTCTGTTCTTAAAGAAACTTCAGCTGATGTTTTGTATGTATTTTGATGTGGGGATTAAATTAAGGTAGGGTTTTACTATATAAAAATTAAACATTAGCCAAAACTTCATGTTAAGATTGCGGGTGCAGAGGATTAATTTTCTTTTTAATTAAATTATAGAATGCATTCCTATTTTGCGATAAAATTTTAAATCCGGAACTTACTTCCCAATATTTCTGTTACTGTTGGGCGAGTTACCAGCGTCTCACTCTCTAAATAAACCAGGAACGCAGCCAGAAACACCAGGCGCTGCAGCACAAACCTCCAGTGCTCATGGAATCTGAAGACATAAAAGATCGATTAATCATTAAGTGGTTCACGGATACATCTCAGGTTTTGGTACAAGACCTTTTATTGTGGAGCTTTAAAATCTAGTGGACGAGAAACATAGATTCATTTACAGATAAACAAAAAGGTAGATCTAGTCTGCCCATAATATCTAGTTAGAGCTGAGGGGAAAACAAAGTTGACCAATGAAGAAAAATAAACCAACAATATAAACAGTTAAGTACAGTTTTCTTTTCTCTATTACTTTATTGAGAGTGTAATTATATAGATTAGATATCCCACAGAAAGCGATATGGACATTTCCTGGCTTTTACTAGATTTATAATATCCCTATGCATCTTTTGATTTTTGTGTATTTTATTTTAGTAATATGTACTTCCTAAAATCAATGAAATAGCACCTGTATGTGTCTGCCTGTTGCAGTATATGCAGACACAGACTCTGTAGGGCTGGATGTGCAGTGTAGTGTCCTAACATATCACTGACCATGTCTCAGGAGCATGTTGCTGAGAGATGTTCCCTGATTGATTAGTATGAAACACAGCACAGCAGAGTCTGAGTCTTCATCAGCGGCAGTGATGAGACCCATACTGGGACTATGTGTTTGATTTTAGGCAGTAAAAACAGAGGTTATAAGCAATTCTTAATAAATTGTACATAAAAGTAAACAGGTACACAGGGATATTAAATACTCAGTAAGATGCTGAAACCTTCCATATCCCTTTAATTAGGTTATTTCTTTATGCACAAATACTATATCAGCATGACGGAGACATACACCTCAACTCACCTATAGTACTGTTCAGGAGGGAACTTGGTTGCCAGGGTGGCTAGCTGTGTTCTGACTGTACTGAAGTGCTCTCGAGCTTTCAGACATTTTGCAGGTACTGAGAGAGAAAACACTTTTGAGATTTAAAGTAAAAACACAAATAAACAGGAAATCATATGAAAAATGATCACAGTGGAGATATACGCACTATCGTTGAAACCGGCTTCTTGGTGCACTCCCTGCAGGAGGATGAGGATCTCGCGTGCAGTTTGTTCCAGAGTCTGTACAACTTTTCTTATTTCCTGGTAAAAGAGATAGCAGTTAGAGAGAATTTATTCAGTCCGACCCCACTGGCTCTGTAACTGGGGTTTTGGCAAAGCTACTGTCTCTCACACCATGGCTTTTGCTGTGGGATGCGACTAAGAAAATTTCAGGAAAGACCACCTAGAGCAGCTGAACTTTATTAGGGGTTAATCAGAGGCACTTTAAATGATGGCAGGTGTATGCTGACTCCTATTTAACACGATTTGGAATGTGATTGCTTAATTCTGAACACAGCTACATCCCCAGTTATAAGAGGGTGTGCAGACTTATGCAACCACATTATTTTTCTATTTTTTTTGTTGCCCTCCACCTAAAATATTTCAGTTTGTTTTTCAATTGAGTTGTACAGTTTATAGGTCACATTAAAGGTGGAAAAAGTTCTGAAATTATTTATCTTTGTCTCATTTTTTTACAGCACAGAAACCTGACATTTTAACAGGGGTGTGTAGACTTTTTATATCCACTGTGTGTGTGTATATATATATATATATATATATATATATACACACACACATATACACGTACGTACATTTGGGAAATGAATGTGTGTAAAGAATATCATAAATAGACTACAAAATGTATATAACATTTTAAAATGGTATGGTATCTTAATGAATAATATTTCTGTATATATATACGTTACAATTGTTGGTACCATCTTGATTGTTATTGATTTGATGTTTTATTCACCTCCCTGTTCCTCGCTCACATACCTCCCTCCCTGACACTATCGCACGCGCACCTCCCTGACTCTCTCGCACGCGCACCTCCCTGACTCTCTCGCACGCGCACCTCCCTGACTCCATCTCTCTCCCTCCCTCACACCTCCCTCCCTCACACACCTACCTCCCTCTCTCACACACACCTCCCTCCCTCTCTCTCTCACACACACACCTCCCTCCCTCTCTCTCTCACACACACACCTCCCTCCCTCCCTCACACACACCTCCCTCCCTCTCTCACACACACCTCCCTCTCTCTCACACACACACCTCCCTCCCTCTCTCACACACACCTCCCTCCCTCTCTCACACACACCTCCCTCCCTCTCTCTCACCCCCCCCCTCTCTCACACCCCCCCCCTCTCTCTCACACACACCTCCCTCTCTCTCACACACACCTCCCTCTCTCTCACACACACCTCCCTCTCTCTCACACACCTCCCTCTCTCTCACACACCTCCCTCTCTCTCTCTCTCACACACCTCCCTACCTCCCTCCCTCTCACACACCTCCCTCTCTCTCTCACACACCTCCCTCCCTCTCTCTCTCACACACCTCCCTCTCACACACCTCCCTCCCTCCCTCTCACACACCTCCCTCCCTCTCACACACCTCCCTCTCACACACCTCTCCCTCACCTCTCCCTCTCACACACCTCTCCCTCTCTCTCACACACCTCCCCCTCTCTCTCATTCGGTCTGTCTCTCTCACCTCTCTAATGTCCTGATCCACACTAAGGCCATTCTGTAGCTCCCCAAACATCTCAATCACAGACATGTTGTTTCTGCTCCTTCCTCGGTTCCACCAGCGAATCCTGTAATGACGTCACCTCGCGGGCTGAGTTACACAATTAGGCCTGACTGGCAGGTCCTTGTTCTCTGGGATTGGCCACGGACCTGTCTGAAAACCAGTAAAAGAAACACCTGGGAAAGAAACGGAAGTGCTTTTGACTTGCGCGACGTCACTTCCTGGCTAAACTGTCATCACTCTGTGTCGGAAGTGCGAGTAACATGGAGGAATGAGCACAAGTTATATTCGGTGTCCTATAAGATCTATTGAAGAACTAGTTATTAGAAAGTAAACCATATTGAATTTACTAGCTATTTTATACAATTATACAAAAATGAATTAATTATTATTAGAATATGGTTTATTATATTTATAGTGGACTGTAAATTGCCTTAAAGCGACAAAGAAAATATTCTGGTTATTATTAAAATAACATAAAACAATCATAATTGCAACTGGTTGTAATTTAAAAAAAAAGTGATCTGCTTTCTCGGCACAGTGACCTTGTAAACTACAGAGATTTCCATTAGTCTTCTGAAAGCATTGATGATTCCTCTTACTCCCCCTGTAGATGTTTTTGCTGCTGTTTAGTCGTTCTGTCATGCCCAACTATCCGTGGCCCTATGGGGCGCAGCATACCAGGCACATCTATCAGCCACTGCAAATCTGAGATACATCAAGCTCATACTCACTTCATCAATGTCCTCATCTATCTCCACCTCTGCCATCTTCTACTTCGTATGCCTCCAATCTTTCCGAGCATCAGAGTTTTCTCTGGGGATTGCTGTCTTCTCATGATACCGACAAAATATTTGAGCTTTAGCCTCTCTATTAAACCTTCCAGTGAACAGTTTGTCTTAATTTCCTGTACTTTGGTTTGATTGGATATTCTTGCAGTCCAAGAGACACTAAGCAGTTTTTTCCAACACCACATTTTGAAGGTGTCAATCCTATGGCGCTCAGTCTTCTTTGTGGTCCAGCTTTCAATTCCATATGTTACTACTGGGAATACCATAGTTCTAACTGTGCAGACTTTTGTTGATAGTGTAATATCTTTACTTTTTAATATCTTATCCAGACTTTACATAGCTTTCCTCTCCAGAAAAAAAAGTATTTTAATTTCATGGCTTCAGTGACCATCTGTAGAGGTAGATCGGCAGAAGAAAAATTGGACCCCTTCGTCCATCACAGCTGCATATAATAGTTCAAATCTAATATTTAAAAATACATTATTATTAATAGTAATAATAATAACACTTTCTAAAAACCTGTTTTGTCATTTTCAGCTCAAGTTCTTCTAAAGGACTTGCGTAAATATGGGCCACCATAACCCATGTGCAGCATGTTAATTTGTCAGCCTACTAATGCAGGGTTCCTTTGAGTGGTATTTAAAGGTACATGGAGGTTTCTGTGTATGTATTTACTTTTATGCACTTGATTTTATTATGAAGTGCTTAAAAGCTCTGTTTTTTTCTACCTAAAATAATTCAATTTGTACTTGTTTGGGTCTGCCCTAGTAAAATCCAGAAGCCTTCTACAGTGGTACTTTGGTACTCATTGTTTATTGGTTCCAGAACGCACAATGAGTGGCAGAAACGAGTACCAAACAATAAGGAGTTCCTATAAGGAGTCATGTAAATTAACTTCTACAGGTTTTAGCAAGCATGACTAGTGCAAAGCAAGCTTTGAGTGCTGATGCATTTTTTCCTTGTCGAAATACATTGAATACTAAATTTGATGAGTTTTGAAGGTAGCATTATGTATCCCTTTAATAAATCTGTGAATAAATACTTGCTGCTTCCATCCTAAAATCTAGTTCCACACAGTCTAGTGTAGGAATTTCATATTTTATAAAAACAATATTTTATCTTCTAAGAACACTTGGCTGGCTCAGAAAATGTATTCTTAATTGATTTATAGTTACTGGGGCATGATGTAAGTAAGATACATTACAACATTGCAAGTGGCCACAATTTGTGATGTTACTGCTGAGAAAAGAGAACCTAGATAAATGATTATACATCCGGGCAAGAGAGGGTTTTGTTATTACATGTAAAGCAGCACTCATTAGGAGACAAGCTTTAAAACTACATTGTAGACCCTTATTACAAAACTATATTTCACTAGCGAATTGCCCGTCAAAAAATGACGGCAATCAAATCGTAAGGTAGCTAATGCTGTTTGGTGTGTAATACTAAAATATATAATATATTAATAAATGAATATACTTTACCTATTTTGAAGCATTGTGTTGAAGAGCTGACAATCTGTTTTCATGTTGCTGCAGCATTAGTGGTGTGGAGCTGCTGTGTAAGCGTGCTGAATGTGTGCAGTGTAATAGTGTGCGTGCGCGAGACGAAACCGTTAGCGTAGTGGTGTACTTCCGCATTGGCGTAAAATGGCGGGTTATCTGTGTTATGCGTCTTTGCGGATTATCCGTCGGTGCTTCATGGTGTTTTTCGAGTTTCGTGTGTTGTTTTGCGAGTGTGTTGTGGTGTTTTACGTGTTGAGAGTGCTGTAGCCTCGTTTTCGGTTTTTTCGTCGGCCATTTTTTCTCTCGCTTAGCGATTTCATTAGTGTCTAAAGTGTTTTATTTTTATTTAAATGAAGGTGTAACTTGGTTTTTTGAGGTGCTGGATGGTTCCTCTTGCTGTAGGTAAGTTTTTTTATGTGTGTGTTGTGTGTATTTATTGTGTTTGAAATGTTTGTATGTCGGCGTGTTGCGTCCGATGTTTGCGAGGTCGTAATGTGTGGTAACGTGTCTCGTATGGTGTTTGCGTGTGTAGCCTCGTTTTCGTTTTGTTAGGCGGCCATTTTTTCTCTCGCTTATCAAAGTTTTTAATGTGCAAACTCTTTTATTTTGAGTGAAATAAAGGTGTAAGTTGCATTTTTGAGGTCCTGGATTCTCCCTGTTGCTGTAGGTAAGGTTTTTATGTATGTGCTGTGTGTATGTATTGTGTTTTTAATTTTGTAATGTTCGCGAGTTGCGTCCGAGTGTTGCGAGGCCGTAATGTGTGTAAACGTGTGTCGTATGTTGTTTGCGAGTGTCGTAATGTGTGTGTTGTGTTATTTGCGTTGCGACTTGAAGTTTGCGAGGGTCGCAGTTGCTGGCATGGAGCGCCGATGCCAGCAACTGAGGCCCTCGCCCAGTGCCCTCGCTTTGCGAGGGCCTTGGCTTGCTGCGGGAGCCGCGGCCCTCGCTACGTGAGGCCCGTGTCTCGCTACGCGAGCCCGCAAGCGTTAGCAACAACTCGCATGCTCACAACTATATATGTGATGGTGCATGTAGAGGCACGGTCCGTTAGGGTCAACACTGTTTCCCCTAAAGGGGCTTGATCATTGAGGTCTGGTGAACGAGTCTATCCACCCTGGGTGCTCTGGAAGAAACCATAGCTTGAAACCCATTGATTTCTCCATTGACTGTCGGCACCTTGCCAATTGGTTCATAATTTCCAGGGATATCAGCCCCAGGCCGACTACTTGAACTTACTTTCTTTCTTTAATTTGATTAGACACTGGGAAATCCAAATGGACACGTTGGGTGTTACCTGACTGGAGGATGGTACTTTTTTTTTTGTTTTACTCTATTTAAATGTACACAGATTCCACCTAATAAAGTGCTTTAACTATTTTGAGATTGTGTACTCACTCTAATGTTTTTTTACAAGATCCAAGACCCTTTTTATTCCACAGCAATATGAGTCCTGGTGATCTGTCCGGTGTTGAGAAGACTTTTGGCTGAAAATTCACAGAGCACACTAACGCATCTGGAGGATGGAGCTAGTGTCAGCACAATGGACGTTCAACAGCAAAAGAGTAGCTGCTTCTTCTACTAGTCCTTCCAAATAATCTTGCTGCTGACAGAACTTTCTAATTTGAACAGTCTGGCCTCAACATCTTTGCCCTACTGATTGTCCAGCTATGTCTGTATGTTAAAAATCACACTGTAAACAGCTTGCTAATCAGGTCAGGAGTAAAGAGGGGTATCCATAGGTCTGTGTCCATTTATCAAGTGAGATTGAACTATACAAATATAAGCCCCAAAGTCCATAACACTGATTTATTATAAATAAGGAGGAAGGGAAGTAGGTAAGGGAACACCCTTTATTAATATATATTAAAATGCCAAATCAGCAGCTAAATGCTGGTAATAGTTAATGAGTTATGCATAAGTGCAACATCTCATCTAGAATGGATTGTATTGAGACATGTGTGATATAGTCCTATTCGTGTAAACAGTGGAAAGCTTTTGCTAGCATTGTTGTTTCCGACTTTCGGTAACCCCATGGACCACATCACACCAGGCACATCTATGGTTATGATTCTGGTTGTGCTTAGCCATGAGGTTTTCTTGACAAAGATACTGCGGTGGTGTGACAATCCAGGGGTAGGGGCTTTTACTGCTTAGGATCACCTGCTATAGACTACAGGTTAACTACCCACAAGGACCATTGGGTTCTTGGAGATCTCTGCACCAATACCCTGATATCTGGCTTTTGTATCAGTCTCTCCATCAGGAATCAGCACTTCCAGGAGTCTCAGTAACCTTCCTGTGGTAGTGACCAGGACAAGTTACTTGCAAGGTGGAGATAGAATCAGTATCACAGCCACCAGGAGCAAATAAGAGAACATGCCATTCCTATGTGTCTCAGCAGTGAACTGTTTTATTTTTGGAAAGTCAAACAATATTTATATGGTTAGATACAGGGGGTGTAAACACAACAAAGACGGGGAGTGGCACACACACACAGGAGATTGACTCCACATGGGGTTCACACACATGCCGTCTCGAGCTGCCTAGTACATCAGAGATGTAATTTGCTTATCTGGCAAACAATAGCACAAAACAGATTATAATACAATTACTGGTTCCTGTCTGTCTACAATGCCTCATTGTAGACCTATTTTGTTTAACTGTTTCATGACTATTTAATTACAATTTAAACAGAACACAGTAATATAATATGGGGAATTACAAATAGTATACATGATAAGGCAGAGACGGGTGCCATAAGACCATATGAAGCATGGTGGTACACTGTGGCCCTATGTTTTGGAGCTATTCACCCCACCACCCACCTTCCTACATTTCCTGTGTGGCAATATAATTACCCTACCCATTTTCCAATGGGGTGGTATACCCTCTATGGTGGCTCAATGTACCAGGATCAAGGTCCTGGAAAGGGGTCCATCATAGGTGAGTTGCCAGTTCTTCTCCAGCATATACAGTGGCAGTGTCTTGGTATTATAACCATAGAGGCAGAGACCTGGAAGCATAGTGGCAAGGTCCTATAAGGAAAAATTGTTCTAAGCACTAATTGAAGATCTATATGTGAGTACATTTAGGACTAAGTAAACTATATACCTTACGAAACAACAAAGTCAGAGGTGCTCAATAAGAGAACGAACTAACCTTAACAGGTAGGTTAGTTCTATGGACGTGATAACCCAGTCTGAGAGCAACCTCTTTTAGCTCACTTGTGCCCTTCACAGGGAGAAATATCCTGCAGTATATTAGTCTGGTCCCACTAACTAGACTGATCCAGTCCTGAAATACCAGACAATTCTACCCTGAACAGGAGAAACAAAACACCCCAGACGAACGTTTTTGCCTTAGTTGAGGTATAGCTGAACTCCCTAAGGCACTGTGAGCAAGGGGTCCATGTCTAGAGTCCCCCATTACCCTTAGGGAGACTAATCTCATAGGGTAAATTGCATAAACAAGACAACAAAGTCTGAGGTGCTCAATCGCAGAACAAACTAACCTTAACAGGTAGATTATTTCTATGAACATGATAACCTCTTTTAGCTCACTTGTGCCCTTCATATGGAGAATTATATCAGTCTGGTCCCACTCACTTCTTTTCTACAAATGTAACATGTCAGAGTGCTTCCTTTAGTAAACTGAAGACTTTTTTGCTATGTCTATTGTGATCATGCTATTTACAGTATTTCACTGTGGCCTGATGTGGTTTGCATAGTAACTATCTCACTGTATCAAAACACCAATGAGGAATGCATTGGTGAGTCAACGTAATTATAATTACCAATGCATTACTATATTTTTACTAGCTACTTGCCCATCAACAATGACGGGAATACAATTTGAAGCCTGGAAATGCTGTTTGCCACCCAATGTGAACACCTTCGACGCTCATCGTGAGCCTTGCGCTGTGTGCCTTTGGCGCATGTGGCAAAAACCAGCCACCTAGTTTTATTACAAAGACAATGTGTGATGTTATGTATTTAAACTCAATATTACATTTTAGTTGTAGCCAGTTCATAAGGAGTTAACTGCATTTGGAAAGTTGTGATGTCATCTGTAACTGTCATGCTGTGAGTCAGTTAATAAAGTTTGCTCTGATGGTTGATACATAAAAAAGGTATATCTGTCATTTTAGAGAAAGATAGAGATAAAAGCATTTATTATTTTGCCAAGCCTGCTTTTTGCCTCCTGTATTTCTGAGGTCCTGAACTGATGTCCTGGCCTGAACAAGTCAGTAATGCTGAGACTGTAAGAAACCAGACAATTCAGGAGTGCCCCTATACTAGTAAGCAGAAGGGTTAAGGGGTGAACATGTCCCCCTCACTCCTGGGGTCGTAACAGGGCTCATCGAGTGTATCGCAATGAGTGCATTCGGCGCTCATTGCGAGTCTCTCCCCCTGTCTACTTCCTCTCTTGTGTCTCCTTCCCCCTCCTCTCCCTCCCTTGTGTCTCCTTTTTCCCCTCCTCTCCCTCCCTTGTGTCTCCCCCCCCCTCCTCTGCCTGCATTGTCTCATTTTCCCCTTCCTCTCCCTCCCTTGAATTTCATTTCCCCCACGCCCTCCCTTGTGTCTCATTTCCCCCACTCCCTCCCTTGTGTCTCATTTCCCCCATCTCATTTCTTTGTGTCTCATTCCCCCCTCCTCTCCCTCCCTTTTGTCTCCTTCCCCCTCTCCCTCCTTTGTGTCTCCTTCCCCCCTCCTCTCCCTCCCTTGTGTCTCCTTTCCCCCTCCTCTCCCTCCTCACTTGTGTCACCTTTCCCCCCTCCCCTGTGTCTCTTCCCCCATCTCCCTCCCCTGTGTCTTTTCCCCCCCTCTCCCTCCCGTGTCTCTTACCCCCTCTCCCTCCTCTGTGTCCCTTCCCCCTCTCACTCCCCTGTGTATCTTCCCACCCCTCTTCCTCCTTATCCTCCTCTTCCTCCCTTTCCCCCCTTATCCTCCTCCTCCATTTCTGTTATCCTCCTCCCTCTCCTCCTCCTCCTCCTCCCTCCTTCTCCTCCTCTCTTTCCCCCTCTCCAATTACCCCCACCTCTCCCTCCAAATATCTCCCTTTGCCCTCTCTTACTTTAATCAGATGAGCTCCTATTGCTCTCTCCTCCCTGCAGTGCATCTTGTGGCTGTGTCCGGAACCAGCATATACTAATGATGTGAGGCGCATGTGATGTCATGTCATTAGCATATGGTGGTTCCAATACAGCAAGAAGCTGACGCTGCCTGGAGGAAAGTGCAGGAGGAGCTCATCAGATTGAAGTAAGAGAGGAGAAAGGGAGGTTATTTGACGTAGAGGAGGGGGTAATTGGAGAGGGGGAAAGAGAGGATAAGGAGAGAGGAGGAGGATGAAGGGAAGGAGGGAGGAGTGACAGTGGGCTTGCAGCTGGGGGTGATATTAGCCCTGCTGGCATCGTGATGAGCGCTCATTGCAAGCCCTGCAATGAGTGCCTTTGGCGCTCATTGCAGCCCCCGTCGGGGTGAGAAACCTTGGGGAGGAGGATGAGCCGTGGTGAGTAGGAAGGGGGCTTGCGCAAAGAGCAATGAGCGCCTTTGGCACTCATTGCGCATGCGCCACAGCGTGACCAACATTTCAGCATTACGAACATTAGTGAGATCCACAACTATATATGTGATATATATTTTGTTTATATGCACTATACTTTACAGCAGGGGTAATCAATAGGTGACCTGACTCCTAATACACACTACCACTGGATTAGTAAATGTATCAAATGAATGTTTCTCACTTTTGAACTTTTTAGTCTTCTTCTCAAGTAGAGCTGCTTATCTCCACCTCCCTTTTCATTACCAGCTCTGTCTGAGGCTGTACTATTATGGAGCTTGGAAGCAGGCTGGGCTATGATGTCATTTTCCCTGCCCCATAATGTAAGTTGGCTCCGCCCCATGAACTACACAGAGGTAACAGCTCTATTTTAACCAGCTTGCAGTTACCTCATTGTCTCCACCCAGTGCATGAGCCTTCCTAGTCCCGCCCCTTTCACTTGGAATGCTCAATCTGGACCAGATCAGACTGGTCAGACTTTATTTTTTGTCTAGCCTTCAGACAGAGTTGCAACGCACCTGGAGGTTTATTTTTTATGTTTATTTTGTTTTTATCTGCATATTAAACTCTGAGCACTGGTGACTGGATCTATGTATGTGTCATTTACTTATTCCATCTCACATATTCACTGCAATGACTTGGAGATGCCTGTACTTCCTCCTCCAAAGACTAGATGGCGCTGTCTCTTGTGTTGCACCAGATTTCCTCTACAAACATGGTGGATCATTGTACTCCGACCGGTAGATGGCGATATTAACCTGGTGCACATGTGCAGGGGGCACTCTATCCTTTCTATTGTTTGAGAAGGTGCGCTCTGTCCTCCAACCGCATAGTGGCGCTGTTGCAATACGCCTTCACTTCGTTGCATGGAGTCTTCCTCGCCGCACAGTGGCGCTGTGTATCCCCCTCCTTACTCTCTTGTCTCCAGACTGTCTCCCCACGTGTCTCTCACACGATCTCTGTGACAGGATGGCGTTGAGTTCTGAGTCCGCTGGACCCGAAGGGCCGCTCCTGGCACTGGACCCCGAGCGCCAGGAGGACTTCAACAGGAAAGTGCAGCAGATCAGGAAGAAACCAAAAGTGAGACATATGTAATATTGTGTGTGTGATAGAGATATAACCAGAGACAGAGGGATAGAGACATATGTAATATTGTGTGTGTGAGAGAGAGATAACCAGAGACAGAGGGATAGAGACATATGTGATATTGTGTGTGTGATAGAGATATAACCAGAGACAGAGGGATAGAGACATATGTAATATTGTGTGTGTGTGATAGAGATATAACCAGAGACAGAGGGATAGAGACATATGTGATATTGTGTGTGTGATAGAGATATAACCAGAGACAGAGGGATAGAGACATATGTAATATTGTGTGTGTGTGATAGAGATATAACCAGAGACAGAGGGATAGAGACATATGTAATATTATGTGTGTGTGATAGAGATATAACCAGAGACAGACGGATAGAGACATATGTAATATTATGTGTGTGATAGAGATATAACCAGAGACAGAGGGATAGAGACATATGTAATATTATGTGTGTGATAGAGATATAACCAGAGACAGAGGGATAGAGACATATGTAATATTATGTGTGTGTGATAGAGATATAACCAGAGACAGAGGGATAGAGACATATGTAATATTATGTGTGTGTGAGAGATATAACCAGAGACAGAGAGATAGAGACATATGTAATATTATGTGTGTGTGAGAGATATAACCAGAGACAGAGGGATAGAGACATATGAAATATTATGTGTGTGATAGAGATATAACCAGAGACAGAGAGATAGAGACATATGTAATATTATGTGTGTGTGAGAGATATAACCAGAGACAGAGAGATAGAGACATATGAAATATTACGTGTGTGTGATAGAGATATAACCAGAGACAGAGGGATAGAGACATATGTAATATTATGTGTGTGATATAGATATAACCAGAGACAGAGGGATAGAGACATATGTAATATTATGTGTGTGATAGAGATATAACCAGAGACAGAGGGATAGAGACATATGTAATATTATGTGTGTGATATAGATATAACCAGAGACAGAGGGATAGAGACATATGTAATATTATGTGTGTGATAGAGATATAACCAGAGGGATATAGACATATGTAATATTGTGTGAGAGAGAGAGAGATATAACCAGAGACAGAGGGATATAGACATATGTAATATTGTGTGTGTGATAGAGATATAACCCGAGACAGAGGGATAGAGACATATGTAATATTATGTGTGTGAGAGAGATATAACCAGAGACAGAGGGATAGAGACATATGTAATATTATGTGTGTGATAGAGATATAACCAGAGACAGAGGGATAGAGACATATGTAATATTATGTGTGTGATAGAGATATAACCAGAGACAGAGGGATAGAGACATATGTAATATTATGTGTGTGATAGAGATATAACCAGAGACAGAGGGATAGAGACATATGTAATATTATGTGTGATAGAGATATAACCAGAGACAGAGGGATAGAGACATATGTAATATTATATGTGTGATAGAGATATAACCAGAGGGATAGAGACATATGTAATATTATGTGTGTGATAGAGATATAACCAGAGACAGAGGGATAGAGACATATGTAATATTGTGTATGTGATAGAGATATAACCAGAGACAGAGGGATAGAGACATATGTAATATTATGTGTGTGATAGAGATATAACCAGAGACAGAGGGATAGAGACATATGTAATATTATGTGTGTGATAGAGATATAACCAGAGACAGAGGGATAGAGACATATGTAATATTGTGTGTGAGAGAGATATAACCAGAGACAGAGGGATAGAGACATATGTAATATTGTGTGTGTGAGAGAGATATAACCAGAGACAGAGGGATAGAGACATATGTAATATTGTGTGTGTGATAGAGATATAACCAGAGACAGAGGGATAGAGACATATGTAATATTGTGTGTGTGATAGAGATATAACCAGAGACAGAGGGATAGAGACCTATGTAATATTATGTGTGTGTGAGAGAGATATAACCAGAGACAGAGGGATAGAGACATATGTAATAATGTGTGTGTGATAGAGATATAACCAGAGACAGAGGGATAGAGACATATGTAATATTATGTGTGTGAGAGATATAACCAGAGACAGAGGGATAGAGACATATGTAATATTGTGTGTGTGATAGAGATATAACCAGAGACAGAGGGATAGAGACATATGTAATATTGTGTGTGTGATAGAGATATAACCAGAGACAGAGGGATAGAGACATATGTAATATTGTGTGTGTGATAGAGATATAACCAGAGACAGAGGGATAGAGACATATGTAATATTGTGTGTGTGATAGAGATATAACCAGAGACAGAGGGATAGAGACATATGTAATATTATGTGTGTGATAGAGATATAACCAGAGACAGAGGGATAGAGACATATGTAATATTATGTGTGTGATAGAGATATAACCAGAGACAGAGGGATAGAGACATATGTAATATTATGTGTGTGTGAGAGATATAACCAGAGACAGAGGGATAGAGACATATGTAATATTATGTGTGTGAGAGAGATATAACCAGAGACAGAGGGATAGAGACATATGTAATATTGTGTGTGTGATAGAGATATAACCAGAGACAGAGGGATAGAGACATATGTAATATTATGTGTGTGAGAGATATAACCAGAGACAGAGGGATAGAGACATATGTAATATTATGTGTGTGTGAGAGAGATATAACCAGAGACAGAGGGATAGAGACATATGTAATATTATGTGTGTGTGAGAGAGATATAACCAGAGACAGAGGGATAGAGACATATGTAATATTGTGTGTGTGAGAGAGATATAACCAGAGACAGAGGGATAGAGACATATGTAATATTGTGTGTGTGATAGAGATATAACCAGAGACAGAGGGATAGAGACATATGTAATATTGTGTGTGTGATAGAGATATAACCAGAGACAGAGGGATAGAGACATATGTAATATTGTGTGTGTGATAGAGATATAACCAGGGACAGAGGGATAGAGACATATGTAATATTATGTGTGTGAGAGAGAGATATAACCAGAGACAGAGGGATAGAGACATATGTAATATTATGTGTGTGTGATAGAGATATAACCAGAGACAGAGGGATAGAGACATATGTAATATTATGTGTGTGTGATAGAGATATAACCAGAGACAGAGGGATAGAGACATATGTAATATTGTGTGTGTGATAGAGATATAACCAGGGACAGAGGGATAGAGACATATGTAATATTGTGTGTGTGATAGAGATATAACCAGAGACAGAGGGATAGAGACATATGTAATATTATGTGTGTGATAGAGATATAACCAGAGACAGAGGGATAGAGACATATGTAATATTATGTGTGATAGAGATATAACCAGAGACAGAGGGATAGAGACATATGTAATATTATGTGTGTGATAGAGATATAACCAGAGACAGAGGGATAGAGACATATGTAATATTATGTGTGTGATAGAGATATAACCAGAGACAGAGGGATAGAGACATATGTAATATTATGTGTGTGAGAGAGAGATAACCAGAGACAGAGGGATAGAGACATGTGTAATATTATGTGTGTGATAGAGATATAACCAGAGACAGAGGGATAGAGACATGTGTAATATTATGTGTGTGTGTGATAGAGATATAACCAGAGACAGAGGGATAGAGACATATGTAATATTATGTGTGTGATAGAGATATAACCAGAGACCGAGGGATAGAGACATATGTAATATTGTGTTTGTGATAGAGATATAACCCGAGACAGAGGGATAGAGACATATGTAATATTATGTGTGTGATAGAGATATAACCAGAGACAGAGGGATAGAGACATATGTAATATTATGTGTGTGATAGAGATATAACCAGAGGGATAGAGACATATGTAATATTATGTGTGTGATAGAGATATATCCAGAGACAGAGGGATAGAGACATATGTAATATTATGTGTGATAGAGATATAACCAGAGACAGAGGGATAGAGACATATGTAATATTATGTGTGATAGAGATATAACCAGAGACAGAGGGATAGAGACATATGTAATATTGTGTGTGTGATAGAGATATAACCAGAGACAGAGGGATAGAGACATATGTAATATTATGTGTGTGTGATAGAGATATAACCAGAGGGATAGAGACATATGTAATATTATGTGTGTGATAGAGATATAACCAGAGACAGAGGGATAGAGACATATGTAATATTATGTGTGTGTGATAGAGATATAACCAGAGACAGAGGGATAGAGACATATGTAATATTATGTGTGTGTGATAGAGATATAACCAGAGACAGAGGGATAGAGACATATGTAATATTATGTGTGTGAGAGAGAGAGATAACCAGGGACAGAGGGATAGAGACATATGTAATATTGTGTGTGTGTGATAGAGATATAACCAGAGACAGAGGGATAGAGACATATGTAATATTATGTGTGTGATAGAGATATAACCAGAGACAGAGGGATAGAGACATATGTAATATTGTGTGAGAGAGAGAGATAACCAGAGACAGAGGGATAGAGACAAATGTAATATTATGTGTGTGATAGAGATATAACCAGAGACAGAGGGATAGAGACATATGTAATATTATGTGTGAGAGAGAGAGAGATAACCAGAGACAGAGGGATAGAGACATATGTAATATTGTGTGTGTGATAGAGATATAACCAGAGACAGAGGGATAGAGACATATGTAATATTATGTGTGTGATAGAGATATAACCAGAGACAGAGGGATAGAGACATATGTAATATTGTGTGTGTGAGAGATATAACCAGAGACAGAGGGATAGAGACATATGTAATATTATGTGTGTGATAGAGATATAACCAGAGACAGAGGGATAGAGACATATGTAATATTATGTGTGTGATAGAGATATAACCAGAGACAGAGGGATAGAGACATATGCAATATTGTGTGTGAGAGATATAACCAGAGACAGAGGGATAGAGACATATGTAATATTATGTGTGTGATAGAGATATAACCAGAGACAGAGGGATAGAGACATATGTAATATTATGTGTGTGATAGAGATATAACCAGGGATAGAGGGATAGAGACATATGTAATATTGTGTGTGTGATAGAGATATAACCAGAGACAGAGGGATAGAGACATATGTAATATTGTGTGTGTGATAGAGATATAACCAGAGACAGAGGGATAGAGACATATGTAATATTGTGTGTGTGATAGAGATATAACCAGAGACAGAGGGATAGAGACATATGTAATATTGTGTGTGTGATAGAGATATAACCAGAGACAGAGGGATAGAGACATATGTAATATTATGTGTGTGATAGAGATATAACCAGAGACAGAGGGATAGAGACATATGTAATATTATGTGTGTGTGATAGAGATATAACCAGAGACAGAGGGATAGAGACATTTGAAATATTGTGTGTGTGATAGAGATATAACCAGGGATAGAGACATATGTAATATTATGTGTGTGTGAGAGATATAACCAGAGACAGAGGGATAGAGACATATGAAATATTATGTGTGTGTGATAGAGATATAACCAGAGACAGAGGGATAGAGACATATGAAATATTGTGTGTGTGATAGAGATATAACCAGAGACAGAGGGATAGAGACATATGTAATATTATGTGTGTGATAGAGATATAACCAGAGACAGAGGGATAGAGACATTTGAAATATTGTGTGTGTGATAGAGAAATAACCAGAGACAAAGTGATAGAGACATATGTAATATTGTGTGTGTGATAGAGATATTACCAGAGATAGAGGGATAGAGACATATGTAATATTGTGTGTGTGATAGAGATATAACCAGAGACAGAGGGATAGAGACATATGAAATATTGTGTGTGTGATATAGATATAACCAGAGACAGAGGGATAGAGACATATGTAATATTGTGTGTGTGATAGAGATATAACCAGAGACAGAGGGATAGAGACATATGTCATATTGTTTGTGTGATAGAGATATAACCAGAGACAGAGGGATAGAGACATATGTGATATTGTGTGTGTGATAGAGATATAACCAGAGACAGAGGGATAGAGACATATGTAATATTGTGTGTGTGATAGAGATATATCCAGAGACAGAGGGATAGAGACATATGTAATATTATGTGTGTGTGAGAGATATAACCAGAGACAGAGGGATAGAGACATATGTAATATTATGTGTGTGATAGAGATATAACCGGAGACAGAGGGATAGAGACATATGTAATATTGTGTGTGTGTGTGATAGAGATATATCCAGAGACAGAGGGATAGAGACATATGTAATATTATGTGTGTGTGATAGAGATATAACCAGAGACAGAGGGATAGAGACATATGTAATATTATGTGTGAGAGATATAACCAGAGACAGAGGGATAGAGACATATGAAATATTATGTGTGTGTGAGAGATATAACCAGAGACAAGAGGGATAGAGACATATGTAATATTATGTGTGTGATAGAGATATAACCAGAGACAGAGGGATAGAGACATATGTAATATTGTGTGTGTGATAGAGATATAACCAGAGACGGAGGGATAGAGACATATGTAATATTATGTGTGTGAGAGATATAACCAGAGACAGAGGGATAGAGACATATGTAATATTATGTGTGTGAGAGAGATATAACCAGAGACAGAGGGATAGAGACATATGTAATATTGTGTGTGTGAGAGAGAGATAACCAGAGACCGAGGGATAGAGACATATGTAATATTATGTGTGTGTGATAGAGATATAACCAGAGACAGAGTGATAGAGACATATGTAATATTGTGTGTGATAGAGATATAACCAGAGACAGAGTGATAGAGACATATGTAATATTGTGTGTGTGATAGAGATATATCCAGAGACAGAGGGATAGAGACATATGTAATATTATGTGTGTGATAGATATAACCAGAGACAGAGGGATAGAGACATATGTAATATTATGTGTGTGTGTGATAGAGATATAACCAGAGACAGAGGGATAGAGACATATGTAATATTGTGTGTGTGTGAGAGATATAACCAGAGACAGAGGGATAGAGACATATGTAATATTATGTGTGTGTGTGATAGAGATATAACCAGAGACAGAGGGATAGAGACATATGTAATATTGTGTGTGTGTGAGAGATATAACCAGAGACAGAGGGATAGAGACATATGTAATATTATGTGTGTGATAGAGATATAACCAGGGATAGAGACATATGTAATATTATGTGTGTGTGTGATAGAGATATAACCCGAGACAGAGGGATAGAGACATATGTAATATTGTGTGTGTGATAGAGATATAACCAGAGACAGAGGGATAGAGACATATGTAATATTGTGTGTGTGATAGAGATATAACCAGAGACAGAGGGATAGAGACATATGTAATATTGTGTGTGTGTGAGAGATATAACCAGAGACAGAGTGATAGAGACATATGTAATATTGTGTGTGTGATAGAGATATAACCAGAGACAGAGGGATAGAGACATATGTAATATTATGTGTGTGATAGAGATATAACCAGAGACAGAGGGATAGAGACATATGTAATATTATGTGTGTGTGATAGAGATATAACCAGAGACAGAGGGATAGAGACATATGTAATATTATGTGTGTGATAGAGATATAACCAGAGACAGAGGGATAGAGACATTTGAAATATTGTGTGTGTGATAGAGATATAACCAGAGACAGAGGGATAGAGACATATGTAATATTATGTGTGTGATAGAGATATAACCAGAGACAGAGGGATAGAGACATTTGAAATATTGTGTGTGTGATAGAGATATAACCAGAGACAGAGGGATAGAGACATATGTAATATTATGTGTGTGATAGAGATATAACCAGAGACAGAGGGATAGAGACATATGTAATATTATGTGTGATAGAGATATAACCAGAGACAGAGGGATAGAGACATATGTAATATTATGTGTGTGAGAGATATAACCAGAGACAGAGGGATAGAGACATATGTAATATTATGTGTGTGTGATAGAGATATAACCAGAGACAGAGGGATAGAGACATATGTAATATTGTGTGTGTGAGAGATATAACCAGAGACTGAGGGATAGAGACATATGTAATATTATGTGTGTGTGATAGAGATATAACCAGAGACAGAGGGATAGAGACATATGTAATATTGTGTGTGATAGAGATATAACCAGAGACAGAGGGATAGAGACATATGTAATATTATGTGTGATAGAGATATAACCAGAGACAGAGGGATAGAGACATTTGAAATATTGTGTGTGTGATAGAGATATAACCAGAGACAGAGGGATAGAGACATATGTAATATTGTGTGTGTGATAGAGATATAACCAGAGACAGAGGGATAGAGACATATGTAATATTATGTGTGTGTGATAGAGATATAACCAGAGACAGAGGGATAGAGACATATGTAATATTATGTGTGTGATAGAGATATAACCAGAGACAGAGGGATAGAGACATATGTAATATTATATGTGTGATAGAGATATAACCAGAGACAGACGGATAGAGACATATGTAATATTGTGTGTGTGTGAGAGATATAACCAGAGACAGAGGGATAGAGACATATGAAATATTGTGTGTGTGATAGAGATATAACCAGAGGCAGAGGGATAGAGACATATGTAATATTATGTGTGTGTGATAGAGATATAACCAGAGACAGAGGGATAGAGACATATGTAATATTGTGTGTGTGTGAGAGATATAACCAGAGACAGAGGGATAGAGACATATGAAATATTGTGTGTGTGATAGAGATATAACCAGAGGCAGAGGGATAGAGACATATGTAATATTATGTGTGTGTGATAGAGATATAACCAGAGACAGAGGGATAGAGACATATGTAATATTATGTGTGTGATAGAGATATAACCAGAGACAGAGGGATAGAGACATATGTAATTTTATATGTGTGATAGAGATATAACCAGAGGGATAGAGACATATGTAATATTATGTGTGTGATAGAGATATAACCAGAGACAGAGGGATAGAGACATATGTAATATTGTGTGTGTGATAGAGATATAACCAGAGACAGAGGGATAGAGACATATGTAATATTATGTGTGTGATAGAGATATAACCAGAGACAGAGGGATAGAGACATTTGAAATATTGTGTGTGTGATAGAGAAATAACCAGAGACAGAGTGATAGAGACATATGTAATATTGTGTGTGTGATAGAGATATAACCAGAGACAGAGGGATAAAGACATATGTAATATTATGTGTGTGATAGAGATATAACCAGAGACAGAGGGATAGAGACATATGTAATATTATGTGTGTGTGATAGAGATATAACCAGAGACAGAGGGATAGAGACATATGTAATATTGTGTGTGTGAGAGATATAACCAGAGACAGAGGGATAGAGACATATGTAATATTATGTGTGTGTGATAGAGATATAACCAGAGACAGAGGGATAGAGACATATGTAATATTGTGTGTGATAGAGATATAACCAGAGACAGAGGGATAGAGACATATGTAATATTATGTGTGATAGAGATATAACCAGAGACAGAGGGATAGAGACATTTGAAATATTGTGTGTGTGATAGAGATATAACCAGAGACAGAGGGATAGAGACATATGTAATATTGTGTGTGTGATAGAGATATAACCAGAGACAGAGGGATAGAGACATATGTAATATTATGTGTGTGTGATAGAGATATAACCAGAGACAGAGGGATAGAGACATATGTAATATTATGTGTGTGATAGAGATATAACCAGAGACAGAGGGATAGAGACATATGTAATATTATATGTGTGATAGAGATATAACCAGAGGGATAGAGACATATGTAATATTATGTGTGTGATAGAGATATAACCAGAGACAGAGGGATAGAGACATATGTAATATTGTGTGTGTGTGAGAGATATAACCAGAGACAGAGGGATAGAGACATATGAAATATTGTGTGTGTGATAGAGATATAACCAGAGGCAGAGGGATAGAGACATATGTAATATTATGTGTGTGTGATAGAGATATAACCAGAGACAGAGGGATAGAGACATATGTAATATTATGTGTGTGATAGAGATATAACCAGAGACAGAGGGATAGAGACATATGTAATTTTATATGTGTGATAGAGATATAACCAGAGGGATAGAGACATATGTAATATTATGTGTGTGATAGAGATATAACCAGAGACAGAGGGATAGAGACATATGTAATATTATGTGTGTGTGTGATAGAGATATAACCAGAGACAGAGGGATAGAGACATTTGAAATATTGTGTGTGTGATAGAGATATAACCAGAGACAGAGGGATAGAGACATATGTAATATTGTGTGTGTGATAGAGAAATAACCAGAGACAGAGTGATAGAGACATATGTAATATTGTGTGTGTGATAGAGATATTACCAGAGATAGAGGGATAGAGACATATTTAATATTATGTGTGTGATAGAGATATAACCAGAGACAGAGGGATAGAGACATATGTAATATTATGTGTGTGTGTGATAGAGATATAACCAGAGACAGAGGGATAGAGACATATGTAATATTGTGTGTGTGATAGAGAAATAACCAGAGACAGAGTGATAGAGACATATGTAATATTGTGTGTGTGATAGAGATATTACCAGAGATAGAGGGATAGAGACATATTTAATATTATGTGTGTGATAGAGATATAACCAGAGACAGAGGGATAGAGACATATGTAATATTGTGTGTGTGATAGAGAAATAACCAGAGACAGAGGGATAGAGACATATGTAATATTGTGTGTGTGAGAGAGATATAACCAGAGACAGAGGGATAGAGACATATGTAATATTATGTGTGTGAGAGAGATATAACCAAAAAATGAGGGATAGAGACATATGTAATATTATGTGTGTGTGTGATAGAGATATAACCAGAGACAGAGGGATAGAGACATATGTAATATTATATGTGTGATAGAGATATAACCAGAGGGATAGAGACATATGTAATATTATGTGTGTGATAGAGATATAACCAGAGACAGAGGGATAGAGACATATGTAATATTATGTGTGTGATAGAGATATAACCAGAGACAGAGGGATAGAGACATATGTAATATTATATGTGTGATAGAGATATAACCAGAGGGATAGAGACATATGTAATATTATGTGTGTGATAGAGATATAACCAGAGACAGAGGGATAGAGACATATGTAATATTGTGTGTGTGATAGAGATATAACCAGAGACAGAGGGATAGAGACATATGTAATATTATGTGTGTGATAGAGATATAACCAGAGACAGAGGGATAGAGACATATGAAATATTGTGTGTGTGATAGAGATATAACCAGAGACAGAGGGATAGAGACATATGTCATATTATGTGTGTGATAGAGATATAACCAGAGACAGAGGGATAGAGACATATGTAATATTGTGTGTGTGATAGAGATATAACCAGAGACAGAGGGATAGAGACATATGAAATATTGTGTGTGTGATAGAGATATAACCAGAGACAGAGGGATAGAGACATATGTAATATTGTGTGTGTGATAGAGATATAACCAGAGACAGAGGGATAGAGACATATGTAATATTATGTGTGTGATAGAGATATAACCAGAGACAGAGGGATAGAGACATATGTAATATTATGTGTGTGTGATAGAGATATAACCAGAGACAGAGGGATAGAGACATATGTAATATTATGTGTGTGTGTGATAGAGATATAACCAGAGACAGAGGGATAGAGACATATGTAATATTGTGTGTGTGATAGAGATATAACCAGAGACAGAGGGATAGAGACATATGTAATATTATGTGTGTGTGATAGAGATATAACCAGAGACAGAGGGATAGAGACATATGTAATATTGTGTGTGTGATAGAGATATAACCGGGGATAGAGACATATGTAATATTATGTGTGTGTGTGATAGAGATATAACCAGAGACAGAGGGATAGAGACATATGTAATATTGTGTGTGTGATAGAGATATAACCAGAGACAGAGGGATAGAGACATATGTAATATTATGTGTGTGAGAGAGATATAACCAGAGACAGAGCGATAGACATCTTTTTGGGTCAAGCCGCGCAGGCGGGATGCGCAATGTGCAGCTTGATCCAGAAAGTAGTTCTGACCGTAGGACGGGAGCCGAAGAGGAGGAGGAGGAGGAGGAGACATTGTGGGAAGAGGGTGGGAAGGAGACGCGGTGGGAAGGAGACACCACGGTGGGTAGAGGAGGAGGGGGTGGGAAGGAGACACCACGGTGGGTAGAGGAAGAGGAGGGGGAGACACCACGGTGGGTAGAGGAGGGGGGCAAGGAGACACAAGGGCGGTGGTAGGGGGGAAGGAGACACAAGGGCGGTAGAGGAGGGGGGAAGGAGACACAAGGGCGGGAGAGGAAGGGAGGAAGGAGACACAAAGTGGCAAACGGCATTGCCAGCCTTAAATTTTTATTCCGGTCATTTCCTAGTCACTATAATAGTTATGGATCTTGCGAATGTTGGTGACGTTTACGATTGTTGATCTTGAACTTGTGGCCCTCGCGAGGCAGGCAGTTGAGGCACGCAACTGCAAGGCCGTGGGACTTAGAACCGAAGCATGTAAAGCGACCGAACCACGCTACTGGAAAGACCACCAAAAAAACACAATTATTCCTCAAATTCAATTACACACTCACACACAGCACGTGGGGGGGTGAGTCAGAGAGTCTGTGAGTGAGGTTGCAAGTGAATTTGAGGCATATTTGCTGTTTTCGAAAATCACCTAATGGACATATTTAAAAAAAATTAAGTATTTCAACATGCCTTTTGGAGATCTATAATATGGTGTGGTCCAATATGTGTTAAATTTACTATCCCTTTTAACTTTTATTCATAAGAACATAAAAATAACCATTAAAAAAAAAAAAAAAAAAAAAAAGTTCCCCTGAATGATAAAGTTAAAGTGCAAGCGTAAACCGGATGTTCTCAAAATACAGTATGATATAAAAACATAACATAAGCAACATGATGAAATAAATGGAAAAAATATTGTAGCTAGTACTATCAATACACCACTATAACAGTGTCAATTACCCCTCGGCCTATACTCGAGTCACTCCTCCAACCCCCCCTTGTGTCTCTCTGACACTTATCCCTTTTCCTTCAAGCAACAGTGTGAAGCCACTACTCACCTCCTATATTCTTAAAAGTGCAATAAACATAAGTGAAAAAGGCATACACAAAACATGAACCACCTCAAAGTACAACAGCATTATAAATTAATACAGATCTCAAAAAAAGGAAAGCCAGTGTATAGCGATCAGCGGGACCGCGGTTGGACGCATCAATGACGTCATCAAAATGGGACCACGTAACAACGCTGATATTGAGTTGTAATGGAAATCATTGAAAATCATAACAGAAAGTCCCCTTAAATATACGTGTAACACAATAAAAACGTATAAAATACACATTTACGTGTTACACATCGCAAATGAGCTGATCAGCAAGTGTGTATCACGCTGTAATGCTGCATCTGGCCACTAGATGATGCTGTTTTAAGGCAGGATAAAACACATGTAGTGGAAATGCTTGTTCCAATTAGATTGCATTACACTGCTTGTGAGCTTAAAAGTTTTTGTTACACATATTTAAGAGCACTTTCTGTAATAATTTTCACTGATTGTGTTAAACCGGGAAAAATGCAATTGCACATGAGTGATGTGATCACAAGGATATTGAGCTGGAATGGAAATCGGTGAAAATCATGATAGAAAGTGACCTTAAAAATATGTGTAACACAAAAAAAAACTTATAAAATACACATTTTATGCACACCTGCAGTGTAATGCACTCTTAATTGGAACCAATGCATTTCCAAATGTGTGTCTTTTCTCCTGCCTTAAAACTGTTGGCCAGATGCAGCGTTACAGTACTAGACTAGGGTATCTAATTTCAGCATTCCATGTTTAAGATGGCCCCTCCTGTTTTAGACTTAATAAAAAAATGGTAAAAAATACTGTCTTATACACAGAAAAATACAGTATGATTGTAATCTAATCTGTTATTACATAAGTATATGAGACAGAGATAAAAAACTTAATTATTTCTGTATGACACTAAAACCCTGAATTCTCTGATTTTTCAGTCTGGTGGGCTAACTCCAGGAGTGATTTATATTGGACACATTCCCAGAGGTTTGTTTGAACCGCAGCTCAAAGAATATTTTGACCAGTTTGGGACTGTCACCAGGTTGCGTCTCTCAAGAAGTAAAAAGGTATGAATGATTTTTTTTATTATTATTTATACTAAATATTAGAGGAAATACCACTTCAGTTCCTCCTAAACATGGAATAAAAGCAAAAACAATTATATCTGCTCTCTATAGGTAAGGGTCCATGCACCTTACACTGGGCTGGAAAAAGAGAGATCTAAATCCCATTATTTCACAACATTTTAATGTTTTTTTTTTTCTGTTTTGCAGACCGGAACAAGCAAAGGATATGCATTTGTGGAATTTGAGTGTGAAGACGTTGCAAAAATTGTTGCAGACACAATGAACAACTATCTCTTCTGTGAACGTCTGTTAAAATGTAAGTGATGGTTTTCAGCTTTTGTAGTAAGTCAAAGGGTTATGCAAGGTTCCTGGGTGTTATGTACTTTATTTTATTAAGAAGTTCTTATAACCAAGGTTTTTACTTCCTAAAAATCAAACAAATAGTCCCTGTATGGGTCTGCCCACTGCAGCGTATGTAGACACATACACTACTGTACTGTGTCTCATACTAACAAATCAGTGGACATCTCTCTGCAGCATTTTGCAACATGCTGCTGAGACGTGGTCCCTGATAGGCTAGGAACTACACTGCCCATCCATCCCTACACAGGCTGTGTATGCATCTGCTGCAGAGGGTAGACCCATACAGTGACTATTTGATTTTAGGCAATAGAAACATAGCTTATAAGCACTTCTTAATAATTTACATAAAAGTAAATGGATACCCAGAGGTGTTCTGTAACTAGTAACACCCAGGAACCTTTCATATCCCTTTTGAAGTAGTTTTCTCTGTTTGACCCAGAAGACTAGGTCCAGGTTACCTTTTTGGGGAAAATCCTATGTCTGCACAAGTAAATGATTCAAAATGATTGAGACGCCAATTTATTCACCAGCATTTGAGTAAGATCCTGAAAATGAGGCCTAGGTCCAATGCTTCAGGAATAAAGTTGAACAATCCAGATATAAAGGTAAACTGTAATCCCCTAAATAGTCTACTATATATCAGCCCTAATCCCACACTTTACAAACATCTAGGCTTTTTATTTTAAAATACAGGTAAAGGATAAGATAAGTTATGATGATGCTCACTTTTACTTCTCTTTCCAAAGTGACCAGACTGTAACCTGAGGGATTTTTTTAAGGTTATATGGAAGTTACCTGGATTATGAATGTATCCGATAGAGAAGAATCCGTAGTATATGAAACCTTTTTTTTATATTGCATGAAAGAAATCCCAAAATAAACATTAATAAACTTATCCTTAAATGTCTTCAGTTTTCAGGCAATTAGGAGCGCCGCTGAAAATCCAAATGAAATTAGCATAAAATTAATTATTAGTTTTTGCCAATCAGGGGCACGTACACCAATGTATCTGTTTCCCTCTCACTGGCTGAGACAGCTCTTTGGGAGGCAGCTGTGATACTGACCGCTAATTGGCTAGGAAACAACTCCACACAGCACATTGTTAGGATGCTCTACCTACATAGGTGCCTCGGGAGTGGAGCTCACACAAGGAATTTCAAATGTACAGTATTCAGAATTCCTCAATAAAATGATTTGATATGAGAAGCCTAGTCAGACAGAATTACACACAGGATATCACACAAATTGGCTACACGCTGCCGACGTCAAAAGTAGGCAATGAAATACGTCAGGTGTCGTGAGCTGGCTTGGTGGGTATATAAGGTGACATGTAGGCATTCTGCAAACATATAGGCCATTGCTGTCCTGGGTAAAATGTGGGATTTATCAGACTTTGGATATGGGATGTTCGTTGTCTTTCACACCAAAGTTGGCAGTATTTATGAAATATTGCAGTTTGTAAACTGTTTGCATGCTGCTGTGGTTATTTGCACAGCGACTAGACAAACTGCGCCATTTTGAATAAACAGAGTGGAAACTGCGGAGCATCACATGCCATTGATGTCAGAGGTTAACGTTGGCTGTTGAGGTGTGTCCAAACGAGCCTTGGGGTTACCAGACTTGTGTCTAAAACATCAGTACATCCAACCCTGTTGCATACGCGGCTCTGAAGCAAACGACTGGTCACTGCAGGCATGCTGATGAGGGTTCATTGTCAGAAACAACTTACGGTAAATTTACACGACCGTACTGAAATTGGACCTCTTCTGATTAACAAAGGGTTTCCTTCTCTGAGTCACATTTTCTGCTCTAACAACTGGATGGACGTTGGCATGTCAGGCGCAAAACCACAGAGGACAAACACTCTGCAACCATTGTTAGAAGATCACAAGCTGGAGGCAGCAGAGTTATGGTCTGGGGAATGTTTTCTTGGCATTGTCTGGGCCCCCTCATACCTCTGAAAGGCACTCTCAGCAGACTGGTTTATCTATCCATCCTTGCAGGTCAATTACACCCATACATGCTGACTGTCTTCCCTGGATTGAGTGGGATCTTCCAGCAGGACAATGCAACATGGCATACGGCCAGAATTGTCCGGAGTGGTTGGAGAAGCACGACGAAGACTTCAAAGTACTTCCCTAGCCTCCAAGTTCCCCTGACTTGAACTCCTTTGAGTACATGTGGGACCACCTCGATCCTCCACCACTCACTCTTCAGCAGCTGTCTGATACCCTTGCCAACCTTCCAGCATCTTATTGACTCCATACCATGTCATCTAGCTGCTGTCTCTGATGCATTGTATTTTATGTAATCACTTCATATAATTTCTTCTAAACTATATATTTGATGCACTTTCATTTTTGATGATAAAAGTAAAGACTGAACAAGATAAATTACAATAGCTTTTTATTAATGTTTAAATTCTGTATAGGGCATTACTGCACATTTATTTTAGTATTTTTATTTATAATTTAGAAAAATGTTGTCTTTCTGTATTTACAGCAACTATTCAGATTTGTTGATGCTTGCTATTAATGATTTTGTAGGGTGACTAATATTTTGCCCCTAAGGATTTTTTTTTATACTGTCCCTAATTCCTATTTTTGTTATACTAGGTGAATATATGCCCCCTGACAAGGTCCACACCAGGCTCTTTGTAGGGTGTGAAAGAGTATTTAAGAAACCTTTGTTACCAGCTGTTAAACGCTATAACAAGAAACGGACACCAGAGCAGAAGAAGAAGATGACCAGTAAACTGCTGGAGAAGGAGAAGAAGCTGAGAAGGACGTTGGCAGAAAAGGGGATTGACTATGAATATCCAGGATTTGTAAGTTTAAAAAAAAAAAAAGCTTTGAACATAAAATATTTTTAGAGAAAATCTGAGTTTTCTTTAAGACTCTGTTTTGTGTATAAGATCACATCCAGTCTGATTTAATTGGTTTCACTACTTTGTGCTAGCTGGAGCTCCTGGGTTGTTTTGTATCTGTGTGGGGAGGGAGACGTTAGGGGATTTATTATATAATTGGATCTTATTGAATTTGACACTTAATCCTTTCCCATGCACTTGGTCAGAAGCAGGTAGGTTGCAAGCATGATTGCAAGCTTTGCCACTACACAAATTTAAACTTCTCTCGCAGGCTGCCTCCACCAAAGTATCATGGGTACCTCGAGTATCCAGCAGAGGCCTTACATTTTACATGCCTAACTGTGCTCGCAGCAGTGGACTAGGTAATGGGGGGGCAAGAGGTGACCTGCGCCCTGGGCGGGCAGAAAAATTGACCCCACCTGCCCATGGCCCTCCTGTCCCCTTCCCCAAGGCCACCTCCCCAACTCTATTTACGCCACTGGTTCTCAGACTAAAAGTAATCCAGATGAATAATCGGAGTATTGCAATATACATTTTTTATTGGACAAACATTTTATTTAGGGTGACTAGTGCAGTATAAAGTATAAAAACATTTGTTTTTCCCTGTTGTGAATTCTTGTCAGTATTAGCCAGGGTCGTTTAGTTTTCAACGACATAAGGTTGCAGTATCCTTGTCCATTAGATACAATAAAAACAAACAATGTAGCAATATTAACTAGACCACACTGTAAATTAAGAATGAAGTAATAGAAAAGCACCAGAACTCTTCAAATGGTAAAGGTTCAAATGGCAAGCCTGTGAGGGCGATCTTAATTTTCAATTTGTAAATCAATTATCCAGTGTCATTTTATATTTGTTATATTTGCAACTAGCGTTAACAGGATATCGAATTGTTTTTAATTAATTCCCTATTGAATAATTATTACATAAATTATTGTTGTTTCTATTTCTGCTTGGAAAAGTTTATAAAATAGTTATTTTTGTGTCTGGGTTATCTGTTTGGTGCTTTGAGACGAATTACTATATATGATTCACAACATAACTCATTATATTGCATAAAGAGGGTGAGTGCCCGAGGCTCTTTTCTTAGTCCTAAGAAAAGTAAATATAAAAAGATCTTATTGCTGGAACTGTTCTCAAAATGCAGACAATAGATCTTTTTGTTAAGGGGTCTTGCTTATTTCTTTCACAAAGAGAAACATCTGATTGCTACAATCAACCAAAATCAGTGCAATCATCTTATGACATGTCTGCATGTGTTTTGTTCCCTAGAAAATTAACACCTTTTCATTGATATTATCAATTATGAGTTTTTTAAAATATTTCTTAGACTTTGCAAAACTTTTGCTACAAAGCCAAATAAACCAAATTTTTGTCTAATTTTGCATCTTTTAGCCTCAAATATTGTGGCAGATCTTAGACTAAAATAATGTCCAAGGTTCCCAGAGCACAAATATCTTTATCACTTTATTTTACAGGCCTCTCAGAAAAAGGAGCAAAAGGACTCTGATGCAGACATCTCTGTGAATAGTCAGGTGAGATATTAAAACATGGATGCCTGAATGTTAGTGATATAATTTTCTAGAGCTCCTAACATGGTCTGTTACCCTTACTACAAGGTCAACTATCTAGAACAGTCACACGCAAACATTTTGCATAGAAATCTAGCAATTTACCTTTTGGACTGCATAGACTACCAAGCTACAGCTGATGCGGTAGAGTCATGGCGGCTGCCTCTCGCTCCATGTCACACCTCATCAACTTGCTTAAACACACTGTATTTTTATCATTTTTTTTCCAGAAAATGTCATAACAATGGAATATTAAACATTTTTTAGAGGAAATATTAGATAACTCAGCTTGAAAGGTGGGTATTTTAAGCATAGATTGTACTTGGCTCTCTCTTTCTATGGCCATTGATTAATTCTCACAAAAGCACTCATTGCGGAGCTCGCGATGAGCGACAAAGGCAATCATTGTGTGGCCCAAAAGTTGCGGGTTGGACAAGGCCTGCAATGAGCGGCAAAGCCAATCATTGCGGGGCTCACGATGCTTCGGCGCTCATCGCAAGGCCCGCAAGTTAGAGTGGGGAGAGCCTCGCATACAGTGGCAAACAGCATTGCCAGGCTTCAAATTGTATTGCCATTTTTGACGGCCAAGTCGCTAGTATAAATATATTTAGAATTATTATTATTTAATGATCAATACCTACTGAAACAATTAGCTCTTTTTGTTAGGCTACTGCAGTGTCATATTTAAGTGTATTGGTGTAATAAACTGAGTATAATGATTTTTATTCAAATTCATTTTAGGATCCAACTCCAGTTTGTACCCCGTCACTTTTAGAGAGGAGGAAATCCATCCGGCTGGAAGAGAATAATGATAGTGATGATGAAATTGTTCTGAAAATGCCTGAAGTCTGTACAACCAGCAAAAAGAAACAAAAAATATCCAAAATTGACAAGAGAAAGAAGATAAAGAAACTCAAGTTACAAACAAACTAAATGTGGAAGTGGAGTGTGCCGAATTCATGGACAAAGACATGTTGAGTGATAGAAAATTCATATTTTGTACAGTGACTGCTCAAGGTTATTCATTTCCAATTATTTTAAACTGAACCTTTCTCAAAAGCCATTGTGGATCCATGCTCTGTATATATAACTCAGAGCGGGATGAGAAAGGGCTAAAAAGATTTGCAAGTGAATTTCTAGTAATTAGATGATTTCATATATAGCTGCCATTCCCTTGTTCCACTTTAGTTTTGGATTCATGTTTTTCATTTTTTTTATATATACATTTCCTCCAAACTCTCAGCTGACACCAGGAAAAGATAACCAAAACTCACAACTTTTAGTAGGTGGAAAAAGCTGTTTTAATATATTCTTCAGAGATTGTACATTTATATAATGGATGTGTAATACATTGTGGAGAATCCGCATATCTCACACACAGGTTTTGCAGTGTGAGTTTTCTCTGTGATGATTATCCCATTGTTATAAGTAATAAAGTGGTGCACTCGGCACTCTAGGAGAAAGAAAAGCATAATCATATCTACAAGAAAATCTTTACGGCAGATATTTCCAAGCCGTTGTTTGTAATATTCATTAAATCGACACTATAGTTCTGTGTTTTCAGAGCTCTGTTTTAAAGAATTAGAAGGAATAATGGCCACATTTATTATTTTTTTTAGAAAAGGACATGGGAGGTTTCTCGGTTTTAGTAGGTATTTAATATTTCTGTGAATCCATTTAATTTTATTAAGTGCTTAGAAGCTCTGTTTTACGGCCTAAAATAATAAAAAAATAGTCCCTGTATGGGCCTGGACACTGCAGCACATGCAGATACTCTGTATGGCTGGATGTGCAGTGTATTGTTAATAAGGAACCATGTCTCAGCAGCATGTTGCAGAGATGGTCACTGATTGGTTAGTATGAGACACAGCAAATTACGTACTACATAGTCTGTGTCTTCATATGCTGCAGAAAGCAGACCCAAGCAGGGATTGTTTGTGTGATTTTGGAAGTAAAAACTGAATTTTTTGTAATAAAGTAAATTACACAGGGATATTATACACCCAGTAAAATACCAAAACTTTCCATATCCCTCTAATTTAAAAAAAAAAAGTAAAAACTCTTTACCACCTATTATATGCAGGCATGGTCTTCTACATTGTTACGCTACAAAGATTTCCTTCTGACAATTATTTCTCTATTTCCAAGGCTTCTGGAGTTCATTGTCTATTACGGCAAATGACTATGTAGTAATGAGCTAACATAAGCCTTCAAAACCTGGCTGTCAAGAAACATACACACAGATTGGGGGATGTATTGGAACACATGAATGGAAGGGACTAGGGCTGCATACACTTGCGTAAATAAATAATACATAGAAGTCTTACATTTTTCATTGTCAATAAGAATTCTTAATATCGCATAATAAAAATGTAGGACTAGAATCCCTTTAAACTCATCCACAAAGCTGTAATTACAAAAAATGTATAAAACTAGAATAATAAAATGGCATAAAGAAATATCACAAATGAGCATAATCTACTACATTATAATAAGTACCTTGTGAAACCAGAATAATAAAAAGATAATAGTAATGGTTACCCCAAAAAAAAACACGAACTGTCAATTGACACCTTTTACTGTACTACGGTGCTTTTCTAGGTACTGCTGATGCTATTTTCCTTCAATTTAGTTAAAAAAATAAAATAGTACATTTCTGATAACATTTGAAATGAAAATAAAGTTTAAAAAAATGTGGTGCCTGTTTAGAATTCCAAAGAAATACAGATTTTGCACTGCAATCTGGGAAACTGGATGGGGACATGCAAATGAGTTCACAATGCATTTTTACTCTTTAATCCAATACCACTTGAGATGACCAAGGTTGGAAACTTGTCTTATTGCTCTCTCACCAGCAGAGGGCAGCATTTGTGTATTTTTGCACATTTTGGATATTGTAGCTCTAATCTTTGTCCGCTCATCTGCAGACACATGGAGAAAGCCTGAGCAAGACTATTATGTCGGAATTGCATACATTGCACCAGGTTCGTTATATCTACCTTTTTGTCTTGCGCTGCTGTTAGATGTTACAGCAAAGTGTCGCCTTCCTGGTGTGTGCAAGCGAAAATAAAAAATGTATTTTCTCAATCTGTTTTTTATTTTTTTTTGCAAGAAATTCCATTTTAAGCTAAATTTTATGTTTGTCTTTTCTCCCTCTTTTCTTACACGCAGTGATTTCATGTGCATATAAAGTAGGTGGTTTGATTGGGTGTTAGAGTTGCTCTAGGCTCCTTAAGATTTATGTTTTATCTACATAAGCAGAAACTCTGGCATCTGATATCCTCCAGAAATAGCAACCAAAACACTTGCAAGTGCTGTGTCATTCCTTGGGCTCAGACCTTGAAAGGCAGATTCATGTAGTGATCAAACGTATCGCTGAATGGATAAATTTACAAATAAATACCATATATAACCTTTAAGAAAATGTTACAAAACAATAGATTCCTCTAAAATGTAACTTTTGCAGTTTTGTTATTAAAGCTATAAGGAAGTTTCCTGGATTATGAAGCATCTGATAGAGGAGAATTAGTAGTGTATGAAAACATGTTTTGCATGGTAGCTAACACAAGGAATTTCTAATGTACTGTGTATGACAAATATACAGAATTCATCAATAAAATGATTTGATATGAGACGCCCAATCAGGCAGACACACAGGATAGCACACAAACTGCAAGATACTTTTAATTGGATTCATTGCATTGCTCTGGCATGTCACAGGGCTGTGAGAGATTCATATACTTCAGTTTCCATTACAGACAATGTATAGGGAAGGGTGTTGTTGCTTTACTGCAGATTCTGTTCAAATGTATTTGATTTGCCCCATTAAGGACACTTGAACTGTAAGCAGACATTTGTTGTTTTTTTCATTCAGTTGTGTCCCACTGTCTGGGACCTCATGGACCGTAATACACCAGGCACCTCTTTTTGTCCATGGGCATGCTGATCCACTTGTTTTTCATGGCAGTGATACTGGCGGGTTGCCAGTTCCTTCTCCAGTGGGCAAAAGCATACAGCTGCTAGGGTTCCAAGATAGTTTCCCATTAAGAACTGACCAGACCAACCCTGCTTGGCTTCAGGATTGTGTGATCTCTTTGTTCCCCCAACTGGAATCTAACCAGGTAACATTGGTGAAAGCACCAAATCCTAACCACTTGACCATCAGGGAACCCAAGAAGACATGGAGGGGTGATAAATGAGCAATGTCTTCCCATTTTCTTGATCTGAAAAACAACAAATGGTAACCGCAAGCAAGATCCTCTTCGTCTTTTGATTTCTCAGTGACATCTAACTTAAAGAACCACCATACATCCAACTGGTATCTGTTCTGGAGTGAAACTAGAGGGGATTTGTTGACTTATTTGTCAGTTCAGATAAGGTTATAGCATTTGACATCTATTTTTCCATATGCAGGGAAGAAGTTCTGTAGTGAAAAAGGTAACCGCTAAAAAATATGGAGCTACTAGTTGAAATTTTTGGTACAATATTTTCTAATAACAATAGGACATTTGTTGGTTGTCAATATACCATATATAGTAAGATGTATATGTGCAGTGATGAAGCCACCCCGATTAAATTAAAGGGACTCTGACAAGTGGTTGTTTTTAGGTTATTCTTAAAGGGCATAATAAAACAATCTTATATGTTGTGTTATTTTTTTTCTTTTCAAAAGTGATTCAAACCTGGGAAAATCCATCTTATTGTAACTCCATTAGATAAACAGCTCATGCATATTAATTAGCTGCTTTGAAGTGTTAATTAGCATTGCAGTCTGTCTCTGTAGTGGTCAAAATAAAGACCCCCAGTGCTATCAGTCAGTTAGACCCTTCTCCAACACTTCTCAAGCACTCTAAGAAGCACATTGGCATATAGAAGCCAAAAAATAAATTCTAAATATTTCAGAAATGATTTACTCTAGAGCAAAAACTGATAGTACAATGTATAGGCAGTTTTCAATTATCTTTAAAAATAAATGAATGTCCTGTTGTGGTGACAGTCCCGTTAAAGGCAGTCCTGGGTTCAAATCTGGACATTCAGACATTTCCAGCCTAATTAAGTCTTACACATTATCCCTTTTCTCTGGATCTATTCTGAAATGATCTATCCTCTACACTTAGGAATGCATATTTTAAACATTGTGGCCTTTTTTGCACTGCTTTATTGTTATTGTCCCATGTATCAGATACATAATTTTCACAAAAACAGCAAAACTTATTTTGGCAAAGAAAATTGTAAGTGAAACAAAGTTAGAAGTCTAGATGAGTGATTGTAAAATAAACTAGCTCTTTGCCTAACCTGGCACCCGTTCACATGCATGGTAATAATCTAATTATACATTTAATTTGTCCAAATCAAGAGGAGGAAACCATCGCCTATCACATATATTTTCTAAGCTATAGTAATTTTTTCTCTTCAATTTGCAATGTGCGTATCTTTACAAAGTATGAAGTTTGGGCCTTGAGTTTATTTTAACAGAAAAATTGTGGTCTGCTATTGAAATACAGGTTAAATCAAGAAATAACTGAATTGACCACACTCACAGTAAGCACTAAGTCCAATGATATTAATAATAAAATAATAATATTTGAAATTAAAATCAGGTTGAATAAAACAATGTAATCATCCCAATTTTGGTTAATTTGAAACATACTAATATAACTGATTTTTTTTTTAGTACAAGTCTATATGCACACTATGGGCCTCATTCAAATGCAATTTGGCCAATTGAATAGGGCTCTATATCAGCACATAGCATATATTTTTTACAGAAGTTTTTAGTTAGTAAAGACCTTACTTTTGGATATAAGTTCACTAACTAAAAGCACCTGTAAAAAAAAATTGCTATATGCTTATAAAGAGCCCTATTCAATTGGCCATTTACTTGCAGGCTGCCAACTGTTAAATACATGCTAGACAAAAATATGACTTCCACATCATAGCATTTTGATCATAGGGTATGACTTAGGTTTAAAGGGCCTCATTCAATTGTGATTTGGCCAATTGAATAGGGCTCTATAGAAGTAGATAGCGTATTTTTTTAAATAAGTTTTTAGTTAGTGAACTTCTATCCAAAAGCAAGAAGTTTACTAACCAAAAACTTCTTTAAAAAAAATATGCTATGTGCTTATTTAGAGCCCTATTCAATTGGCCAAATCGCAATTGAATGAGGCCCAAAGTGTGCATGTTTTCTATTGTTTCTTCATTCCACAATCTTGTCACATCTCGTTGTCGCTCTTGTTTGCTGTGCATATATCAATATTTTTCTTTCCTACACTGGTCCTGCCTCGCTGCTTAATCAGGAATTATTCAGGTTTAACATCATGCGCAGTATGTGATACTAAATTATCCCAGCTAGAACAATGAAGTTCACAGCTATGATTCAGTCTCTTTGTACAGTTTAGGGAGGGAGCGCACTGAAGGTGCAGTGTTTTGGGAGGGAGCGCACTGCAGGTAAACGCTTTGTTGTATGAATGGTTTTAACACAAGGTGTGGTGCACACTTATCAGATTTAGTGCAGACACACAAACATGGCATGATGCAAAAGCTTCCCTTTAATCCTTATGTTGCCAGACAGGCCAGGGACTTTAATTTTCCGTCTCTTTTCTCAGTACTACATGATAGTGTCCAGCCCTATGATACCATTAGTGTTATTACTTCTACATGTAATACAGAACTAGGGATTACTGAGTTCAGTCCAGGGTCTCTTATTCTTTTCTATTTACAGATCCTTCTTAGGAATCCTTATAAACTCATTTGTGCTTTAGTATCACCTCTGTACTCTGAGGATACTCAAATCTATCTCCTCACCAGACTTATCACCTCAACTAGATCCTGTCACCATCTGCTTAACAGAAATCTCACATAATGCCACACAATTTAACCTGCTATTCTCTTTCCATCATAACCCTCATACATAAAATATCCCTTACTGTTGAAAACTCAACTAATACACCAACCCTAAAGAGGTCTATACCTTACAAAAGGGATTCTACAGTCACCTTGAAAGTTTACAATAATTTAGGTCACTTACAATTTGTAATAAATGGGCCCTATTCTATTGCCCAATTGGTACATTTATACACATTTCACATTACTTCATTGAATAAGGCTAAATGTATTCAGAATTCTGACATATAATCAGAAGCAGCTATTGCTTGAAGCTATATGCAAAGACAGACATTCATGAGTCCTCCTGCTCTATCATACGTGGACCAATCATCTAAATGGTTTTAAATATATTGTATATGAACGATCCATTATATCAATTTGCATGTACTAGTTAAAATGAATTAGTAAAGGGGCATTGAACAGGCATAGATATCTAGCATGTATTTTAAAGAGCAGGTTTGAGACTTTAACAAAGCTTTTTTTGCAAGAATTCATGAGTTTAATAAAAGCTTACATGGAAATGCAGCCCTGTTAGATTTCTGTCATATAATAATGTAGAAGTGTCAGCTGTAGCCAAAACTCTTATTGAACATTTTGAGATCTCATACTGAAATCAATGTTTTACACTACTGTTAAGCTGGTTTGGCTAATCATCCGATCCTAATTTAGGAATTATTTGCCTATTTAAATATATTGCTCTTTCATAACCTTTTTTGGCTTTTCTATAAAGTATTTATACCTTTTAGTAATTACAGGAAATTGTATATAATTGTAGCAGACTTTCCGGTTATTATGTTTTGAGACCTGTTCTGTGCTGGCTCATACTGTACTTCAGCCTAGGGTGAAGTCCCCTCCCTTTGCTGATGGATCAGGCCATAAAACTAGACTATAAACCCTTCTTTCCTACAGATGTGTATAGATATGCATTCCATGAAGTATTTTAATTGAACTATTAAATTACTTATGAAGTGCCAGAGTATTCAGCTTATAGTAGACCTGTATCACTTACTACTAATTAATTTCACAGCTCCTCCTAGATGGCCTCCCATTGCTTTAGATTAACAATTCAATGTCTGAATTAATAATAATTCCTCTGTTTCCCACATCTCTAGCACCATGTTGCTCAGCAGGTGGACCAAGAGGAAACAGGATGAAAGTGTACACCATCCCTTTCTGTGGTGTCAAAGTCTAGTTTGCAGCAGAGGTCTATATTGGGGGTCAGTGGCTGGTAGCAGGAATCAAAGAGTCAATGGAGAATATCAGGCTGCAGCAGCCAGGGTAATCAAAAGGATGTTGCTGGTGGTGTGCAATAGAATGGTACGGTCACAGACCAAGATAAAATCCAATAAATCCAACAAAGAAGGCAAAAAGCATGGAAGCAGGCCGTAAGTCCTTGTTTTGGCAAAGCTTGCTCAAAATGACGTTGTGATTGACGTTGATTGCACCTGTCTCCGGTGCCTTCACTTCTGTTGCCATTATATGATGCATTCTTTGCTGAAAACATGGCAAGAGATGTTATGACTCTCACAAAAGCAGATCACCAAACCCAGGAATGATGTGGATCTCACTCAAAATAGATTTCCTCTTTTTGTCCTCTTTCTAATCCATCTTAAATATTTATTCTATATTAATCTATTTCACCAGCAGTTCCCTGCTTCCAGTTTCACATATCAATTTCTTCACTTCATTCCAATCTACTCCAGAATTAAGTTTAAAGCCTAGACCTCACCTACAAATAGTTTCGCACATGCCTAGATTTCACATCTGGTTTCCAAACACTCCCTTAATCGACCATCTGCTCTCCCCATGACTTACAGCACACTTTGTCCCTCATTACCTTTTCACACTTATGGATGGTGGCCAGATCATACAGGTAGGATATTTTTGAGCTCACAGTGCAAAGACAGTGAGATATGAGTCACCTATAACAGTGGTCTTATTTCAAACGGTATATACTGTTATTAGATTTAAATTTTGTGTGTTTTGCTGGCCACATGGGCATACTAGGGGAGTTCTACAAAACAGGAACAATGCCGAAACCATGGTATAATTGTGTGTGACAAGTATTTTTTATGGAAGAGGAAATTGATATTATGGTAAGGTGACAAGATCCAATTTGGATTGCTACCACATCGTAGTGAAGGGGCTAGTGAACCTCAATGAAGCTGTGAGCTATACCATGTAGGGCCACCCAAAGGGGCAGTTCACAGGAGAGATGTCAGATAAATTGAGGTCCACTGGAGATAGATTTGGCAACCTACTCCTGTATCTTTGCCAAGATAAACTTATGGATAAGCACGACCAGAGTCGGAGAGTCGGACACAACTGAGCGACCAGTAGGGATTGTGGTATTGGTCCTAGAAAAAAATACTGTAATAGGGGAAATATCTACAAAAATCACTGAATAAAAATTGCTATATAGTTAAATGATTCCAAAATCTTGTTCCTTGTTCATCTATTAATAACAAAACAGAGCTGAAATATAATGGTGCAGTGACATTTTCGGATTATATATTTTTTAATAATAATAATAATAATAATAATATAATATTGTAATTGTAACTAGCAGCAGTTCACTTATTGTCAGGATACAGCAATCTCCACACACGCTTCCAAATGCCTCATCCTTTTGTTCCATACTAAGGGCAGAACTCCCTCATCAAATATGGCCGCCGCGGCTTCTTTCCGCCCCTCACAAGATGGCGCAGGTTACCCTGGTTACCGCCCAGACTGGCTCCCCTGCACTCTATGGTGGGGGTGTCCGCGCAGGCGTAGTGCAGTCTCCATTCAGCAGCAGCAGCCGGGGCGGGGAGACGGACTACCAGACTGGGAGAGACAGGAGCGATGGGCCGAGAGCCGGGGAGCAGCCGGCAGCGCTAGATAAGAGAGGCCTGGAAACGGCCGCTCGGAGAGAGAGAGAAAGACAGGTACAGGGAGAGAGAGGGGCTGGGGAGAGCCGGGCCTGTGACAGAGGCTTCATATGGGAGGAAGCCGGGCCTGTGACAGGGGCTTCATATGGGAGGGAGCTGGGCCTGTGACAGGGGCTTCATATAGGAGACTTGTAACTGCAACAGAGCTGGGCCTGAGCACTGGGATCAATTACACCGGGACCCGCAGAGCAGCCTGGGAAGAATATGTGGCATATACTGATTTATAAGAGGGTCTGATGAGCAATAATAATAAGGTCTGAAGGAATAAAAAATGTAGACCCTATATCAATGTATGGGACAGAGAGAGAGAGAGAGGGACAGAGAGAGAGAGAGAGGGACAGAGAGAGAGAGAGGGGGGATACAGAGAGAGAGAGGGGGGACACAGAGAGAGAGAGAGGGGGGACACAGAGAGAGAGGGGGGGGGACACAGAGAGAGGGACACAGAGAGAGGGAGAGGGACACAGAGAGAGGGAGAGGGACACAGAGAGAGAGAGGGACAGAGAGAGAGAGAGGGACAGAGAGAGAGAGGGGGACAGAGAGAGAGGGGGACAGAGAGAGAGGGGGACAGAGAGAGAGGGGGACAGAGAGAGAGGGGGACAGAGAGAGAGAGAGAGAGGGGGACAGAGAGAGAGAGAGAGGGGGGGGACAGAGAGAGAGAGAGGGGGGGGACAGAGAGAGAGGGGGGGGGACAGAGAGAGAGAGGGGGGGACAGAGAGAGAGAGGGGGGGGACAGAGAGAGGGGGGGACAGAGAGAGGGGGGGGGAGAGAGAGGGGGGGACGGACAGAGAGAGAGGGGGGGGACGGACAGAGAGAGAGAGAGGGGGGGGACGGAGAGAGAGAGGGGGGGACGGACAGAGAGAGAGGGGACGGACAGAGAGAGAGGGGACGGACAGAGAGAGAGGGGGGGGACAGAGAGAGAGAGGGGGGGGACAGAGAGAGAGAGAGGGGGGACAGAGAGAGAGAGGGGGGGGACAGAGAGAGGGGGGGGGACAGAGAGAGAGAGAAAGGGGGGACAGAGAGGGGGGGCAGAGAGAGAGAGGGGGGGACGGACAGAGAGAGAGGGGGGGACGGACAGAGAGATAGGGGGGGACGGACAGAGAGAGAGAGAGGGACAGAGAGAGAGGGACAGAGAGAGAGGGGGGGACAGAGAGAGAGAGAGGGACAGAGAGAGAGAGAGGGACAGAGAGAGAGAGAGGGACAGAGAGAGAGAGAGAGAGAGAGAGGGACAGAGAGAGGGAGAGGGACAGAGAGGGGGAGAGGGACAGAGAGAGAGAGAGGGACAGAGAGAGAGAGAGGGACAGAGAGAGAGAGAGGGGGAGAGAGAGAGAGAGAGGGGGGGGGACAGAGAGAGAGAGGGGGGGGACAGAGAGAGAGAGGGGGGGGACAGAGAGAGAGAGAGGGGGGGGACAGCGAGAGAGAGGGGGGACAGAGAGAGAGAGAGAAAGAGGGGGGACAGAGAGAGAGAGAGGGGGGGACAGAGAGAGAGAGAGGGGGGGACAGAGAGAGAGAGAGGGGGGGACAGAGAGAGAGAGGGGGGGACAGAGAGAGAGAGGGGGGGACAGAGAGAGAGAGGGGGGGACAGAGAGAGGGAGGGGGGGGAACACAGAGAGAGGGGGGGACAGAGAGAGGGAGGGGGGGAACACAGAGAGAGGGGGGGACAAAGAGAGAGAGAGGGGGACATAGAGAGAGAGGGGGGGGCAGAGAAGACAATAAAGCTGAAAAAACTATTTTTAGTAACTCAAATGTGAACACAAATGTACTATACACACGTTCTTCTGCAATATGTAACTTCTTGTCGTACACACTTCGTCCCCAGTCCCAGAGCAGCAGATGTTATTTATGGTGACAGAGTACGATGCTGCTAATGGATCTATGACAGATTCTCTTTCCTGCTTCAGCGAGTTACATACTTACTTTTCTTATAAGGAATAAGTTTCTTTTTTTTTTAAATTCAATTAAGTGTTCTATACCAGATAAACCCATATGTCATATGTGTTAATGACGGCATAAAGCCTCTACTCTCATGATATAATGTGTATATATATATATATATAATTCTATAAATTCTATATATTGGCATATGGGTACGTGTGTGTATATGTGTGTGTCTGTGTGTATATATATATATATATATATATATATAATGTAATGTAAAAAAATATATCTACTTATGGATGCAATTTTACATAGATCATCATTTGTTTTTGAAGTGTCAACTGTTGTAGATCAAAGCAGTTGAAATGCTTTCGGATTATGAGAGCTCTTTTTATAGCTGGGTTAGGCTGTTTTGCCATTTGAAGTCCATCTTTAAGGTGTTATTATTTCTCAGAATATGTAACAAGGTGCTTGTTTACGTCAGTGTTGATTGGGCATTTTTTTTTAGATGATTGTTTCTTCTGGACAGAGCCTTTCGTCTTGGGCCTTGCAGAGATGCTCTGTAGGTTAATAAGAAAAGCTAAAAGCAATCCTGCTGTAGTCTGCCAAGTTGTATTGATTAGATGGGATGATGTCATGTATTCTGTGTAAATTACCCACATAGAATATATAACCTGCTCTCTGAGCTCAGATACTAGGCCCCTGGACAGTCTCACACTGCAGTCTTTATCGTCTTGTGCATGAATGACAGAAGCCATTTTAAACTCCCTATTACAAAATTGTGTCCCAGTGGTTAGGATTCAGTCTTTTCTCCTCTGTGACCTGGGTTCGATTCCAGTCAGGGAACCAATAGGTCACACCACCCTGAAGCCAAGCAGGGTTGGGCCTGGTCAGTGGGTGGGAGACCACATTGAATACCAGGAGCTGTTTGCTGTGGGCCACCGGCGAAGGAACTGGCAACCCTCTCCAGTATCTCTGCCATGAATACCAAGTAGATCAGCATGGTGCGTTACAATCCATGAGGTCATGGAGAGCCGAACATGACTGAACAACACAAATGCATACACGCATTACAAAATTCATTATTTAGAATATTTGTCCATTTCACAGCAACAAACCCCATTTAGAAAGTGAAAATTTAAATAACCTAGAAATATTTTTGGTCTGTGTTGCACTTAAAAGAGCGTGCTTGATAATTTTTCTGTGTTTTTCGAATGAAAGTCTCAGAGTATAAAAATGTATTCACATGTTCAAGTGTTTTTGGGGTCTTGCCTCTGTCAGGCAACACGATCTACAGACTAAAGTGTGCTTTCTGTGTTTCCTAAGACTTTCAGTGAAATTTAAAGGGTCTCTGTCACCCCAACAGGAAGTTGATTTACTTTTTAAAAAGCATTAAAAACTGATTATACATTGTAGTAGCAGTTTTTTCCTGGATCTATCCCATTTCAAATTCTGCACCAGTGATAACAGCAATTGTTTTGCAGCGCTGCCAATATTTGAGACAAATTGTAACCTTAGAAGGTTACCCTCACCCTATCCCTAACTCTGTTATAGGCACAGAAAATGGGCAGCAGCATCTAGCAGTTGGTGGCCACCATTGCTGCTGGCAAATTTAAAAAGGCAAAAGACCTTTTCTCTACAGTAAATAACATATTTACAGCTGATCTTGCAATACCTGTATGCTAATGTGCGGCTCAGAGTGCCCATTACAGAGACAGACATAGACTGTAATCTGAATTTGCACATCACAGCAGCTAATTATTATGTGTGAGACGCTCGTTTGCTATCATTGCAGCTAAGTCGTGCGGGCGAGGGCCGCAGCGTGACGACAGCTCGCAGTACGACAACTGTATATATGATAGGGCAATAATTATTAAAATCAGAGAATACTCTGTGCTCCTGTCTGCGCTGAAGTTTATAAGACTGCAGAAAATGTGTGTGTGTGTGTGTGTGTATATATATATATATATATATATATATATATATATATATATATATACATACACACACACACAATCTCCTACATTTGTGCATAATCCATCCTGTGCTATGCTTAAAGCTGTGTAATACAATGAGCATATGCCTAAAAGTAGCCATGTATATAGTGTTTTTTGGATTAATCGAGTGCGTGTGCATTGTGGTCTCATCTGCATGTCCCTGCCCAGTTTCCCAGAGTTCAGTGCATCAACTGTGTTTCTGAGAAACTTTAGCAGGTAATAAGTTTAGTAACTTATTTTTTAGACATTCAAATAGAATCACAAATGTACTATTTATTTAAAATAAAAAAAATAGAAGCAAATGATAATTATAGTATGTAAGAATAACATTTAATTGATTTTACCCTTTGAACTTTACATATATACAATCCTGCAGCAGGAAGGCTTTACAGGGCCTGCATGGGCAATATCCCATACAAAACCACCTTGCAGTCCCTTTGAAGCTTAGTAAATGTCAGCCCATGTTCTTAAAGTAAATTTGGCATGTTTACCAATATCCCCTTTAGGTCCAAGGCTGCATAAAAATCAGTCACAGCATCAGCCTTGCACATACTATTTCAAGGTACTGATTTTAGCGCACTGGGCGTCATGTTGGCACACTGGGCGGCAAAATCCGTTTTTAATATCTCAAAAATGACTTACTATAAAGAAAAACTTCTAGTACAATGTATAGCCAGTTTTTGATGCTTTTTAAAATGACACAAGCTTCCTGTTGGGGTGACGGAGTCATTTAACACAGTACAGCTGGCCTCCTGCTCTCCCATATACGTCCCTATAAGTTTGCCGTGACCATAAAGTGCGTATCCTGAGGCTGCTTTACAGACAGGAGCTTAACCTTTTGTGACCCAGAAGTATTTTGTGTGTCAGGGAAGACATGTACACGTGGAGCTGCTTATTCTATAATTATCCTGCATGATACCTCATGACACTCTCACCTTGTTTTCCTTCAGGCTGCTCTTTATGCTTTACCTGTCTTTTTGTAACATATATGCGGGTCATATAATAAAACAGGGTGTTATTTACTAGTATACCATCTTGTAAGAGAGACAATGCAATGACAGCGCTCACTTCAGTGGGATATGTCTGCAAGTAAAGTGGCCCAGTAAATGTCCCAGCTATTGCAGAAAAGAAAACTACTCCTATAAATGCAATTGTTTTTGTAAAAAATGTGAGGGAAGGGTTAAAATAATTTGAAAGTCAGGTATTTTAAACATAAATTATGTATACAAGACATCCTCTCTAAACTTTAATTATCTGGGGCCAATAACTAACTCACAGTATAGGTGCTAGATAAGAAGTGAATGCCCAGTTTGGTAAATTGTTAAAGTCTTTGTCATTATACATATTTATATCAACTGGCCATGTTCCTGTACCTTATTAAAGGGATATGACAGGTTTCTAGATGTTACTAGGTATATAATATCCTTGCATATCTATGTACTGTTATGTGCGTTTTTTTTATTCAGAATTGCTTATAAGCTCTGTTTTAAAAAATCAAATGAATAGTTCCGGTGTGGGTCTGCCCACTGCAGCATATGCAGACACACACTCAGTAGTAGATGTGCAGTGTAGTATCTTAGCCTATCAGGGACTACACTCTGCAGCATAATATTGCTGAGAGATGGTCACTTATTGGTTTAATATGAGAGACAGCACACCAAGTACAAAAGACTGTGTTCATGAGCTGCAGAGGGCAGACCAAGTATGTAATATTTGCTTGATTTTAGCTAGTAAAAACAGAGCTTATATGCACTTATAAATAAAATAAAGTACATAAATGTAAAATGATACAAAAGGGATATTATATACCTAGTAACATCCAGAAACCTTCCATATCCCTTTAACATCACTGTGAATTAATTAATGGCCCTAGAGAAAGACAAATAGAGGGAGATGTAGGTTGGATACTAAATGCTTTAAAATACTAAGGTTCAAGCTCAGTTACTTAACACTTACACTAAAAATATTTAATAACAATCAGCTGTAATCATATGTGCTCTTCATTTATGCAATAACTGGGACCTTTATTGTGTTCCTTACCAATCCAGATAGTCTGGTCTGTACTCGTCTAACACTGTTGTCTCAGGTGTCTGTTGTTACACATTGCAGAGCAGTGGAATAAATAGCTAAACACATTTGCTTAGCTGCTTTTGTGGTGCAGCATTGTGGAATCGGTAAAAGAGCAGCGCTATGTACACTGGACATTACAGAGGTCCCAGAGCTTTGCTGGGTTAGTGTCCAGCAATACTGCAGATATTTCCTTTTACCGCTTAAAAATTAAACAAATAGTCACTGTATGGGTCTGCCCTCTGCAGGATATGCAGACATTTGTTGTGCTGTGTCTCATACTAACCAATCAGTGACCATCTCTTGGCAACATGCTGCTGAGACATGGTTCCTGATAGTCTAGTACACTACACTGTACATCCAGCCCTGCAAAGTCTTTGTCTGCATACACTGCAGCGGGCAGACCCATACAGGGACTATTTGTTTGATTTTGGTCAGTAAAACAGAGCTTATAAGCACTTCTTGATAAAATAAAGTACATACAAGTAAATATATGCATAGAGATATTATATACCTAGTAACACCTGGAACCTTCTATATGCCTTTTTAGTAGATGTAAAATAAGATTCTAACACAGTCTTGGGTTGGGCACTAGGCATTGTCTTGTGGTGGTGTGATTAGACAAGCAGTCTGGCAATTAGATTGATGGCTTCAGCATTATTTCATTACTAAAGCATCCGGGATATCATAACATGTTGCACTGACAGACTCCTATATCCTCCAGGAATAAAGAAGAAAAAAATGTGTGGCATTATTATAGTAAGAATGCTGAGCGTGTGCAGGATTGTGTGGGGATCCGTCCTTGTGACTTCCTGATCACCGGCCACGGAGAAGGGACTGACCTCCCATTAGTAAATAAATGATGCAATTCTGCATCATGGCCCTTTAATAGTTTTCTTGCATTTCACCGAGCGCTTTCCCTTCTATTGTTCTTTATAACCAAATTCACTTGTTGGGATCCTCCCATCTGAGCAGAGGATGACTTCACCGGTCTCCCACAGATACGCCTCAAGGGGTCTCACAATCAAACATTCAGTATCTGTTTTATTCTTCCCATTCATTACCCATCTAGATGGTATTTAACCAGTTGCCTTCTAAGACAATTAAAGGCATCCGTTCCATGTTCTGAAAATATTTGATAAAAATGATTATCATAAAAATTATGAAAATAATAATAAAATTATGAAAATATTTGATACAAATGATGATAATTATGGAAATAATAATACAATTCTGAAAATATTTGATAAATTATAGAAATAATTATAACATTATGAAAATATTTGATAAAAAGTATGAAAATGATAAAATATTTGATAAAAGTAGTGATAAAATTATGAAAATATTTGATAAAAATGATGAAGAACATTCTGAAAATAGCGTGTATAAAATATTTTAACTTTGCGTTTTTATAGAAGTTGTCCGTTTCATTTTGTTTTTGACTTTATATCAAAAGCATGTTTGTGTAATGCCGATGGGTATTGTCTTGTACGTATTCCTCAATAAAAGGTATAAGGAAGTTTCCTGGATTATGAATGCATCTGACAGAGGAGAGTCAGTAGTGCATTGAAAAAAAGTGTTTGCATGAAAAAATCCCAAAATAACATTAATAAACTTAACCTAAAGTTTGCAAAATGTTTTCAGGCAGTTGATTTTGAGATGGAATGCCCCTGAAAATCCAAACTAAATTAGCATAAAATTCATAGTTTGTTGTGGCCAATCAGAGGTAGGTACAACAATGTTACTGACATCTTATTTTTGTTTTATATTTGCAAATTAAACATATTTCCCCTGACCTGGGACACAATGCCCAGTGATTATTCTACATTGCATTGCAGTGGCTGTCATTTAATCACAAAGCAGTGTATTTGTATGAAGTCATGTGTACAAATAGCTTTCCATTAACAAGACTTTAAGCTCTGAAAATATTTTTGCTGGTAATTACGATTTGTTTTTAATCTCTATAATTGAAGTGCAACCGGCCTGCTTTATTTGCTTTGCTAACAACTTTCTTTATCTTGTCAAGTAACTGAAAGTGTCCACTAAATGTATTTGGTTTATGCAAACGTAATTGATTTGCGGTTTTGACATATGGATTCCTGTGTGCGAGATGTAAAGCAGTGTATCCGTTATTCACGGATGGAAGTGGTGTTTTGGGGTAAAGGACCAAGGAGATGCCATTTATAGTATGCCTGTTTGAAGAACTTGACTTAATGTGCAAATATTTTTTTTTACACAGTTTACTTTAATTGCACTAGTGCTTACTCTTCTGTTTAGATCTATTGACAAGTGGTAATTTACAGTTGTGGTCTTTCAACAGAACTGAATAGAGACTGTATCTGAATCCCATTTTTCCTGGGTTTCTAATCCTGTTAAAAAAAGTGATTAAAGCAGCACTGAATTTGCCATGCAAGCAGTCTTTAATTTAGCTTTAATGACAGCACACAGTTTGCATTTGTTTTTAACAGGATTAGTAACCTGGGTTTAATAGGAAGAACTGTAGAATTTCTATTCAGTTCTGCTGAAAGACTACAACTGTAAATGACTACTTGACAATAGAATAAAACAGATGTCTGAGATAGAAATCACCATGATGCAAACTGTCAGCAAAGATTTACTCTAAAATGCCTTTATGCTCATGACTTACACACCAGCTAATGTTGTTAGTTTGTTGTGCACTTCACACACACGTTTTTTCCCAGTGGCCCCTTAAACGTATGGCTAGATTTAGGGACAGATTAGTGTCTTGGATTGCATTGATAAGGATACGAAAATCTGACACCAACAGTCAGCTAATTTTTACCTAAAATGCTTACACAACAGCTAAGGTTGTTTTCTTATGTGTTTCACAAACATTAGTTTTTTTTCCCCAAACTACAATGACCCCTTAGATATATGATTAGCTTTTACTTGTGTTTATTGATGAGGTTTAGGCATAGTGTAGAGGTTAGTGTTACTGTGTATGGAGAGGTCCTTGGAGAGTGAGGGCAGCACAGGATTGGGGGCAGATGATTCTGAATGCAAATCCATTGCAATAAAATATGAGTGTTTTGATTATTTCATGTGTTCTATATAAATAATACTGTGGGCTCTCAAAGTGCCAAGAAAAAAAACAAAAAAAAAAAAAAACAATTTAATATATATACAGTGGATATAAAAAGTCTACACACCCCTGTTAAAATATCAGGTTTCTGTGTTGTAAAAAAATGAGACAAAGATAAATCATTTCAGAACTTTTTCCACCTTTAATGTGACCTATAAACTGTGCAACTCAATTGAAAAACAAACTGACATCTTTCAGGTATAGGGAAGAAAAAATATAAAAATAAAATAATATGGTTGCATAAGTATGCACACCCTTAAACTAATACTTTGTTGAAGCACCTTTTGATTTTATTACAGCACTCAGTCTTTTTGGGCATGAGTCTATCAGCATGGCACATTTTGACTTGGCAAGATTTGCCCACTCTTCTTTGCAAAAACACTCCAAATCTGTCAGATTGCGAGGGCATCTCCTGTGCACAGCCCTCTTCAGATCACCCCACAGATTTTCAATCGGATTCAGGTCTGGGCTCTGGCTGGGCCATTCCAAAACTTTAATCTTCTTCTGGTGAAGCCATTCCTTTGTTGATTTGGATCTATGCTTTGGGTCGTTGTCATGCTGAAAGATGGAGTTCCTCTTCATGTTCAGCTTTCTAGCAGAAGCCTGAAGGTTTTGTGCCAATATTGACTGGTATTTGGAACTGTTCATAATTCCCTCTATCTTAACTAAGGCCCCAGTTCCAGCTGAAGAAAAACAGCCCCAAAGCATGATGCTGCCACCATCATGCTTCACTGTGGGTATGGTGTTCTTTTGGTGATGTGCAGTGTAGTTTTTGCGCCAAACATATATTGGAATTATGGCCAAAAAGTTCAACCTTGGTTTCATCAGACCATAACACCTTTTCCCACATGCCTTTGGGAGACTTCAGATGTGTTTTTGCAAAATGTAGCCTGGCTTAGATGTTTTTCTTTGTAAGAAAAGGCTTTCGTCTTGTCACTCTACCCCATAGCCCAGACATAGGAAGAATACCGGAGATTGTTGTCACATGTACCACACAGCCAGTACTTGCCAGATATTCCTGCAGCTCCTTTAATGTTGCTGTAGGCCTCTTGGTAGCCTCACAGACCAGTTTTCTTCTCGTCTTTTCTTCAATTTTGGAGGGAGCTCCAGTTCTTGGTAATGTCACTGTTGTGCCATATTTTCTCCACTTGATGATGACTGTCTTCACTGTGTTCCATGGTATATCTAATGCCTTGAAAATTCTTTTGTACCCTTCTCCTGACTGATACCTTTTAACAATGAGATCCCTCTGATGCTTTGGAAGCTCTCTGTGGACCATGGCTTTTGCTGTGGGATGCGACTAAGAACATTTCAGGAAAGACCAACTAGAGCAGCTGAACTTTATTTGGGGTTAATCAGAAGCACTTTAAATGATGGCAGGTGAATGCTGACTCCTATTTAACACGATTTTGAATGTGATTGCTTAATTCTGAACACCGCTACATCCCCAGTTATAAGAGGGTGTGCAGACTTATGCAACCACATTATTTTTCTTTTTTTTTTTCTTCTTCCCTCCACCTAAAAGATTTCAGTTTGTTTTTCAATTGAGTTGTACAGTTTATAGGTCAAATTAAAGGTGTAAAAAATTCTGAAATGATTTATATATATGTTACAAAAACTTGTTTCCTGCCCAGAATTCCGAGAAATACAGTTATTACACTGCTTTCTAGGAACCTTGGCAGGGACATGCAAATATGCTCACAAACGCTACGATCTTGCAATCCATACCCATATGAAACATGGCTTCCCTTAAGCATATGTCTGCTATATCAAACAGCTTTGAGCAAAGCTATTGTTGGATTATACACAAGCTAGGAATTATATGCTAAGACCACATTTTGTGTAAGGACAGTTATCTTGCGTTTTTCTTGCAACTAATTATGCTTCTTACAAGTTTTTACATCCTCCATCAACCCCTGCCTGTACATTGCACGCATGGAATATTAATATCAAATTTAAGACTAAGTTTAAAGGATGATATACTTATGATATTTTAAATACCTAAACTTAAAAACTGGAAAAAAAAATTTAGAAGCAAAAAAACCCAAACTATTAATTTTTTACTTTTATATGCAGTTTTTTTTATTGTAGGGATCCAGATTCCTTTCTTATCTGATCCTGTCTTTCTCAGGAGAGTGAGTCCTTAAAACTAATGTTTTTTTTTCCATTACTTCTATTTAAAATACTAGCAGTTGTGGATACCACATTCCCACTATGCATATAGAAACTTCCTTTTCATTTAAAGTCTCTTCCCACATCAAAGTTGATGAGAAGAATCTAAAATGGTAGATTCTGTAGCAGCATTATTGCATGTAATAGTTAAATAGAGGCTTAAGTGTAGGTCTTCCAAATTTAAAATATACTATTTTGAACTACAGTTTTGCTTTAAGCATTTATCTATAATGCTAAAATAAAAGGGCCAGGAGCAGCAGATGTTGGGACTCCAGTGTAATTATGTTTCAGGTTTCCACCAGGTAGACACTTTCTCTTTATCTTGATTTGCCACCAATGGTTTTTGTATTACATATATGTTGTAAAACCTTTTGCTAATTCAGTAAAAGGGTAAAGATCACAAGCTATTTTAGTAGTAATCCCATTTATAACTCTCCCTTTCTCTCTCTCTCCTCAGAACGTTCTTCAGAACTATGTACCTCTGGACCAGTGGCTTTACATTACAGTGCCTCTCCACGTCTTGCTGCATATTTAAATTGGACTTTTAATATCCCACCAGCTGCTCAACAGACACATGGTGAATTGTTGTCATTCCCAGGATTGCATCTTTGAAGGCCTAGCCCTTGTCAGCTTTCTCAGACAAGAGAAGACCACGAGGGGACATTTGTTGAAAGGATTTTTGACCGACCACGGTCTAGATTCTCTCCTAGTTGGTGCTGGTCCACCCCCTAGCCATGGAACAGGGAATGGATTATTGGTTAGTTCAGATACAGCAAAAAGATGTTGGGAAGCGACTTCAGGTCGGACCAGACATGATAGACTACTTATTGGATAAACAGAAGTCTGTCGACCTTGAGCATGACCAGACTCAACTTGATAGAATGGTGGATGGGCTTGCCACATCCTGGGTCAATTCTAGCAATTACAAGGTAATTACAAGGTTCTTCAAAATCTGTGCATTGATATATGTTATACAAATAGTGTTTTGTTACAGGGGGATCTTCAGTTTCATTATCATGACTTTTAACCCAATTATTATCTATATCAGAAGATCTGAAACTAGTCTTCTGAGAACAACACACAGGCCATGATCTCTTAATAAACAAGTCTGAATATAGAGGAAGCACTATTGCTTGACATTGTAATGCAGGGTCTTTAACTTGTTATAATGAACTGATCCTTGACAAGTCTTTGAGCAATGCATCAATAAGATGTTGTGTGTTTGACAATCTACATCTTCTTAAATGAACTGGTACACTGAAAGACATTCAAATGTTATGGCACTCTGTCATCCCCAAAACAAGAAGGTTTTTTGTTCTTAAAGAGCATGAAAAACTGGCTATATGTTGTGTTATACATTTTCTTCTAAACTGTGTCAAACCTGGGAATTTCCATGATGCTGTTGCTCTATTTATATGTAAATGATCAGCTCTCACATATTAATTCGCTTTTTTGATGTGCTAATTACAATTACAGTCTGCTTGTCTGTCTCGGTAGTGGACAAAATAAAGATCTACAATGTTATCTGACAGTTTGACCCCCTCTCCCACCCTTATCAAGAACTTTGAGGTACATATTAGAGTACAGGAGCCTCAAAATAAATTGTAAATATTTCAGAAGTTATTTACTGTAGAGAAAAACTGCAAGTACAATGTATAGTCAGTGTTTAAGACACTTTAAAATTAAATCAACTTCCTGTTGGGTTGACAGTCCCTTTTTAATCCTTATTAATCCAGGAATCAATCCGACACTGATTATATTCTACAGTCAACAATCAATCATCTTTAGGCTTCTGTGTTGTTGATATGATTAACGTAGAGCAGGAAACCCGTTACTAGCAGTTGGATATAAAGTAATGAGCTAATATTTACATTTGTTTCGGTATTGTGGTGCTGTATAAGGCTTTAAGTTCTGCTGTGGATCGTTATAGTTATGGCGACAGAGCAAAATTGGTTTGAGGTCTGGAATATAATAAGATTTTAATATTAAAGTACAAGACACTGAGCTGATCTTGCACTGTTGACAAAACTCCTGATGGCTGGGCCTCAGGGTGACATTCGGCCATTAGTCCGTGTCATACTAGGAAGCTCTGGGTGCAAACTCCAGTGGAAATGCAGGTTATAAAACCATCTGGGTGCTTTGCCAGAGTAACATGCTTGTATTGTTCAGCTTATTTACTTTTTTCAAGGCCAATTTAAAGTGATTACAGAATATGTTTTGATCTTTTGTTTATCTGAGATGTTTCAGTTGGATGACTCACACAGCGAATGTTGCCTTATATCAGGGGTGTGCTCTTGATAAGCGCACGTGTGTGTGTGTATATGTATGTATGTATGTATGTGTATATATATATAGTTACAAAAACTTGTTTCCTGCCCAGAATTCCGAGACATACAGTTATTACACTGCTTTCTAGGAACCTTGGCAGGGACATGCAAATATGCTCACAAACGCTACGATCTTGCAGTCCATACCCATATGAAACATGGCTTCCATATATGTATGTATGTATACATAAATATAAATATACTGTACCTTTTGTGCATATATCTGTATATATAAATTTGTATTTCTATGGAAAACATTCACATTTTCTTCCAATATAAAGGTTTCCTTTCTTGGGTAAAGTTGGGGGTTATATTTATGTAATTCATTTTAGAGGGGCAACTGAAAATCATTAAATCAAATTAAAGGTGAGTTTTACAAACCTGAAGTGTTTACTATTGGATAATCTTCTTTCAAGTGTCATTATTCTTTTAGTATTTATTGTTTTTTAAAGGCTTGTAAATCATTATTATACTTTTTATTGTTTTTGTGGCATGGAAAAACCGGTCATGTCTGACACCAAGCCAGAATGAGCCTAATCACAGGGTCGCATCTTCCACCTTAGTCTGGAGCTTAGAAGTGTCAACCAGGTCAATGAGCTGCTTCCTGATACACAAGCTGGACTCCATTATAGCTACAGGTGCCATGGGGAACATGATCTGTCTGGTTACAGAGAGTTTTCATATATGAAGCACTGAAAACTATCATTTTTTTGGCTATACTCTATTAACAAAGGATTATACAGTATTTATAAGAGACTTGACTTCTGTTACAGCCCAAAAAAAAGTTCCACAATTTTTAAGTTTTGAAACATGGTATTATGTATGTGTACTAACCAATCACAGATAGTTTATCAGCAGTATTTCAAAACATGCTGCTGAGAAACAGCCTGTGATTGGTCACTATATCTAATGCTACAGGGACACTGTGCATGAGCTGCTGAGGCCGACCTTTTGTGGGGACTATTTTCAGTGAGTAAAACCAAAGCTTTTAATTACCTGTAAATAAAAGGATGTTTAGATACAAAACTTCCTTATCCTTTTAATAACAGCTGGACATTTTTAGGTGCTGAATTATCGATTTTTTGTAGTAGTTATATGAATGCTAACTACATTTTGGAGCTTCTGATAGTTGTCAAGCCTTGTCCCGAATTGTTAAAGCGGTAACGTGTCTGTTTTAAATTATTTGTCCTTGGCCATTTTTTCTCACTAAAATCTCTTTAGTTTAGCTCCATCGACTTCTTTGGTTGCAGAGATTATTCATTATCTGATTTGTGTTTGGTTAGATAATTAGACTACAGATGATAAGGGAAAAACTAATGGTTTTAAAGGAAATTAAATATAAAATCTGTGTTGTTACCACGGAGGAAATGCCAATAAAGCCACTTCCTCAGAGCATCTCACACAAGCCTGACAAGGACAGAACCAAGAAAAGAAGACAGATTTCCTCTAGAGATGCCAGAAATCACCTGCAGTTTCAGAATAAACAGATTGTGACAATGGAAAACAACAAATAAATCCATTATATCTAAAATGTTGATATTCTATATAACTAAAAATATATATAAAAAAATAAAAGGCTGTGATTTTTGATAAACACGTCTGTGCCAAATTATGCCCTTAACATAACAGACAATTTTTTAAATAAAATTCTAAAAACACATTGTATATATATATATATATATATATATATATATATATATATATATATATATATATATATATATATATATATATATATATATATATATATATATATATATATATATATATATATATATATATATATATATATACATATACCGTATTGGTCCGAATATAAGCCGCACCTTTTTTCCGATTTTTGAGCTTGCAAGTTTTTCGCAAATCATTGCCAATTTGCGAACTTTGCTTGTAACGTGTGCGACTTCTATTTGCGAATACAAAATTAAACTGCCGATTTGCGCGATTCCGAGTTAAGAGTGCCGATTTTTGCGCTTTAGACTGCGGTATTGAATAGCGATTTACGGTTTTAGTGATTCTATCATCCTGTAAAGCCTGTAACCTGCAAAAAAAGCTACAGTGCTTATTAGAAAGCCTGTTTCTTGCAATGGCTGATCACTTGGAGAGTCTTTTTCTCTCCAATTTTACGGGTGCGGCTTATATTTGAGTGCCGATCCTCAGTATGGTGTGAGTGCCTGGTTTGTGTGGTGATCGTTGTAGAGAGTAGTTCTATACAGCAGAGTGATAGAAGCCCTCCACCGTAAAAAGTACAGTAGTACAAATAAGTAATAGTGCATTAGTGATTCTATTTAAATGTCTAAAATTAAGTTGATGAAAACGTATTTCCGGTCGGCAGTAACCGTGAAACAGTACTGTATGTGGTTAAGTGTGAAAAATCCATCCGTTGCCATGTCTAAAACTGTGAAATACAGTAATCATATGCTTAAAAGGAGCCATGTTTAAAATGGTTTGGATTGACAGAGTGATGGTGCATTGTGTGGCCTCATTTGCATGTCCCGCCCAGTTTTCCCAGACTGCAGTGCATATACTGTATTTCTGAGAAATTTAAGCAGGAAATAAGTTTTCATCAACTTATTTTTAGACCCTAATGTACTATTCCTTATTTATACTTATATATATATATATATATAAAATAAATATGAGAGAGAGATCCTTTAATTAATCAGCAGCGTAGTCTTATGCTCATGACTAGGGTTCTCCAAACTCGGTCGTGAAGGGCCGCACACAGGCCTGGATATCCTTGCTACAAGCAGGTGAGACGATTGCTCAGTCATCCTGATTGACTCACCTGTGCACAGAAAGGAAATCCTCAAATCCAAACCAGGGTGCGGCCCTCCAGGACAGAGTTTGGTGACCCCTGCTCATGACAGAAATTCTTATTTGTTTTTACTATAGTTGTCCCCATCCCTTATGAAGGACAAATATACCTCCATTTAAATGTAAGCCCTATTTATTTACCCGTTTTATATAAGAAGCCTACTAGCAGCAAAGATGTGTTAACAGACCGCACTGTAGTCTCTTATTTACAGTATGCTCTTTTAAAAAAAACTATAGTGGATACGTTCCAAAATGATTATAGAAAGTTAAACAAGTGCAGCCATTGATTTGGAACTTATTATATGAAATGATACTGTAGTAGGGCAATTTTTGTCCGTAAATGGAGAAAATAATTCAGCTGCTTCATTTGACATGTGGCAATCCATAGTGCAAGACCCTCCCCTTCTGCTGAGAGAGCATCAAGCAGGTCATCCAAGACCATGGCTGCTCCCATTAAATAATTACTGTATTGCATATAAAATTAAATTCACTAAAGCCTGACTTTGTATTATATCCCATCCACTTCATACACAGCTGTCCCTCACCACTCTAACCTAACCTTTTATTGCTCCTGTACCTTCACCCCCTTCTAGTTTGTGAGCTTTCAAAAGCAAGTTGTGTGTAAAATGTTGGTGCATTGTGAATACTTTGTGATAATAATAATTAAAGCTAAATGTTATATGCTCACAAATATAACTGTGGTGAAAATGTTTTGTTTCAATAGTTTTTTTGTATATGTTCCTTTTTAAAACCAGACTTGCCTTAATACGTCTAAGCTCCCAGCATCACGTCTCCTGTGCAATGAATGCAAACCTTAGCTGCAAAACAAAGGTTCTTGGGAATGAAAATTGTATGCCAAGCAAATATTCACTTTTTTCCTCTTCTAGTGGGCGGCTCTGAATGAATACAGTTTGTGTGTTGGCCTGCATTTAGCTTTCATTACAGGGGCAGCCCTTGTTCCTCTGTCAGGCTGCTATTTCCCTTTGCATACCTTTTTAAACCCCATAAGATTTTAGCATAATAAGATTTTTGTACAGCAGAGGTGCTGCAACATATCAGTCTCTTCTTAAAGTCATTTTGCTCAGGGCTTAACAAATCCAAGGAGCCACGGCTCATGAGCTCCTAACTTTTTAGGCATTATTCTTATGTTTCTATATGTAGTCCATAAGCTGGCTCCTAAAAAATGTTTGGCTGGCAACTAAGTTTCTGATCAGTTTGTCAATACCTTACTTAACCAGGGTTTCTTTTTATAATCTGTCCTTAAAGGACAGGTGATGCCATATTTGTAATATGTTCTTCTTTTAGAAAGTAAAAAAACAAATACAGACTTTAATTTTAACTATTAAAATGTTTGTTTTTGTACATAATCAGTTACTTTAGAAAGGACCTTGAATGCACATAAGATCTCTGTTCAGTTTTATGTAAAGGCCACCACAATGTTGTGACATTTACCAACAGAATTAAACTCGCAGCAGGATATCTTCCCCATCCGACCCCAAGCTAACGTCCAATATGGAGGCCCACAGATGCAACAGAATCTGGTAGAATAAACATGTTTCCCAAAAATGCTTATCTGGCTTAGATAGCCACTAATGTTAGATGTTCCCCCCCCCCCCCCCCCCCCTCTAAACTTCAGTGATCCTTTGGAGGGATTCTTGAGTCCTTTAAACATGCAACTAGTGTGAAAGCAGGGACTTCCAGTGGGATTATTAAAACCAGACCATAAAGCATGACAGCCTATCAGAATCACTGTCTGTCTGTCTTTTTCTTTTTTTCTTTCATCAGCTGTGACTTGACACAGTATGATGTTACAGACCGCATACCAATTCGAAAAATCTCCAGTGGGCAGTCTTTAAAGTCACAGGTAGACTATGCTGTAAGTTATGTAAATGATTTTATGCTTGTTTTTTCCCCATTGGTGTCACACTAAATCACCTTGTAAAATCAGGCCCTAATCATTATTGTGGTGGGTTTGGAGCGTCATGGAGTGCCATGCTATAAAAGGTCACATTGTGCATGTTGGATAGCTGGTTTAGCAGGGGCTCATTGCACAAACAACAAAGTGCTTGTGCTTTATCACATAGGATCGAATATTTCAAAGGGAAACAAGCAGAACTACACCTTGCATTTTATTGCAGGCCTTCAGGGCGATGCTGTGTCTGCATCTCTCACCTCCAGCACTTCCTTTAGCTGACATAGAAAATGTAAGAAATGTTTATAATGCTTTAAACATAAAAAGCTGAAAAATAATGTTTATTTCAAACCGGTTCCTTCTGGGCTTGTCTCTCTATTTGAGATCATATTTGACAGAGCTTTGTAAGTATCTTCAAGGTGGAAGCATCATTTGCTCAGCAATAATTACAGGGTGTTAGTATTTCTGACAAGCATTGCCACCCTTATTTCCAGAAGGCAGGACAGTTTATAAAATAGTTCGGCCTGGTGCTTAATTGCATCTTCCCTGTATGCTGTTACATTAGCAAGTTAGTGAACCTGCAGAGAAATGCTGAAATGCATATTAAATCTATCAGAGCTCTGGATTAGGAAGAGGCTGATGGTCCTGCTCTGTGCATTCAGAGATACAATATGGAGATCTACAGCTTACTACTAGCCTTTAGGGGGCTACCATGCTGGCCATTCTCCCTTATAGCATCCATCAGATTTCCACTGTGTGAAGCGGACTCCCATATTGCATGTTTTAATGCACAAAGCATGTCCAGTGAATTTATACTGAACCACATAGTCCATGTAATGCTAACTCCTGAACTAGGAGCTGCACCATATCACTGCATGGGCTTAAGCTGCGCACGTGCCGTTTGCATTAGACGATGTAATACAAAAGATTCACAGTTTGCTATCAGTCCACCTGAAATAGTGATACTCCAAGGGATGGGGAGAATAAGAGAGCCCATAATGATATTGGCCCCCTCGAGATGAGCAGAGAAGGTGTTTTTTTTGTTTTGTTTTTTGTTTTCTTTCTTTTTTAGTAATTCATGTCTTATTATGTGAGATGCAGCAATGATGACACAAGTGTCCATTTTTTTTGATCTTCCAAACAAATCAAAAGACAATATATTGCTGCTGTTGTTCTATTACTATGTAAAATCCTCAATACAAAACTGTCTCCTCCTACTGTGAACATTCCCAGCTCACGCCCTTTTGTTCTTTATGTGGTAAATGTATATGGGCCTTATTCAAATGCGATTTGGCCAATTGAATAGGGCTCTAAATAAGCACATAGCATATTTTTTTTTAAAGAAGTTTTTAGTTAGTGAAAACCTTGCTTTTGGATAGATGTTTACTAACTAAAAACTTCTTTAAAAAAAAAATGCTATGTGCTTATTTAGAGCCCTATTCAATTGGCCAAATTGCAATAGAATGAGGGCCTATGTGTGTAAATATACAGTGCTGTACCAGACCCCTGCAGCTATTATACAGGACCTGCTAGGCTAACATCTCCCCTATGTAAATTTTCTTCTTCTTAAGACACCCCTTCCAGGGCGGAGAAACCAACTATCTCCCTAAGGTGACTGCCCTCTAATGCTGAGTATTATAAAGCTTAAGAACCTAACTGCAGGTAGATCTTTGCATTTTTTAACATACATTCTTTACAAAATATTATTTTATTTTTATGCATTGTTACTTTCTTACATTATCTCAGGTATGAAATTACATGATTGAGTCCCGTTAACGATTCATGACAAAAGCAGAATATTGGACAAGTATTTCTATAAATCTTCAGAAAAAAAAATCCAGTGTCATTTAACATATGTAAAATCTGAGCCATAAATAATTTATTAATACTATAAATAGTAAATTTGCTTTATTTATCATATGTTCTGTGCATATGTATCATTGCAATTAAGTTTTATACAGCTTGCATAATTGTTTAATTTATACTGATGCATTTGATAGCATTTATCAGTGTAATTTGGGGCCTTACTGTACTTGTGGTTTCAGATTCCCGGTCCTGCCTTGCATTCTCTCACTCTGCTGTAATAAAGTAGGTTACTTGATGAAGAGAAGCGATTGCTTTGTGCCAAAACACCACTGCACTGTTAGTGTGTAAGAAAGAAGCGTCTGTCAGACACCCAGCGACTGACTCAGGCTAAATCTGCTCTGCGGGCAAGGCCACAGCTGCACATAGCCAAGAAACATGAGCTCACTCTGCACTAATGCAGGACACCAGCCACTACTTGTCTTTAATATCAGTCTCTTCAGGGGCTCGTTGGTGCCCGAAGTCAATGGGTTCTTGCTGCAACATATAGAATCTCTCTTAATATTCACCACAAAGTAAAAATGTCCATGTATGAGTTTTTTTTTTTATGTGATTTTTGAACTCTTGGAAGTTTTTAGGGTACATTTTTAGCTCGATAATTTTTGGGAACCACTAAGTAATTTGGTAGTAAGTGGTAATCGAGTATGCCTGCGATCCCAGGCCAGATGTCGGGGTCATGTGCCGCATGTGTGCATCACATTTCTGAGTCTCAATGGGATCGCTATTCAACTGTAGTATTACTAGACTCTACTCTATACTTTGGTATTATTATTATTATTATTATTATTGTTCTTTATTTGTATCACGCCACATATTCTGTAGCACTATAGAGTGGTTAAGTACAAGGCAAAAAGTATATTAACATATTGCAAATGAATAGAGGGCGCTGTCTTTGAGCTTAAAATCAAATATACATAGAGCTCTACATAGACTCTACACAAAGCACTGACATAAGATTGAAAACTCTCAAACTTAAATTCATAATGGTTTGGGTGTGATACAGGAGGATGAGAGATACAAGATGGGAGTGAGCAAGGCAATATACTCCACAAATAAAGGTGTCTGTAGATTGTGGGTATGAGTGATAGGCTATACAGTGTGCAGTTGTGTATATTAAGGCTTAAGCTAATGAGCTTCTTTAAACAGATGTGGTTTAGTGAGTTCTTGAAGGTTTTGAGTAAGGAGGATAGCCATGTGGAGCGTGGTAAGGAGTTTCATAGAGTAGGGGCAGCACAAGAAAAGTCTTGAAGGTGGAATGATAGGAGAAGCAGAGGGTCATTAGCAGAGTGAAGAGGAAGTTGGGGGGAGTATTTTGAGATGAGAGCATATATATATATATATATATATATATATATATATATATATATAGGGGTGTATTGTTGTTGAGGGCTTCATAAGTTAGGGTAATGCTTATAATTTGATTCTGGAGGTGATGAGAAGCCAGTGGAGTGACAGACAGAGAGGTGCCTCAGGCACCAAGCATTGAGTATGGTAGAGGAGGAGTTTGTTGTGGAGAAAGCTGGGTGATGGGGAGGCCAGCAAGGAGAGAGCTGCAGTAGTCCAGGCTATGTATGATGTTTTATTTGGTTTTGAGCAATCTACCTAATGATTGTAGGGTACGTTTTTAGCTAGTTAATGGGTAGTAAGCGGTAACCCAGTCCCAGGCCAGAGGTCGGGATCATGTGTGCATCACATTTCCGAGTCTTGGGATGGCTATTTAACTGTTTTGTTACTAGACTTTAACCTGAGTACACGGACTGTAACTGAATAGTACTTTTTGTTTAATAGTTCCCTAGTCAGTAATGCCCCCATTTGTCATGCACATGCATGAGAAATGAATCACGAGAGACACAAACACTAGTGCTCTATCAGGATATTGTTATACCACAGATATGTGCAGTTTCACATAACTGAGTAATCTGTGTTCTTCTTCAACAGTTTAATATAAAGGGAAAATTAAAAGTGTGTTTTCTTGGTTGTATCTGAAAAAATATGTTTGATAATGTACCACTGTGTGTTTAATTATTTTCATTTATGTTCTCAAAGCTCAAAGACCAGGCCCTGCATTCCTTTGCATTGTGCTAATATTGTTTTTGCTTTGTACTTCACCCTTTTATAACACTACAGAATATGTTGGCTCATTACAAGTTAATGATAATAACGGTAAAAAGCAGAAAAAAAGGTTTAACTGATTTGGGGGCTTGCTCCTGTCTGCCAATGGGCAATCGTATAGATGCAGGAGTCGTACCTGTCTGCCAATGAGCAATCCTATAGATGCAGCAGTCATACCTGTCTGCCAATGAGCAATCCTATAGATGCAGGAGTTGTACCTGTCTGCCAATGAGCAATCCTATAGATGCAGGAGTCGTACCTGTCTGCCAATGAGCAATCCTATAGATGCAGGAGTCGTACCTGTCTGCCAATGAGCAATCCTATAGATGCAGCAGTCATATCTGTCTGCCAATGAGCAATCCTATAGATGCAGGAGTCGTACCTGTCTGCCAATGAGCAATCCTATAGATGCAGGAGTCGTACCTGTCTGCCAATGAGCAATCCTATAGATGCAGCAGTCATATCTGTCTGCCAATGAGCAATCCTATAGATGCAGGAGTCGTACCTGTCTGCCAATGAGCAATCCTATAGATGCAGGAGTCGTACCTGTCTGCCAATGAGCAATCCTATAGATGCAGGAGTCGTACCTGTCTGCCAATGAGCAATCCTATAGATGCAGGAGTCGTACCTGTCTGCCAATGAGCAATCCTATAGATGCAGGAGTCGTACCTGTCTGCCAATGAGCAATCCTATAGATGCAGCAGTCAAATCTGTCTGCCAATGAGCAATCCTATAGATGCAGGAGTCGTACCTGTCTGCCAATGAGCAATCCTATAGATGCAGGAGTCGTACCTGTCTGCCAATGAGCAATCCTATAGATGCAGGAGTCGTACCTGTCTGCCAATGAGCAATCCTATAGATGCAGCAGTCATACCTGTCTGCCAATGAGCAATCCTATAGATGCAGCAGTCATACCTGTCTGCCAATGAGCAATCCTATAGATGCAGGAGTCGTACCTGTCTGCCAATGAGCAATCCTATAGATGCAGGAGTCATACCTGTCTGCCAATGAGCAATCCTATAGATGCAGGAGTCGTACCTGTCTGCCAATGAGCAATCCTATAGATGCAGGAGTCGTACCTGTCTGCCAATGAGCAATCCTATAGATGCAGGAGTCATACCTGTCTGCCAATGAGCAATCCTATAGATGCAGGAGTCGTACCTGTCTGCCAATGAGCAATCCTATAGATGCAGGAGTCGTACCTGTCTGCCAATGAGCAATCCTATAGATGCAGGAGTCGTACCTGTCTGCCAATGAGCAATCCTATAGATGCAGGAGTCGTACCTGTCTGCCAATGAGCAATCCTATAGAGGCAGGAGTCGTACCTGTCTGCCAATGAAATCTACAGATGCTCTGTGCATTTCTTGCTAGTTTCTATATTTTAAATCCGTTTTACTTATACTTACCGGTATATATTGTCTTGCAAAACTCAGCTATGATAATGATTAAAGCTGCTCTTTGAAAATCCATGCCAAAATAATTGTATTCCATGTCAATTTAAACCATATTATTGAATATTAAAGGGAAATTGCAGCCTGATATTTCATAATAATATTTTTTTGTATTGGTTGATGATTTTAGTTTAATGAAGTAATAATGGGCAAAAGTTTTTATTTAAAAAATAAAAACAACCTTTAAATGTATTTTCGATGTATGCAATAATTCCCCCCCTATCAGGGGAATATGATTCTTGGATGCTGAAATTAACTTGTTGCAACTCCATAAATAGCGATTTTTATTTTTATTAATTTTTTCCCCCACTTTTTACAACAGACATTTTACTTATCTGCCCTTCAATGGGAAAGAAGTATTGGAAATTTGAACGTAGCAGATCATGGGAGTTTTTATAAAATAGCAATGGTAGCTGCAAAAGTTACATAGAATTGCATGTAAAAGGGGTCAAATTAAAAAATATATATATTTTACCCGTTATTATTTCTACTTTATTTAAACAGAGCAGTGGGACAATAGTGTTCCTTTAACGCTTTCAATCAGGTAGTGATAATAATAAAAGATTATAGATCCGTATCATCCCAAAGGGTATAACAATGGATTGAACTCTGATAACAGTGCTGTAAAATGTTATTTATTGAATATTAAAAGTAAGACATGGGAATTTGACTGTTTGTCTTGCGCACTATAGTTTACATCTACAGCTTACTGTTGGATAAGTATATGTAAACTGACTGATTTAGTAAGGCAAACACACATAAGGAAAGATTTCTCACTGACTTAAGAAGTTTGTATAAGAGGCTGTATGTAGCATAGTGTCACCTACCTTCCCGATTTTACTGATGTGTATAAGGATCTTATCTATACAGATAGTACTGTAAAGTAACACTGGTCTATACTCACAGCTTTGGGATAGTCTGAGTGGCCTTGTGCAATGAAAACTATATTTGTGTTTTGAAACATTTGAGACTGACAGAGCATGATCGAGCAAGGAAACCGCTCTAAAGCTATTTTTATTTAGAAACAAACTAATGTTGATGCGTCTGCTGGACCCTGGAAGCATCCATGATGCATTGACGGAGGTTGTGCCTGAGAGGGAGAGCAATGCATGCATTTCAATCAGCCTGCTTCTGGATCTTTGAGGGAGAAGGGGTGTGGTATCAATTTAATTCAGATCAAATTATTCAACAAAGCTTTCTCACTTCTCCTTGGTCCCTCCACTGATAAAGACATCCTTGAGATGCGATGTAACAAAGATAATATGGATTCCTCTTAATGTTCAAAAATGTTGATTTCTTCTTTTAATTTTTTTTATGTGCTTTATGTACATGACTTGCACAGCTGCCAATGCTTTATACTCCACAAAGTACTTTTTTTCTTGAACTACGAGGGTCCTCTTAAGGAGGAACTGAGTGCTAATGGATGGAGTGGGATAGGACTGGCTCACCTGCACCCATGCAATCTGAAGATGCAAAGAGTTTCGGAGGTGACGCTTAGCTCTCAAAGATACATAATCCTCTCCCTTGCATCTAGAGAAAGGGTATAATGTCTGAATCCAGACTATATACTTGGTACCACTAGGTTTGAGATAAAACATCAGTTACAGATCTTTTAGTCTCCATTACTTAGCAAGCAAACAAATACAAACCTTTTATGGTGACAAAATTGCAAATGTCATAATTGACATCTAGAGGTAATAAAAAGTACTTTACTACAGGATTATGCATTTATGTGCCAAAAATGTAATTGGTAAACTTTCCTTACGTTTTTTTAAAATTGCCACCTATTACTTGACCGCTCATATGCCCACCAATCATGGGCCAGTATCTCATTTTTCAGGGTTGTAATTACCAATACGTGCTTATAACTATGAGTGCATTGTTCTCAGTCTAAAGCCATATGGCACTGAGAAGAATAAGGATGTGTAGACGCCCAGGATACTCTCAGGGTTTTTACATGCTTATCCATTTCAGTGTCAGATGGCTTTAGACTGAAAACCGTGCAGGAAGTAATTAACCACTATGAACAAGCACTAATAATAGTCTAGGTTTGGTAAGTGGGTCAAAAAGGCTGATTGATGACAAATTAAAATTTGAAGTTTACTATATTTTTTAAATGTCATTCAACAGATAAATTACTTGATGTTACCTATAGTTTTAAGTTGTCCCATATTTGGAAGCTCCACTGTGTCCCTTTTCATAAGAATGTATTTTTATTAAAAAGGGTAGTTCATTTCATTTAGGCACATATCCGTTAACCACTAGGCCTTCCTTCCATGAAGTCCCGTCCTGAGGAAAGAGGTTGCACTAGGTGGAGAAAATTATGTTATATTATAGTTATAGTAACAAAGTCTCTTCAGATGGTGACTGTATTTTCCTGGACAACCTTGTAAAAAGTGGGAAAAAAAAACAAAAAAAAAACGTCCTCATTGTTAGAGCTCTGGTATTCCCAGTAGTAACAACTATGGATGTGAGAGCTGGACCATTAAGAAGGCTGAGCACCGCAGAATTGGTGCCCTTGAATTTTAGTCTGAGAAAACTGCTTAGAATCATTTGGATTGCAAAAAGATCCCCAAAAATCAATACTACAGGAAATGAAGCTAAACTGATTTACAGATTGAAGACACATGAAGAAGGGGACAGCAGAAGTGGAGATGGATAGATGAGGTAATTGAAGCAATGAGCATGAGCTTGAGGGAGCACAGAAGGCCAGTAGCTGATGCACATGTGCCTGGTGTGCTGTGGTATAGGGTCACAGAGTGTCAGACACCACTGAACGACTAAAGAACAACAAAGTGCAATCACCTTAGTGGAAACTGGTTAATGTAAAATGTGTCTGCTTTTCCCGGCCTTCTATAGGTATATCTTGGCAATATGTCTGACATTCTTCAGTAAGATAGCATTCATGCCAGACTTTGAGAACCTGTATTCCAGCCCAGCTACTTAAATTCAATACATCATTGTTATCGTAAGGGAACAAATATTTCAACCACAGACGTGACGTTAGCTCATTTTTACTTGGCTGGCCTGAAAAAACAAAGTTTATCTTTTTGAACTTTTGTATTTTTTAATGTTCACAAAATATGTATATGTGTGTATACAGTGCCTTGCAAAAGTATTCACCCCTTGGCATTTTTCATGTTTTGTTGCCTCACAACCTGGAATTAACATGGATTGTTTAAGGATTTGCATAATTTAATTTACAGAACATGCCCACAAGTTTGAAGATGTTTTTTTATTTTATTTTATTGTGAAGCAAATAACAAATAGTACAAAATAACAGAAAAAGTAAATGTGCATAACTATTCACCCCCCTAAAGTCAATACTTTGTAGAGCCACCTTTTGCGGCAATCACAGCTCCAAGTTGCTTTGGATAAGTCTCTATGAGCTTGCCACATCTTACCACTGGGATTTTTGCCCATTCCTCCTTGCAAAACTGCTCCAGCTCCTTGCAGTTGGATGGTTTGTGCTTGTGAACCGCAATCTTTAAGTCTGACCACAGATTTTCTATTGGATTGAGGTCTGGTCTTTGACTAGGCCATTCCAACACATTTACATGTTTCCCCTTAAACAACTCAAGTGTTGCTTTAGCAGTGTGTTTGGGGTCATTGTCCTGCTGGAAGGTGAACCTCCGTCCTAGCCTCAAATCACACACAGAGTGGTACAGGTTTTGCTCAAGAATATCCCTGTATTTAGCACCATCCATCTTTCCCTCAACTCTGACCAGTTTCCAAGTCCCGGCTGCTGAAAAACATCCCCACTTCTTTGGATGATGTGATGTGTTGGGTTTGCGCCAGACATAATGTTTTCTTTGATGGCCGAAAAGTTCAATTTTAGTCTCATCAGACCAGAGCACCTTCCTCCATACATTTTGGGAGTCTCCCACATGCCTTTTCGCAAACTCAAATCGTGCCATTTTGTTTTTTGCTGAAAGTAATGGCTTTCTTCTGGCAGGTTTGCTGTTGTGCCATGTTCTTTCCATTTGGTTATGACAGATTTGATGGTGCTCCTGGGGATCATCAAAGATTTGGATATTTTTTTTATAACCTAACCCTGATTTGTACTTCTCAACAACATTGTCCCTTACTTGTTTGGAGAGTTCCTTGGTCTTCATGGCAGTGTTTGGTTAGTGGTGCCTCTACCAACTTAGACTATTGTGTTCTGATCAATAACATGAAATTCAGATTAACAAAACATTGAACTTAAGGCTGTAATGTAACACAATAGGTAAAAAGTCAAGGGGGTGAATTATTTTGCAAGGCACTGTGTGTGTGTGTGTGTGTTACACCGCTTTAAGGAAGCCATGTTTGATAATAGCTATGGATTGAAGAGCGAGGCATTTGTGGGCACATCAGCTTCCCAGAATGTAGTGTAATAACTGTTTTTATCAGAGTTCTGAGCTGGAAGCAGGCTTTTTTAACTTGTTTTAGACATTCAAATGTGAACACAGATGAACTATTTATTTACTGTTAGCGACTTGCCCGTCAAAAATGACGGGGCAATACAATTGTAAGGCAGCTAATGCGGTTTGCCACAGATAGTAAGTGTTTTGGTGGTCTGAGATCCTTCGGCGCTCATTGCAAGCCTCTTGTTTTTGTTATCATAGGTGCTTTTGCTGTCATTGTAAGGTCCTCGCTGATCTCCTTTTTGTGCTTATTGCAAGGCTGTGCCCTGGTGTAGTTTGTGTGCTATGAGCACAGTTTGTGCTCGTTGTGAGGCGCGCAGTGAAGGGCTTTGTTGATTATTGCGATAAACAGAAGAAAAAAAAAAAGTTGTTTTTTATGATAATCAATTAATAAATGAATAACTGAACTGCAAGGGGCAAACAAAATAATATACTTTACCTATTTGTAATTTAATATATGCAGAAAGCATTGTGCTGAAGAGCTAACAATCTGTTTTGATGTTGCTGCAGCATTTAATGTAGATTTGCAGTTTTGTTGTGCTGCGGTGTAAGTGTCAGCAATGTGTGTAGTGTAAATATTATTATCATTATCATCATCTTTATTTATATTGCGCCAACATATTCCGTAGCGCTGTACAGGGGTTTAGTACATGGCAAAAAAAAATTAACACCTTATAAAGAATGGAGGGTCCTGTTTTTGAGCTAGGCTGTGTGAGCGAGGGGAAACAGTTGGTGTTGCTGTGTACTTCCGCATTGTGCAAGTTAGTGTTGTGAAATGGCGGCAAATGTGTATGTGGTACGCAGGTGTGGATGATTTAGCGTCCTTGCTAATAGTGTATCTTGTACGCCTATTTTGAAAAGTCGTATGTGCTTGGTTGTGTTTTGCGGCTTTTGGGGTCCTATAGCCTCGTTTTCATTTTTTTTCGGCGACCATTTTTTCTCTCTTTCTAATCTCTGTAAATTGGACTTAAATTGAGGTGTAACCTCACTTCCAGACGTCCCCCCTTGCTGTGTGGGCAAGGTTTTTATTTTATTTTTGTGTGTATTAAGGTTTTTTTTTAATGGTTTCCGCTTTGCGGCTCGTATTTTTTTATTGTAAGTCCGTATTTAGTCATTGCGTGTTAGATGTTTTTTTCCAAAGTCCTGCCTCTGTGTCTGTTTGTAACCGCTTGTAAGGCGCAGTAGAGCCTCTGCAAATGCGGACCCTTGCTTCGCGAGGGTCCGCATTTGCGGCCTGCAATGAGCCTTTGGTTCATTGCAGCAGACGTTGGTGCCTCCACCTTCATAAGGCCCGAACTGCGTCCCTAGTTTCGCGAGCTCGCAAAGCGTGACGTTTCGTAGTTTGATAACTATATGTGCGATATAATATATATATATATATATATATATATATATATATATATATATATATATATATATATATATATATATATATATATATATATATATATATATATAGAATTTGTAGCTCTTGTTTGTGAAGTATGTAAAAAACTAGCAAACTAACAGCAGTTGGATAATCCGTGGACATTAATTATTATTTACTATTTATCACTAGAAGATTTCATCTTATATATTTTATTTGTGTGTGTGTGTATATTTATAATTTTTTTTTTTTTTTGTTGTTTAGTCGTGTCCAACTCTGTGAACCTATAGATTGCAGCATACCAGGCACATCTTGTGTCTGGTTGTGCTTATACATAAGGTTTTCTTTGCAAAAACACTAGAGCGGGTTGCCTGTTCCTTCTCCAGTAGACCACAATTTGTCTGATCTCTCTGCTATGACCTGTCCATCTTGGGTGACTATACATGGTATAGATCACAGCTTCATTGAGGTACACAAGCCTCTTCACCATGATAAGGTAGAGACTGTCACCACAACAAGTAGTTGATTTATTTAAGAGCATTATAAACTGGCATTACGCTGTAGTCATGGCCGGATTTATAAATAGGCATACATATTGGAGGAGAGTCTCATTTGCATAACAATACATTTTACATTTTAATTTGTTTATGTTTCAAGCATAGGCACTGCCTTTTCTAGCTAGGTGTCATGAGGAAGTTATTTTGTGGGGGTGGGTAAATAGGTGGGTGTGCAGTGGCAGGCTTACAGTGTGCTGCACTATAATATCTTTATATGTTGGTGGAGCAACATATTGGCAGGGAAATGGAAATGCACATCGTTCGTGCACCCAGGGGCAGCTCCAGATATGTAAATTCAACTCTGAAAATGTGTACTATTAGTTTTTATCTACAATAAATAATTTCTGAAATATTTAATGATTTTGTGGCTCCTGTGTGGTTGAGTAATTTATAAAGTTGGCTAGAGGGGTCTGACTGGCAGATAATATTGAGGGCTCGTTATTTTGGCAGACTTTAATTCCAAGTAGCACATTAAAGCAGCTAATTAATATGAATGAGCTACTAATTTGCATATAATTACAGCAACAAGATGAAATTTCATTCTCTTTAAAAAAAAATAACCTAAAAAACAAATCTATTTTTGGATGACAGAGACCTTTTAAAAACTAGGTTTAACAAGTAATTACCACTGGAGCATTGTAAGGTCTAACACTTGGTACAGGGGATCTGTACCCCAAGGCCTGTCTGACACCTGTCTTAAAGAGAGTGATTTGCAGTCACCACTTTTACTTGCATATTTTTCTCAATGACTTCTTCTTTGTGTCAATGTAATGAGGAGTTTTGACCACTGTCCTGGGGTTGTTTAGGGCACTCTAAGGTAACCTGAAGATGTGAAATGGCCCATGGTGAAGGCAATATGTTTTCTAAATCATATTTTGTTTTATTATTTCTCATATTTGGATTGACCCATTAATCTAAAAACCTAGCACCCGGCTCAATTAGTGATCCGTTATCAAAATGTATTATATTTTATATCATATTAAATAATTGTATTATATCATGGTTTTCACTGGTACATTTAATGTGATTAAATTTCTGAGAACCTTCCTGCTTCTGGGCCTGTGAGGAGGAGAAGTATGAGGTCAACGAGCTCACTGTAAGTGCTCTTAATGGTGTGAGAGCACAAGTTTGTATGTTAAAATTATTTATTTTTTATTATACTAATAATAGCTAAAAATCTAAAGTTTTTAATCTTTTAACACACAGAGTATATATCCTTCCTACTGGCTGTTGCATGCGTAGAAACGGATAGCTGAACCCCACAATGAAGACCGTGATTGCTATTGGTTTTTCCTTGATCTCAGAGCTGCAGTGACCAGTTAACCCAGTGGTCCCCAAATCTCTCCTCAAGGCTCCCAGACAGGCCAGGTTTTCGATTTAACAAATGAGAAAATTAGAGACTCCTGTTAAATGCCAATTCTCTCACCTGTGTTCACACACTGCAAGATTGAAAACCTGACCTGTCTGAGGAGCCTTGAGGAGAGGTTTGGGAATCACTAGGTTAATCTATATTTAACGTGTTCAGGTGATTGCAGCATTTCACGCTTTGCACAGATGATTTTGTAAAGGTTAACCTCTTCTTTTTTTGCTCACTACGCAGAGCTATAGCGTGGGTCTGGCAGAGGGCAGTTAGTGACATGTAAACGCAGATTTCAGAAAGTATTTCAACTTAGGGCAGGGGTGTCCTCGTTCAGTCCTGCTGTGCCTGGATTTGTGGATTTCCTTTATGTGCACAGATGAGTCAATTAGGATGACTGAAGAAATGATAATCTTGTCTGGGTGCAGCAGGGCTATCCTCAAAGCCAAATGCTTTAGGGCAGGGGTGTCCAAACTTGGTCCTGGAGGGCAGCACACAGGCCTGGATTTGTGGATATCCTTGCTGCAAGCAGGTGAGACTTGCTTCTTTAGTCATCCTGATTGACTCACCTGTGCACAGAAAGGAAATCCTCAAATCAAGTTGTCCCAACAGGGTGGGGGGCAGCCTCTCTCTCTGCTCCACAAATATATAGCCCCTGACCTTAGCCTTGGCAGGCTGGAGCGCAGAGCGTCATCAGAGCGCAGTTCTCTGCACTCTGATGACGGCGCGCCCCATGGACTACCTAGGAATCTATCCATCTAATATACACAGTGCTATATTTAAGATCATATGCCATTTTTGACTGTCCACAACTACAAATGTCATGTGATATGTGCTTTATATTGCACATGTCTAGGTGTTGATCCAATCACCAATTAAAAAAAAAAAAAAAAAAGAACATTTTTAGGCATACTCTGTCCTAGATTGTCCATTTCTTTATTGTATGTTTGTGTGTGTAACGCAAACAAATAATATAAACACACCTCTACCATTAGTGGTGTCACAAGTAGTACCCCCCTGTTAAAATATTCTGAATTTCAGAGATGGTCCCTGTGGGAGCCCTAAAGAGGGTTTTGGTTATGTCAGTAGAAGAATTGTTTTGATAAAGGGAAGAGTTGAGAAGGATTTGTAAGATAATTGGATCTTAATCTGTTTGACATCAACCCTATTCCTTCACTCATGCTTAGATATGCAGAAATGTAAATGACCCTCACACACATGCACAAAGTGTCATAAGTGCCTTTATAATTGTCGCTGCCTAATCAAGTTGGTCTAACAGTTTTCAGACATACACAGAATATATATTTGTATTATTTTTTCTTCCTTGAACAATGTTTTTTTAAGCATTATATTGGTTGGATCTGCATGAATTAGCTAACCCACTCAAAGACATTTCTATACATTCATGCAGCACTTGGATCATGGCTGTACGCCTCCATCCCAACCAATGCAATCAATCCCACCACGCTGTGAAGTCTTTGATTCAATACAAGTCCCTGCACACATGGAAGTGCTGCAGTCGTTCTGTGTAGAAGTACAAGAAGGTGACATGACTGCTGATTAGTACAGCAGAGGGGCGGCTCCTCATTAGCACCAGTAGTGTGGCTTTACACACTGCTATTTTTAGCCTGACAGGCGCATGTGTTCTCCACATGTATGTGGGGCGGCTCGCCCTCCACCTCAGCTGCTGGAGAAGGACGTCCTGAAAGGACAGGGACGGATTGGGATCTCATCAGTGCACTGTCTGTTGTATTATTGGGTTTAGCAGCATTTTATATGGAAGTTTCCTGGATGGTACCAGGTATAGAATTTCCCTTTTGTATCTATTTACTTTATTAAGAAGTGCTTAAAAGCTCTATGTTTACTGCATAAAATCTAACAGTCCCTGTATGGGTCTGCCCACTTCCGTGTATGCAGACACAGTCTCTGCTTTGTCTCTAATAACCAATCAGTGATCATCTCTCAGCAACGTGGTCCCTGATAGGCAATGATGCTACACTGCACATCCAGCCCTTCAGAGTCTGTGTATGCTGCAGTGGGCATACATATACAGGGACTATTATTTTGGGCAGTAAAAATAGAGCTTATAAGCACTTAATGAAATAAAAAAATATATAAAAGTAAATAGAAACACAAGATTATATTCTATACCTAATAACACCCAGGAACCTACTATATCCCTTTAAGAAAAAGGGAATAAAAGCGGTTTCAGATCCTAAAATAGATGCATATTTCACACAAGCTTTCATATAAAACCAAGTTAGTCCTTCAGCTACAGGTTATGAAAGGACCAAAAATCATAAACTCTCTGCACCTATGTGTACTGCATACCATCTTTTGTTTCCATAGACCAGGGGTGGGTAAGGCTGGTCCTAGAGAGCCCCACACAGTCCGGGATTTGAGGATATCCTTTTTGTGCACAGGTGAGTCAATCGGGATGACTGAAGAAGTGATTGACTCACTCAAATCCTGGCTTGTTTGGGGCTCTCCAGGATCGAACTTGCCTACCCCTGCTCTAGACATACTAAGATACTATTCTGAAATGATATATATTTTAGAGCTAGCTTAAGTTATGATATTCTGGACCGGAGAGCCTGTCTCTATGGAGGTCAATATACCAGCCAGTGCAACTGACATTGAGATACCATGAGGAAAGTAAACCGTGCGAGGTCTGTAAAAATTAAAACTGTCACAAAACCGTAAAAAGACCTTAAATGGAAGAAAAAAAAGAAGAAAAAAAATCACAACTTTTTCTCAAATAATTTTGACTTCTCTACATGATCGCGCAGTCCATATAAATGACTTTCATGTTAGCAGCATGGTGGTGGTACTGGCACAGGATGCTCTGGGTATCAATCATACTTTTAATTAAAAACTTCATGTAGGAAATGCTGCCCAGTATTGTAATTGGTTGCAGCTTATTGTGTGAGCCCAGCCATGTGTACACTGTATGGGATACCATTTGTGACTTGAGGTTCCTAATAAAGAAGACTCTAATGTTGGGAAGGATTGAAGGCATACAAAGAAGGGGGCGGAGATGGATAGATGAGGTCACTGACCATGAGCTTGATGGACAGTGCCAGATTGGTATGATGTATAGGGTCATGAAGAGTCAGACACAACTGAACATTTTTAAATAAAGTAATAGAAACAATACCAAGTACAATGCAGCCACTCACCTCTGGTCCATGATACAAACAGCATTGAACTTTATACTGCATGATAAATTGCTCCAGTCCAGTAAACCTAAGGCATATTTGCATTGGATTACGTGACTTTTGTCAGGTGGTGGATAAATACATTTGCATCAACTTTTTTTTTTTAAAGTCACTACTGTTCATAACAGCCAGTTGATTTCATTTTAAAAAGCATTACAATTTGGCTATACATTTTACTAGCAATATTTGTCCACAGTAAATCATTTCTGAAATCTTTAGAATTGATTTGGCTACTTTTGTGTGCTGATGTGCGGCCTAGAGTGCTTAATAAGGGTGGGAGAGAGGCCTAACTGCCACATAACATTAGGGTCCACAATAGAAACAGACTGTAATCCTAATTATCACATAAAAAGCAGCTAAATAAAATGCCTGAGCTGCTCATATGCTAATAAATACAGTATGGAATTTTCCAGGATTGATTCACTTTACAATAAAACAACATGAAGCCAGTTTTCATACTCTAAGAATAGACAAGAAAATGTTATTTTGGGGTGACTGGGTCCCTTTTAGTAACATTAGTTATAAAAGGATTTTTCTCTTTGTGCAGGATTGTAGAGTATTGGATTTTTTTTTGTATTTGTCAACAATATGTATTCAACTTTGTGGAATGCGCAGTTTTGAAATCGGACACTTTTTACATGTTTTCTTTCCATGAATGTACTTTTGTACCAGCAGCAGCCGTCATGCATAGCACAGGGACGAGTCAGCAGTTCCTGGTAGAGACAGCTGTTTTCCGTCCTTCAGTGTGATAACATTGCAAGCCGAGGAGAATGGGGCCTTCATATAAATGTATACCTTGTGCAGATTTATCTAAAATCAACCAAATAGTCCCTGTATGGGTCTCTCCTCTGCAGTTCATGGAGACACAGAATCTGCTGTACCTCATACTAACCAATCTGTGACCATCTCTCAACAACATGCTGCCCAGACAGGCTCCCTGATAGGCTAGGGCATTACACTGCACATCCAGTCCTACGTATGATGCAGAGGGCAGACCCATACAGGGACTGTTTGTCTAATTTTAGGCAGTAAACACAGAGCTTATAAGCACTTTTTAATAACAAAGTACATAAAATAAACACAGAGATATTATATACCTGCACACCATTGTGTCTCCCTTTCCCACACTCAATCCCACCATAATTATCTCCAAAGTGGAGTCTTTTGCTGCTTGTAGGCCTTACCATACAGCACCAGTCGGGACCCTCAACTTCAGAGTCTAATAAAATAGATTTAAAGCAACAGATAGCACTATCGATTTTTTTGAGGCACAGGCCTATGGAACAAAGCAATCCCCCTCCACTCATTCTGAACGGCAACCTTTTATCTAATCCTTGATCTACCATGAGTAGAATATAAATACAAATTTTTCAACACTATACCATTTATTTTATATACAGCTTTGTTTTCTAGTGACGTTTGTATTGTATTGTATTCCAGCACCCACATAGGCCAAACATAACCTCTTTCTTGCATTAGCTTGCAGCATCATGGGAGATTTATTCTTATTACTGTCTGTACTGGCCAGGAATGAGCTGCACTAACCCTGTCTGGGTGTGTTGTGTTGGTAAAGTCACAGAGTATGTCATGTGCGTCTTAGAGATTCTTATCTGTGACACTAAACATCCTGAGCTTTGTTAATCAGTAAAAGCTTGTCCCGACTGCTGAAATGTATGGGCTTAGAGACAAGGAAATTATTCCACTGGAGACTCATAGGGAAGGCTACTGTAAAGGGATATGGAAAGTTCCTGGGAGTTACTAGATATACACATATAATATCCCTGTGTAACTATTTACTTTTATGTAAATTATTCTATTAAGTGCTTATAAGCTTAGTTTTTACTGCCTAAAATCAAACAAATAGTCCCTGTAGGAGTCTGCCCTCTGACGTATGCAGACAGTCACTGCAGGGCTCCACGTGCAGTGTAGTGTCCTAGCCTATCAAGAACCACGTTTCAGTGGCATGTTATGGAGAGATGGCCACTGATTGGTTAGTATGACATAGTACAGCAAGTACACCACGAGTCTGTCTGATCCGCTGCAAAGAGCAGACCCATACAGGGACTATTTGTTTTTTCTCCAGTAAAAATGTAGCTTTATACATTTTTTTAATAAAATAAAGTACATAAAAAAGGTAATAAACAACGATATTATATTCCTTACATCATGAAGAAACAAAATGTTCATATTCCTTTAACCCAATAACTCCTTCTGTGAGCTATCCTGCGATCGGTGCAGTTATATTATTGCACAAATTACTTTCTGAAGAGGTCGCCAAACTGGCCCAAGGGGGAGGGTAGAGTCAATAAATGAGAATTTTGTTATCGGACTTTAGGAAATGTGCTCATTGTTTGGTATTTAGGTCACAAACCCCCCAGTCTCATTATAAATCCCACTTTAGTCCTTATTCTATAAACCAATAAAGGATTGTGGTGCAGATTGAAACTTATGCATTGGTTTCCCCATTGGAGGGTGAACTATACTTTTTGTATATATGTGTAGCCATCAGAGGCTAACTGTATAAAAGCACATAAATTGATAATTTTAGCTATAATAGGGTCTAGCTGGCATACTCAAGAAAATAAGATGTTTTTTCTTAAACCAAAAAATGAAGGACTAAAATTTGTTTTAATATAAGATCTTGTTAATAAATTACCTTTCAACTTTTCAAGAGGGAGTCCGGCCAATATGGCAGCACCTAAAGGCAAACTAAGGGAAATAAACATAAATAAATAAATAAAAAAAAGCTGGTAATTTGATAAAGGTCTTAGTGTTATGAATTGTTCTAGTAAGGCTGCTTTTAAACTCAGACATGAAGACAAAGTACAAGAAAAAAAAAAAAAGTATTTTGGGAAGGATTGGAGAAACAGCTTATGGAATAATCATCATGTTGGGATCTTTCTAGTTATCTGCCTGCCACTACCCTAATATCAAAGTGGCAGGCGGTTAATAGGAAAGGTCATTGTTATATAGTTTAGGAATCCAACAGAACAAATTGCACAAAACTAGTCTCATGCTTGTGGAGTGATTTTTAAAAGAATAAAGTAAATAGGTCTCATTTGTAAGTTTCTCAAATACACTTACCTTTTTATTTAGTAGAAGGAGAACAAGTCAATCAGCCTTTCGGGTCTACCCACTAAACCTGAAGTAATCATTACATGGCAAAGATAGTTAGCAGTAATTGCATATTCACTGTAAGTCACTGTAAGTCTGCTTGCATTATTTTTACTACAGAAAACAGATGGAAAGCTGAGCATGTGCAGACCCTAATGAATAAATCAGCCAGGTGTCTGAGTTAACTAATAGATTTGGGTGCCTTCTCTTGACTACACAAGCAGGAGTAGACTCCTGCACATTTCAACCTCTGTGTTGGCAATTAAGGCGATGGGAATCTAATTAATTATTGGTATTTGAACACAGGACCTGTGCTATGTTGCTACATTGGCTGCAAGATTATTATATAGTAGTCACAAATCACTTAGCCACTGCCAGATTCAAAGCCTCTAACATGATTCTGCTTAATATTCATTGCAAAGCTCATTACTCATTCAATGGAAGGCAGGCTATTTCAGTGTGTGCCTGATCAGAACTCAAGAGTTCAGCATCAATTTTAAAAAGGAAAAGCCCCTTTTCCATATGCTTTTTCACCCTCTATCTAATGTTGCAGAGCATATATGGTGACTTTTGTGGTCCTTTAATTTCTTGTGATAACAATTTTAAGATATCCTTTTCTCCTGGGACACTAGTACCAAAAACAATATAATGGAGACTAATATGAATTATGTATTTATAAAGAAATGATCACCTACCCATTGCAATGCACAGAAAATGCTGGTGATAAGGTCTCCTTAAAGGGCCAGAGACTTACGCACAGATTTATAATCTCTTTAGTGAATCAGGGATATACAGCGGTCTCATAAGGATGGCATTTGCTGATCTCAGAGTTTATATATAACTTCCAGAGCAGTTTCTCTAATCTGGCCCAGCTGAGCAATGTCAGGCCTTTTCCTACCTGTGTTTACAGGTAATAATTAACCTGGATCAGCTGAATCCATTTATGGTCTCACCTGGTCGTGGTTATTATCCTGGCATAAATAATGAGAGGTCAGGTGCTGAATACTTCTACAGCAAATACGTGAGATTTACACAGGAGTTCATAAAACACAGCAGAGTTATGTATACAAGACACTGACGTACATATTAAAGGGGTGTAATAAAGGTCAGGAGGAGACACTCGTAGGGAATAGATGCGTGGAATACAAATTCCAATTGAGACTTAGCCACAAAATAAAAAATGAATCTAAAAAAGTATAAAAAATAATCTCTATAACTAAAATAGAATTCAGTCAAAAAAATACAGTTTTTTAAGTAAGTCCTTGGGTCCTTTCCCTCTTCACCTTCGCAAAATCTCAAAGCTCCAATCCCGCCGCCAACTGACAGATGGCGCTGCCGATTTTCGGGTACTTCTGTCAGCGCGCCTTATATTCTATGTGTAGGAGAGGCCTTGAGCTATAAGAGGCGCGCCTGAGACCCTGGGGGCCGAGTGCCCACGCCAAACATAGCGATGGCTTCGCTGTCGACTCAGCGCTATCAACTTGCGCCATATCGGAGGAGGGGGGGGGAATAGTTCTTTGCCTTACATCAAACATAACGGCGCCCGAAAATTTACAGCGCCCTCTGCCGGATGGCTCCTGTAACTGCAGCTGTCAGTGCGGCCGAAGAAATATAAGGGCAAAGAGGGATAGATTCAGTCCTTGCGCAATAGTGTCCTTTAAAATATAACTTTTATGTGCAAATTCAATAAAAAAAATATATAGTAAAATCTCAACAATTAAGACAAATATAAAAACAAGACTACATATATTTTATTCATAGTCATTTTTTGCACTTAAACCAAGAACTGAATAAAAATGGAAAATACTGCAGCCTAAAGATGGTGAGGAAAATAATGTATTCACATAAATTATCATTTTAAAAAACAAAACAAAAAAGTAATTTATTTGGTTTATTCGAATTTGTATTACTTAAATTATGAAAGCAAATCCCACACTGTATTTCTTGGTATGACTTGCATCTTAATTATAATTAAAGTGAAGGTGCTTGGTGTAATTAATATATGCTTGCTGTATGATTGATAGAAATATTAATGTAGAAGAAAGAAAGCAGAAAAACCCCAGCTTGGGGACCTTTCCTTCTATGACTGCCACCACAGCGGCAGCAGCAGGTGCAGCAAGGAGCTGCTAGATGGAGCTGTCAAAATTGTGCACAGTTTGCAAGCACTGCTGAGATCATACACAATTTCCAAGCTTGAACCTTTACCCCTAACCTTTACCCTAAAGCTATGATTTTGGCAGCGCCATCTAGCGAATGTAGCTGTCTCTGGTGGCGGCCCACCGATGCAGTCATAACAAGAAGGGACCCTAAGTAACGAATAATCACATATAATAGTTGTCAAACTACGAATTGTCGTCATGCATTGTGAGCTAGCGAAGCGAGGGGCCGCATTTGCTGAGGTGGAGGCTCTCACGTCGGCTGCTATGAGGCGAAGGCTTCGCGAGGGTCCGCATTTGCAGAGGTGGAGGCTCTACGGTGCCTCACAACCTGTTACAAACACACAAGCACCAAAATACGAACTGTGGTTCTTGCAAAGCAAAATTTACAGACTTGGCCAAAGAAAAATACGAGACGCAGGACTTAGAAAAAAAAACATTACAAACTCGCAAACTAACCTTAACAGTTGCACTGCGTGCACCGGAAAACATTAAAAACAATAAATAAACACACAAGACATTAAAAAGCTTACCCACAGCGAGGGAGGGGGAGGCACCCAGGACCTTTGCAAGTGAAGTTACACCTCATTTTAAGTCCAAATCACAGAGTTTAGACACACGAAAATCCTCTAAGCAAGGGAAAAAATGGCCGCCCCAAAAAAATGAACACGAGGCTACACGACCCTAAAGCCGCAAAGCAACACCAAGCACAGACAATTGGTTTAAACTTCACTGAAAGTAACAGGAAATGCAGAGAACATACTTGGTCTCATTGCCTCACAGTGGGCAAGCCCCCAGCGTAATAAAAAATCTGATTTTTATATCTGACACATTTATTTAAAAAAAAGAACACACGGATGCATCAAATACCTTCTTTCTGATGCAGGAAAGAAGAAAAAAATCTTTTCATGTCCCTTTAATGAAATTTATTTTTTAACTTTTCTAAAAGATATACTAAGGCTGCACAGATACCAATGTAGTCCTGTTATTTACATGTCACAGAAGCAATGAGGTCTAGTTCTTCATTTGTAGGGTGTCAGACCCATTTTCCAGCATTTCAGTTTGGAATTGTAATTGTTGTTGTTATTTTATTTTACTCAAGTTTAGAATCTCTAATAATATTTCCTAGGAAAACAAACCCAGAACACGTAGATAAAATGTAACCTGCGGTTATCCAAATGGACAGGGTCACTGCGATAGGAATCTGGGGAACATAGTAACCGAAGAAGTAGATCATTAGCCAGCAAGATACTTAGGATACTTGTAGATATCTTGGACAAATTGTATTCACTTATTGTGGCAACTCACAACAAGACCTTATCTGTCAGGGAAAGACGCTCAGTTTCCTTTTTCCTAAAACTCCTTATATAGGCAGCGTCTATCAATGCACCCTTTCACTGCCAGCTGAGCAAACACAAAAATAGAACTCATCAATACAGCTATTTATTGGTTATAATTGGATCCAACTAATCTGCATAGTGAGAAACCAGTTAATCACCGGGGGAGACATTGCCTTGCCTTGCAGGGTATTTCAATGTGCACCTATGGATAAAATTGCCCTAGTAGCCCCTGTGGTAGTTTAGTGAATCTCCCCTTATGGCTTTTTTATTGGATATTTGAAAAGGCAACATATTCTGTAGCAAAAATATATATTACTATAGTGTGTGCATATATATGTATATCTATATATACACACACATAATAATTTTACCAGTCATAAACGGATATGGATTGTTTCCTGCATGCTGCTAGATATATAATATCCTTGTGTATCAATTTACTTTTATATACTTGAGTTTATTAAGAAGTGCTTATAAACTCTTAAAGTCTTTTTAAAATCAAACAAATAGTTCCTGTATGGTTCTGCCCTCTGCAGTGTATGCAGACGCAGACCCTGTAGGGCTGGTTGTGCAGAGTAATGTCCTAGCCTATCAGAGACCATGTCTCAAAAGCATGTTGCAGAGAGATGGTCACGGATTTGTTTGTATGAGACACAGCCCCCCCCCATTCCTACAGTCTGTTTTCATACTTCAGTGGGTAGACCCAAGCAGGGACTATTTGTATGAGTTTATGCAGTAAAAACAGAGCTTATAAGCACTTCTTAATAAAATAAAGGACATAAAAGTAAATCGATACACAGTGATATTATATACCTAGTAGCATCAAGGAACCTTCCATATCCCTTTAGTACAATTGCATAGTGTCTGCACTGCATATTAACACATGGAGTGTCCTAATTTATAGTTTGTGTTTTTCTTAATGAATTGCTAATCTGCATCACATAATCATCTATTGAAATGATTTGCCTTGTTTTGCAGCAGCTTTGTTTCTCTGGTTTGTACTAATAGGCGACATGTTGTATTACTGGGTGTATTGTGTATCTGGGCCTTGTTTGCTGCAGCTGTACAAACCAATCTCCTTCCTAATTACACACACATTGAGGGAGCTTCAGTTTGCCTTTAATTGGATGCTAGTAAATCTTGTCTCGCATATTTTAGCCTTATCACTTCCAAGTGTAATGTGATTCCTATCTTGTTACTAGTAGGTGGCAAATCAACAGAAACATCATTATGGAGATTTTCTGTTTATCTGCTGCAAATAACGGAGGCGTTTTATTCCTTGCAAGGAATTTGGGGCTGAGAAAGTGTTTTAAAAATAAGACGTATGTATCAGGCGGTGGAAGTGTTGGGGTCAGACACAGTTAAGGAATATAAACAGGTCTGGGAAGGGATAAGTACATTCTGAAGCTTAATTAGGCCAAGCTTTTAGGTAAATAAAATGGGCAGACTAGTTGGGCCTTTTTGATTCTTGTCTTCAATTAAAATTATGTTCAACAGTTGCATTTTTTACGATTAGGTCACATAAAGTGCAGAAAAACTGAATGACTTTGCCAGTTTCAGTTCTTTCTGTAGAGTCTAAGTGCCTCATTCAATTGCAATTTGGCCAATTGAATAGGGCTCTAAGCACATAGCATATGTTTTTTAAATAAGTTTTTAGTTAGTGAAAACCTTGCTTTTGGATAGATGTTTACTAACTAAAATCTTATTTAAAAAATATATGTTATGTGCTTATTTAAAGCCCTATTCAATTGGCTAAATTGCAATTAAATGAGGGCCTAAGTGTTTAAAGACCTGAGAAAAAGTATAACAGCAAGTGTATATTGTCATTACCTTTTGTATGAGGCCATTTTCATGTAGTACTTGGTAAAATAGATGCTTTGTCACTTTTTTAATTCACAAAAGCTTTATATTGAAACTTCAACTATGTATATCTAGACCTTTCCTATTATCTGCTCGCCGGAGGTGGCTGCCTGAAGCTTTGTTCATTTCCTAGGTTTAGATTTAGGGTATCTTTCCCATTTCAAATTATCCACCAGTGACAGCAGCAGTTGCGGCAAGTGGCTGCTAGATGGCGCTCTCAATATTTTGCAGCCCTGCCAATATTTGAGACAAGTTGTTACCTTAATCCTTAAACTAACCCTCACCCTATCCCTAACCTAACCCTAACTCTATGGTATCGGCACTGAAAATCGGCAGCGCCATCTAGCAGTTGGTGGCTACTGCTCGTGTATTTATGGCAAATTTTTAAAAAGGGACCAATTTAGGGTTTAGTGCACACCACTATTTTACTGTGTAAAGTTTATAATCTGCCAGGCACTGCCTATATATACATATTATAATTGTCAAACTGCAATTTGTCATCACACTTGCAAGCCTTGCGATGCGAGGCATTGAAGCCTTCCGAGCTCGCAGGACTTGGGCAAATTAGTGCCAAAGACGCTCATTGCAGCCAGCAGCCCTGTCACACATGTGAGCTTGGGGAAAAAATTCTGACCTCGGAAAAATACGAATTTAACAACCGACCTGTGGAAATCGAAAACAAGAAAAATCATAACCCCCCCCATAAAAACACTAACAAAGACACTAACACTTACACCAACGCCAGGCACGCGGGACGTAGAAAATACACAACGGCAAAGAAAGTAACACTTACACCAACGCCAGGCATGCGGGACGTAGAAAATACACAACGGCAAAGACAGTAACACTTACACCAACGCCAGGCACGCGGGACGTAGAAAATACACAACGGCAAAGACAGTAACACTTACACCAACGCCAGGCATGCGGGACGTAGAAAATACACAACGGCAAAAACACTAACACTTACACCAACGCCAGGCACGCGGGACGTAGAAAATACACAACGGCAAAGACAGTAACACTTACACCAACGCCAGGCACGCGGGACGTAGAAAATACACAACGGCAAAGACACTAACACTTACACCAACGCCAGGCATGCGGGACGTAGAAAATACACAACGGCAAAGACACTAACACTTACACCAACGCCAGGCATGCGGGACGTAGAAAATACACAACGGCAAAGACAGTAACACTTACACCAACGCCAGGCACGCGGGACGTAGAAAATACACAACGGCAAAGACAGTAACACTTACACCAACGCCAGGCACGCGGGACGTAGAAAATACACAACGGCAAAGACAGTAACACTTACACCAACGCCAGGCATGCGGGACGTAGAAAATGCACAACGGCAAAGACAGTAACACTTACACCAACGCCAGGCACGCGGGACGTAGAAAATACACAACGGCAAAGACAGTAACACTTACACCAACGTCAGGCACGCGGGACGTAGAAAATACACAACGGCAAAGACAGTAACACTTACACCAACGCCAGGCATGCGGGACGTAGAAAATACACAACGGCAAAGACAGTAACACTTACACCAACGCCAGGCATGCGGGACGTAGAAAATACACAACGGCAAAGACACTAACACTTACACCAACGCCAGGCACGCGGGACGTAGAAAATACACAACGGCAAAGACAGTAACACTTACACCAACGCCAGGCAAGCGGGACGTAGAAAATACACAACGGCAAAGACACTAACACTTACACCAACGCCAGGCACGCGGGACGTAGAAAATACACAACGGCAAAGACACTAACACTTACACCAACGCCAGGCATGCGGGACGTAGAAAATACACAACGGCAAAGACAGTAACACTTACACCAACGCCAGGCATGCGGGACGTAGAAAATACACAACGGCAAAGACAGTAACACTTACACCAACGCCAGGCACGCGGGACGTAGAAAATACACAACGGCAAAGACACTAACACTTACACCAACGCCAGGCACGCGGGATGTAGAAAATACACAACGGCAAAGACAGTAACACTTACACCAACGCCAGGCATGCGGGACGTAGAAAATGCACAACGGCAAAGACAGTAACAATTACACCAATGCCAGGCACGCGGGACGTAGAAAATACACAACGGCAAAGACAGTAACACTTACACCAACGCCAGGCACGCGGGACGTAGAAAATACACAACGGCAAAGACAGTAACACTTACACCAACGCCAGGCATGCGGGACGTAGAAAATACACAACGGCAAAGACAGTAACACTTACACCAACGCCAGGCATGCGGGACGTAGAAAATACACAACGGCAAAGACACTAACACTTACACCAACGCCAGGCACGCGGGACGTAGAAAATACACAACGGCAAAGACACTAACACTTACACCAACGCCAGGCACGCGGGACGTAGAAAATACACAACGGCAAAGACACTAACACTTACACCAACGCCAGGCATGCGGACGTAGAAAATACACAACGGCAAAGACACTAACACTTACACCAACGCCAGGCATGCGGGACGTAGAAAATACACAACGGCAAAGACACTAACACTTACACCAACGCCAGGCACGCGGGACGTAGAAAATACACAACGGCAAAGACACTAACACACCAACGCCAGGCACGCGGGATGTAGAAAATACACAACGGCAAAGACACTAACACTTACACCAACGCCAGGCATGCGGGACGTAGAAAATACACAACGGCAAAGACAGTAACACTTACACCAACGCCAGGCACGCGGGACGTAGAAAATACACAACGGCAAAGACACTAACACTTACACCAACGCCAGGCACGCGGGACGTAGAAAATACACAACGGCAAAGACACTAACACTTACACCAACGCCAGGCACGCGGGACGTAGAAAATACACAACGGCAAAGACAGTAACACTTACACCAACGCCAGGCACGCGGGACGTAAAAAATACACAACGGCAAAGACACTAACACTTACACCAACGCCAGGCATGCGGGACGTAGAAAATACACAACGGCAAAGACACTAACACTTACACCAACGCCAGGCACGCGGGACGTAGAAAATACACAACGGCAAAGACACTAACACTTACACCAACGCCAGGCACGCGGGACGTAGAAAATACACAACGGCAAAGACACTAACACTTACACCAACGCCAGGCATGCGGGACGTAGAAAATACACAACGGCAAAGACACTAACACTTACACCAACGCCAGGCATGCGGGACGTAGAAAATACACAACGGCAAAGACACTAACACTTACACCAACGCCAGGCATGCGGGACGTAGAAAATACACAACGGCAAAGACAGTAACACTTACACCAACGCCAGGCATGCGGGACGTAGAAAATACACAACGGCAAAGACAGTAACACACCAACGCCAGGCATGCGAGACGTAGAAAATACACAACGGCAAAGACACTAACACTTACACCAACGCCAGGCATGCGGGACGTAGAAAATACACAACGGCAAAGACAGTAACACACCAACGCCAGGCATGCGAGATGTAGAAAATAAAACAAATGGCAGTCACTGCGAGCCACACAAACATTCAGCAGACACACAGTGAAAGACACAGGGAAGGGACATGGGGAGATGCTGGAAGGAGACACATGGCATTTCCAAGCACTAAACTTGCAGGTTAATGAACCCTGCAATGAGGGGACCATACAGTAAGCTGGAGGAAAGGTTTGTAATGCTCATTGCGAGCCTTGTGATGAGTGCCGAAGGTGCTCAGAGAAGCAAAAGGCTCACATTGTGTTGCAAACGGCATTGCCTGGCTTACAATTTTATGCCCGTGTATATGTGTGTGTGTGTGTGTGTGTGTATATATATATACATACATACTCAATTATATTTGTTTTATTTTTAAGCATTAGTGTTGACAGTGTTGATAATGAGAGAAAATTTGTAAGATATTTTTTTTTTTTAAATGGATATGGAAGGTCCCTGGATGTTACTAGGTATATAATGTCTCTGTGTGTCTATTTACTTTTATGTACTTTATTTTATTAAGTAGTGCTTATAAGCTATGTTTTTACTTCCTAAAATCAAGCAAATAGTCCCTGTATGGGTTTGCACTCTGCATCTCATGAACACACAAACTCTGTAGTAATGGATGTGCTGTGTCTCATACTCACCAATCAGTGACCATTTCTCAACAACATGCTGCTGCTGAGATGTGGTCCCCGATAGGCTAAGACACTACACTGCACATCCAGCCTTACAGTGCTTGTATCTGCATATGCTGCAGTGGGCAGTCCCATACAGGGACTATTTGTTTGATGTTATGTAGTGAAAACAGAGTGTATAAGCCCTTTTTAATAAAATAAAGTACATAAAAGTATATAGGTACACAGGGATATTTATTTATATATATATATATATATATATATATATATATATATATATATATATATATATATATATATATATATATACATATATATTATGATTAGGAGTTGGCTATAATTGCCAAACATACATAGTGCATTTTTTTGTTATTTTAAAGCACTAGTGTTAATAATGGGAAAAAAGTTGTAAGATAATAGAAGCATCCTTTACATGTATTCTCTATTTACGCTGTCCTCGCAGTCTCCCTTATTGTCTTGTAATTGTTCTCCTAATGCATTTTATTGTCAAGTTGGTGGGAACCTAAGATTAACTCATTGCCACTAAGTGAGCTGCTATTTGCACTTTTACACTGCATACAATTACTTTGATTGTCTTCCTTTCAAGCGGCAAGGAGGAGCCTTATAAGACAATCATGAAAATGGCCATGTCTGCATATAATAGCTGGTAAATCGAAGCATGGATTTATCATTTTTAATATTATTTTGACCATTATTGTTAAAACAGAGCACTGAAAATGTGTGGCTACAGTGGGCCTTTATAGCCAGGATAGTCTGATCTCTATTCACTTTACGGTTGACGAGCCATACAGGTGATTATTAGTCCATTTAGTACCACCTTTGCTTTTGTTATGAATCTAATTTACATATAAATCCCTTCTTTGTGATGCCAATCAGGGCAATTTACTTTGTAAAGCTCCTATTATGAGCAGTTTTCTGCTCCTGATATCATGTAAACAATGCCTGTTTCTTAGCAAAGCCATAAACCAGACATTGAAATGTCACTGAGACACTTAGAATGCTGAATGTATTATTTATACCTTTGTACCCTGGTGGTCCAGTGGTTACGATTCTGTTCTTTCACCGCTGCAACCGTCAGGGAACCAAGAGGTCACACCAACCTGAAGCCATGCAGGGTTGGGCCTGATCAGTACTTGGATGGGAGACCACCTAGGAATACCCGGAACTGTATGCTGTGGCCCACTGGAGAAGGAACTCGCAACCCACTCCAGTATCTCTGCCGTGAATACCAAGGGGAGCAGCATGACCATGGACATAAATATGTGCTTAGTGTGTTACAGTCCATAAGGTCACAGAGAGTTGGAAACGACTGACAGACACAAAACGCAAACATAAAGCCCAATGTTCACACTTTTCATGCTGAATATATAAAATGATATATGCTCAGTGGCCCTCTCTGCATGTATTAAACAGACATTTTTCTGGATTTTCCAACTGTCTGAATCTCCATGTGTGTAACACCTCTGCACACAGTGCCATCTAGAGACTGGTTTATGTACTGCTCCGTTAGTCCTGGTTGTATACACATTGCCTTATATATTGCTATAATACTGTATAAATAGTCCTTTTTTTGAAGTGCAGTTTGAGGAAAACACTACATATTTTATAAAGTACAAACCAGCATCACCAACATTTATATTAGAAATTAGCATAAATACATTTTTATTTTATCCAATGCATGGATTCCTTTTGTGCTATATATTAGGGGTAACCCAACCCAACCCAACATCCTGGCAGAGAGTAGACCCATTCCAGGCAGGTACTACCAAGGTACTATGCTTGATCTTAACCAAATGGCCAAGAAGCTGAGTGTCACCTATGCCCATCCGTGTGTGTACATGCTTATTGTCTTAGCATATGGGATTATCTGCTGCCAGCAGCTACTCTCCCTCAGCTTTGCATAGGAAGATACCTGTCACATGCCTCCTATAGGCTTGTGTCTTGAGCAACGTGCTCTTAAAGGGGTGCAGTGCAAGTGTAGTCTTCTGGGGGTGAGTACCCTCTTAATATGTCATCTTTCCTATAGATCCACCCATATACCTGCACTGACACGTGCTGACTATCATTACCCCCCTCTTATCTGTGTAAAGTGAGTGTGCGACAACTAATCTCTTTATGCACTCCTTCTGGGATTCTTATTAATTGAGTCTGTACCTAGCAGCCCCCATTAGAACTTCTATCCCTATCTCACAACATTTAATATGGTAAATGATAATATATTTATCATGCTATGTATACAGTCTGATAACAATATGTCTGTTCCAAATCTTTCTTTGTACCTCAATAATGTTGGTTCCAAAAATTGCACCTGACTGATGTGTTCACACCAGAGATGCTTTTGTGTTGTTAATGGTGTCAGCAGAACCGTCCTCACTATACGCTCACTGGACAGCTGCTCACCCCAAGACAAGAACGGATAGTGATGGGCTGGACTGAAATTAGGTGTAAGAAGCGCACCCCTCATTACACTGAGGGAGACCAATGTCAAATGATTTGTATTTAATTAATTATATTAGACACTATAATAATAAATTCTCACAGACAGTTTTTCACACACTTGAGAAATAACATGTATTTTTTTCTTAGTATGTTAGAAAAATATACATTAAAACCTTAAGACTTTTTCCTACTGATACCTATGGTCATTTACATATGCAAATGAGCTCTTACCGCAACTTGACATTTAAGTAACACCTTCTTGAAGAGTTCAAAACCCACTATCACATATAATAGTGCCTCGCATTGTGTGGCAAACAGCTTTGCCAAGCTTCAAATTTTATTGCCGTCATTTTTGATGGGCAAGTCGCAAGTATTTATATAAAATTGGTAATAAAATGATTTTTGTTTCGCGTTAAAATACTTAATTCACTTTCACCATATCTCTTTGTATGAGGGGCATGGGTGGGGACCTGTGGCCCCATGGCAATATGTGGCCCTCTGCTTGATTCCATGCAGCCCTCAGATGTCTATGTACATGGAGGTGTATTATAATAGAAAGTTGGGCTATATAGAAGTGCAATAGTAGAGGAAGAGTCAGCACTAACCTCAGTGGTCACTATGACCTGGCCAGAGGGGTCAGATATAACAGGTGAACTCAGGTGTAAAATGTGCAGGTATGTGGATAACAGAAAAGAAAGGAAGGAATGTGGAGTGATGGAAGCAAACCAAGCCCAGTTATCAAGGTAAATCCATGGGGAGAGGGTCACCAACCGCCCATGATTTGTCAAGCCCTGTGATGGTGCATGGCACAACTGGAAATTGAGAGGTCATTCGATCTGTGACAAAAATGTATCTTAATATTAGAAGATTATCAAGTGATCTACCAGATGGCATCAAACAAATATGTAATGATGGGGCTCGTTCAGCATGCCACCCGACGGCATCATGCCACCCGACGGCATCATACTACTCAATGACAAACGCGAGAATATTTAAGCCAATAATGTAATTGACTATGTATAATGCATGCACACTTTGTACAACAACATAGTGAATGGTATTTTGACAATATATAATTACCTTTCAAGTCATGACCTAAATGACTGTTGGATAATTTGAATATGCAAATGGTGATTATTAGTAAAAGCTTTATGGGTAGTATTTTATGCCTGAAAATCCCCTAAAACATTGGTTATTGTTTGCAAACCAAATGTAAAACTATAAATGTGAAAAGCAAAATGGAAGTATGGTGTCCAAAGTGATTGGATTGCCAAAAAAAAATAAAAAATTCCCAGCAGTCGCTCTCACTTAAACAAGCTCTGTGCTTCTTACACCTGATTTCAGTCCAGACCATCACTATCCGTCCTTGTCTTGGGGTGAGCGGCTGTCCAGTGAACGCATAGTGAGGACGGTTCTGCTGACACCATTAACAACACAAAAGCATCTCTGGTGTGAAAACATCAGTCAGGTGCAATTTTTGGAACCCCCATTATTGCGGTATAAAGAAAGATTTGGAACATGGTTACATCTTATCCTGTTATGGTTACGGCACCAGTCTGCTGCTGCATTGTGGTGATCATCTGCTAGATGGCGCTGCTGATATTCCAGTGCTATATCATAGAGTCAAGGCTTAGGTAAATTGTTAGGGTTAGTTTAAGGGTTAGGCTACCATTCTAAGCTTAGAACGTCTCTAACATATCAACAGCACTGCAAAATACCAGCAATGCCATCTAGCACTTGGTCCCCGCACTGCAGCGATGGACCTGTGCCGTAACTATAACAGGATAGATCCTCAGGTTGTGTCTAATTATCATAGACAATTTTATAATCAAACAAAATTATTAAGATTAATAAAATGCACATATAAATTGTGCAGGTGTGCTGTGATCTCATAGTTTAGAGGTACATATACTAACTACATCATAGCGCAGTACAGAACACTTATAATAAAAAAAAGGCATAAATTAAAATGAAGTGATCTGTAAAGACCCCCAGCAAAAAATCAGATGGCCTGTTGAGATCCTCACGTTTTATGTGTTTTTTATGTGTTCCTTCAAAAATGTTTGCTAAAACGGACTTAATAATAAATACTGTTGTTACTAATTACTACAACCACGACTAATTATTTTAAATCAAAATTATACATAGTATATTCAGCTTAATGCAAGGCTTTGAACATTTTACCACTGACTCCTAATTTATTTTTACTAATACATACACGTCTCTATATAATCTTTAATATGGCTAATAAAGGACATGGAAGGATGCCGGATGTTACTAGGTATATACTATCTCTATATCTATTTACTGTTATGTACTTTATTATGTTAAGATGTGCTTATAAGCTCTGCTTTACCGCCTGTATGGGTCTGCCCACTGCAGCGTATGCAGACACAGACTCTGTAGGACTGGATGTGCTGTTTAGTGTCCTAGCCTATCAGGGACCTATGTCTCAACAGCATGTTGTGGAATATTGCGGAGAGCTGGTCACTGATTGGTTAGTATGACACACAGTATAGCAAGTACAGCAGAGGCTGTGTCTTCATTGGCTTCAGAGGGCAGCCCCATACAGGGATTATTAGTATGATTTTAGGCAGTAAAAACATAGCTTATAAGCATTTCTTAATAAATTAAAAAAACATAAAAGTAAATGGATACACAGATATTTTATGTACCAAGTAAAAAAAAGAAACCTTCCTTCAAGGAGGTATTACATACATGTCAAATTGAGCTAAGAGGTAATTTGCATATGTAAATGACCATAGGTATCAGAAGTAAAACGTACTATGACTTAAATATATATTTTTCAAATATACTAAGAAAAACATACATGTTATTTATCAATGATGTATAAACCAGTCTGCGATACTTTGATACGATATATAGTGTATATTATAATATATACAAGGTATCTGACATTGGTCTCCCTCAGTGTAATGAGGGGTGCACTTCTTACACCTAATTTCAGTCCAGCCCATCACTATCTGTCCTTGTCTTGGGGTGAGCGGCTGTCCAGTGAGCGTATAGTGAGGAGAACACAAAAGCATCTCTGGTGTGAACACATCAGTCAGGTGCAATTTTTGGATCCCTCCTTAGTGAAGTTTAAAGAAAGATTGGAATAGACAGACATATTGTTATCAGGTTATGTACTTGTCATGATAAGCTTATTATCCATTAGGATACTATATGTCATGATGTGGGATGATCATATACCCGGCTCCTGTGTCATCTGGTTATCATGGCTCCTGTGTCATCTGGTTATCATGGCTCCTGTGTCATCTGGTTATCATATCTTCTGAATAGTAAGGTCGCTGCTGGTAACACATTGTCAGGGTATTAGGACTAAGCACATGATATTTTCTCTCTCACATCCCCTTAGCTCTGCTGATTTAGCTGCTCTTTGCCTCTCCTCATCCTTGATCTTTTATTCATTTGCATATTTTGCTATTAAGATGCTAAATATCAGCATTATTACCCATTTTCCAATGTCCCAGTGTAAGGTTTGTTTTTGCGGCTGTCTAAAGCCATGTTGTTGTTGCAATTATTTGTGATAGTTGTGTAAATAAATTACACCCAGTGTCTATCGCTAGCGAGCCTGCGTCTATGCCTAAAAGCACAGTATTAGCTTTAATATGGGGAACTTCAGTCAGGTCTAACATGGCGGCAAGGGGTCCTTATTCGTAAAACCTTTCTTCTGGTCTTTGCAAGATGTAAAATAAATTATAACGCAAGTGCTGAGGGGTGGGGTATTTGCTAAATAAGTATTAGGTGTAAAATAATGCAAGAACAGAAAGTGTGCAACAATATAACATAAAGCAGACAAGCATTCAGTAACACAACACATGAGGACAAGGTGTGACACCAAAACAACTACATCATACAGCAGGGGTAGGTGACCCTCTCCCCAATTAGGGCTATGGACCCAATATCTACCCTGATAGCTGGGCTTGGGTTGCGTCCACCTCTCCACATTCCTTTCTTTTTGTTATCCACATACTGCTTGTTATATCTGACCCTTCAGGCCGGGGTGATTGACCACTGAGGTTAATGCTGTGCCTTTGTCCCCTCTTACATTGCTGTAAAGTCTGGCCTTCAGAATACACTACGGATCTACCCCTTTATGTTGTCTGGATGGGTCCACCGCTGCAGTGCAGCCTCCAATGGCTAGATGGCGCTGCCAATATTTTGCAGCACTCTATGTGAGAGAAGTTCTAAGATTATAATGTTAGCCTAACCCTTGAACTAACCACAACCCTAACCCGTGACTTAATGATATGGCACCGGAATATCGGCAGCGCCATCTAGTGGATGGTCACCGCCGCTGCCTTGTGCTGCGCCAGCATAACATGATAGGACCGTACATGTACACATACATCAGAGGTCTGCATGGTGCCCCATGCCACACATACAGCAACTAAATATACTGTGAGCGTGAATGAAGTATATTAACATAAAACAAAAATAAGTTTCCCTTTAACAGTATTTTATCACTATAGCACGTTTTCTTTTTTGAGGATTGTACTCTTTACAGAGGTGTTAATTACATGTCAAATTTGGGTAAGATCATTTGCATATGTAAATGACCACATTTATAAGAAGTAAAACGTATTATCACTTACATTCTTATATATTAAGAAACCTATAGGTATTATATCTCCAGGATGTCTAAAACTGTGTGTGAGACTCTATATGACTGTATAATATAATTATACACAGGGTATCTGACATTGGTCTCCCTCAGTGTAATGAGGGGTGCACTTCTTACACCTGATTTCAGTCCAGCCAATCACTATCCGTCCTTGTCTTGGGGTGAGCGGCTGTCCAGTGAGCGTATAGTGAGGACGGTTCTGCTGACACCATTAACAACACAAAAGCATCTCTGGTGTGAAAATATCAGTCAGGTGCAATTTTTGGATCCCCTTTATTGAAGTGTAAAAATAGATTTAAAACTGGTAACTTTTATTAGAAAGTAAGATGTTAATTGCTATGAGATGTGGAAATTCTATGTATGCAAACATTCAAGAGGTAAAAGCATCTTAAAGATACATTATCTGGTCTTCATAACTTCTTTGAAAAGTAAAGATCAACGTGAATACATTTACAATTTGTTCAGATTAAAAGCCAGTTGATATTTTATTTCCATTCCTTTAGCTTGGCTATCTAGCCGCTCTTTACCTCTTCTCATCTCTTTGTTATTACAGTATACATGTAATTTTGGATTGTAAGGTTTCTCAAGTAGGGCTGTGTATCCATTCTTCTATCTTAATGTATTGTCTTATACTTTTTGTACACCATCTATTTAATTCTATCCTTATTTATTGTGCACATTTTTACTTTAATTATGTTGATAGCACCACACAAATTGCTAGTGATTTAATAATAAAGAATAATTTTTGATGAAAGCATTGCATATAATTGTATAATCTTACAAATAACAGAAACAAGTCTATGATGATTTATAAGTCTGTCTCCCTATCCATGTTATTGGGTACAAACCCTGCTTTGCAGAGATAATAGTTGATGTGTAGAGCTGCTTGATTTTTGGATATTTCTGGTTCTAAATATCATGTATCAGAAACAATGATATTGAGGGCCAGTAACTGACAGATGTGCCTAGCATGGTCCATAGGGTCACAGAGAGTCAGACATGACTGAACAATAAAGTATCTGTAAATAACTCATACATTAGTGTTTGAAATTAAATCCATTTTCTACCATATTAGATACAAGTTCAATTTTGGCCTTGGCTGTAATGTAAAATAGTTGAGTAGGGCGCCATCTAGTGGCCTTTCATGTTATTATGATTAAATATATAATTATTCTTTTCCCAACATTATTCAGTGGTGGTTTCATAATTAGCATCAAGAACAATAATTCTATTAATTATGTTAATTCTTATTTATAATTCTTATTTTTAAACATTTCATGGAGGGTTCCAAAAATTGCACCGTGCTAGTGTATGCACACTAGTGGCGCTACGTGTTGTTTGTGTCGTTAGCAGTACTGCTCTCACTAGACGTTCATTGAGCAGCAGCTCAACCCAAGAGAAGGATGGTTGAATTCAGTAATGCTTGGACAGTGGTGCAAAAAGTGACAACCTCCTTACACTTGTGGTGACGTTGTTTTATTTATTCACAATACATTGTCATAGTAGACTTAATTTGTAAATAATCTGAAACCATTGTAATAGTGTTAATAAATCATCAAGCTGTAAAATTAAATATATGCTTTATTTTACAGTTTACAGGAAACGGGTCATTACCCATAATGCATTGCGCCACCTAGCTGCGGGAATTTGCATAAATATGCAAATGAATATTTTCTGTGCGTTTAGGGCCTAAACGCACAGTATAGACTACTTTGCATATTTTACTTTACGTAGGTGGGGCATATTTTGTAACTGCAATATAAAAGAATAACCAACAGATGGCGCATACTTTAGACTGTAGGAATCATACAGCCTTATTAAATTGGGATTCAGCAAATTTAAAAGGGCTCTATATAAGCACAGAGAATATTTTTTTACAGAAGTTTTTAGTTAGTGAAGACCTTGCTTTTGGATAGAAGTTCACTAACTAAAAACTTGTGTAAAAAAAATATGCTCTGTGCTTAAATAGAGCCCGTTTAAATGTTCAGAATCGCAATTTAATAAGGCTGATAGTGTGTAGCGAACTACATTGTATCAATGCCTCTGTAGATGTGTTTACAATGGGACTTAATATTATGACTTTTTTTTTACAGGTGGCTCTGCTGGGAATGGATATTTTGTCTGCTCTAGTTACACGTTTGCAGGATAGGTTCAAAACGCAGATTGGAACAGGTAACCAACCACACCTTTATTATTATTATTATTATTATTATTATTATTATTATTTAAAATCTACAATTTTTTGAGTTTTTTTGTGTGATTTACATTTCTGAAGTACACTGTCCGTTCTGATACAATTAGGTTGCTGGTGACACCTAAAACACTATCCCTATTTGGAGGCTCTATAAATATTCAAATACATTGGCTAGCTAAGTATATATGAATATTTCAGTCTTCAGATATAATTTAGGAAAATATCAAACTTAAGACCTCTGTTTCATTATTAATTATTTTAAAACTGATGTATAATACTGTGGTTGTGATGGACCTTTTTTACAAGAACTTGATTTGATAATGGACAAGAAACCATCTTTTTTTTTTCTTTATCAAGTTTATTACATTTTTGCTTCAATAGGGGGAGCCATACACTATTATCCTAACAGGATTAGGCACATGGGAAGAGTCTAGACTGTAAATACAATCTCTGTCCAGTTTTATTGAAGGCCTGGCACATTGTTGTGGCACTTAGTAATAGGATTAGATGTACATATCTATCCATGTGTTTATTTTCTAATATAAATATGTATTTATTATACACTGTCTAACAATGTTTTGTTTTCCCCTCAGTCATACCTAGTTTAATTGATCGTTTAGGAGACGCCAAGGACTCTGTTCGAGATCAAGATCAGACTTTGCTGATAAAGATAATGGAACAAGCGTCAAACCCTCAGGTACAGACTGGACGTGCTGGTCCAAATAATAAAGCTCATGTCCAATGTACATGAGCTGGAGATTCTGCTTTGCCTTTCTTGTGCTTGTAAGATATTCAATATTAAGATGTTTTAATACACTATTGGGTAATATCTAATGTAATGTTACCAAGAGTGGTGGGCGAGTCGTGTCTGTTGTTATGTTGTGAAATAATAATAATAATAATAATCTTATAAAACTTTTATGTTTACAAAGATATGATTGTGTGTATTTCTTCTTTCTTTCTTTCTTTATTCTGCTTCTTCCTCTGCTTATGTGTATTTCTTCTTTCTTTATTCTGCGTCTTCCTCTGCTTGTGTGTATTTCTTTTTTCTTTCTTTCTTTCTTTTGCTTCTTCCTCTGCTTGTGTGTATTTCTTCTTTCTTTCTTTCTTTCTTTCTTTCTTTCTTTCTTTCTTTCTTTATTCTGCGTCTTCCTCTGCTTGTGTGTATTTCTTCTTTCTTTCTTTATTCTGCGTCTTCCTCTGCTTGTGTGTATTTCTTCTTTCTTTATTCTGCGTCTTCCTCTGCTTGTGTGTATTTCTTCTTTCTTTCTTTCTTTATTCTGCGTCTTCCTCTGCTTGTGTGTATTTCTTCTTTCTTTCTTTATTCTGCGTCTTCCTCTGCTTGTGTGTATTTCTTCTTTCTTTCTTTATTCTGCGTCTTCCTCTGCTTGTGTGTATTTCTTCTTTCTTTCTTTATTTTGCTTCTTCCTCTGCTTGTGTGTATTTCTTCTTTCTTTCTTTCTTTCTTTCTTTCTTTCTTTCTTTCTTTATTCTGCGTCTTCCTCTGCTTGTTTGTATTTCTTCTTTCTTTCTTTATTCTGCTTCTTCCTCTGCTTGTGTGTATTTCTTCTTTCTTTCTTTATTCTGCTTCTTCCTCTGCTTGTGTGTATTTCTTCTTTCTTTATTCTGCGTCTTCCTCTGCTTGTGTGTATTTCTTCTTTCTTTCTTTCTTTATTTTGCTTCTTCCTCTGCTTGTGTGTATTTCTTCTTTCTTTCTTTCTTTCTTTTGCTTCTTCCTCTGCTTGTGTGTATTTCTTCTTTCTTTCTTTCTTTCTTTCTTTATTCTGCTTCTTCCTCTGCTTGTGTGTATTTCTTCTTTCTTTCTTTCTTTCTTTATTTTGCTTCTTCCTCTGCTTGTGTGTATTTCTTCTTTCTTTCTTTCTTTATTTTGCTTCTTCCTCTGCTTGTGTGTATTTCTTCTTTCTTTCTTTCTTTCTTTCTTTCTTTCTTTATTTTGCTTCTTCCTCTGCTTGTGTGTATTTCTTCTTTCTTTCTTTCTTTCTTTATTCTGCTTCTTCCTCTGCTTGTGTGTATTTTTTCCTTTATTTCTTCCTCTTTCTTTCTTTCTTTCTTAATAATTAATAAAAAATATACACAAGCATCTCTTTGTAAATATAAAGTTTAATAATACTAATGATGATAAAAAATATACACAAGCATCTCTTTGTGTGTAAATATAAAGTATAATTCCTTTTCGGAAAAGCTAAAATGAGTAATAACATGCAGATAACCCCTAGCTCTTCCAACTTTGAATCATGACCCCTTGTTCTTGCATTCATATTTTTGTATAATATATATATATATTTTTAATGTGTAAGTTTTTGGAGTGGTGTTATCACTACTGTTCTTTTATCATATGCAACCTGTTGAGTATAGTCCCTAAAACATGTCCTATATGTGCTTGTCCTCAAGACATTCCTATTCCTTGCCCATATCTTATATTGTATATGCATTATGTACAGTGTATATTCTATGTGCAGTGATTAGCACAGGCTCACACCTTGTGTGCTTTCTCTGTCTCCCCAGTATGTTTGGGATCGGATGCTTGGAGGATTCAAACACAAGAACTTCCGCACACGAGAAGGAGTCTGCCTCTGCCTTATTTCAACTCTTAATATGTATGTCAAGTCTTAGAATTTCTCTATTCACAATTTTTTTTTTAGTTTTCAGTTCTAAGAATAATTTCTCTCCTCTTGTTGCCTAGATACGGAGCCAACAGCCTGACGTTGAGTAAGATTGTGCCACATATATGTAACCTGCTGGGAGATCCAAATAGTCAGGTAGGTCTGTGGCCTTCCTATGAATATGCCTCTATGTTCAATGTAGGAATAGAAGGCACAACAGCTGAATTAATGCTTGTCGCCCACCTAAAAACAGCAATGCACCATACTGAAAATGAGACATTAGGCACTGCTGGTCTGCTGGAATAAATATATGTAATACACAAGTATTAAAGATATAGAATATATTTACAAGGAATGTTATTTATGACATTCCTATATGAGCAATAGGGATCTATACGAAATATATAAAAAGAGCAGTTGATAACTAAAACAAGAAAACCACACACTTTTAGTATGCTACCTCTGCTAGTTAACAATGAGAACCATGCGATGCCAGTACTCAGTCTGGTAATTCATTGTAAAGTATAACAGCTGAGATGGGATGGGGCTCTCAATATAAATGGGGAAAAAAGAACATTTGCACCTTGCTTCCATGTAGGCCTACATTTGAGATGAGCTTGTTTCATCTTAAGTGTAAAGGTTTTCTTTAATATACTGATTTTTCTGTATTGTTATCTGCTTTAGCAAATTTCATAGATATGAAATTGTGTTTTATACCAACATTTCACAGTATACTAGTTGCAGTACTATTAATCTCCAATAGATGGTGTTTGTGTAATAAATGCAGTACTATGAATAGCCAATAGATGGCGCATATTTTGTAACTGCAGTTCTAAGATTAACCAACAGATAGCACATTATTTGTTTAGATTTTAATAGTGAAGTACTGCTTTCACTCTCACAAGATCCTTAAAAAAATATCCTAGATCCTTAAAAAATATCCTAATATATCCTAATAAAGTTATGTCTATAATGTGTTAACCCTCTCTTCCATGCTTCATTTGCACCTCTTACTGTTCTTTTTAAAGGAGCACTGTAGATTTGTAAAAGCTTCACATGTTTGTGAATTATGTAACAAATGAACATCTTTAGCTGCTATGGACATAAAAGCATGACCACAGAGTGTGCCAGAAGGATGGCAAGATTTTGTCTTCTATACTTTCTATTTGCTGCGTTCTAGTAATCTGTATGATCTAATCAAGAGTGGAAGGGTGATAGAGTGAATGAGGGCTGAGGTTGACTTACTGACTGATTGGTGCGTTTGAGATGAGATTTAAACATTGATTTTTCTATTGAACAAAATCATCAATTACAAAACAAAAACAAAAACAAAAAACATTACATTACATTTATACAATATAATATTTTCAAGAATATTATTGCTTTACACAAAACAACCTAAGGTGGAGTTAGCTGTTTCTATTTATATGATGTATATTCATAGAAATATTTATATGTATATTTATTTTATTTCAACATTATAAGAGAAAATAAAGTGACGTAACCATGATCTAAAATTCATACACAAGGTTTGTGATCTCAGATCTGGGCTTAAAAATGTCACACTCTCCTTCAAAGAATTATGTTTTCAATGGAGTTTGATATATATTGACTACTCAGATTAGAAATAAGTAATTTCCTTTTTTAATCAAACTTATAAACATGTTGTTGATTATAGATAATTTTTGAAACAATTTGTTGATAAGAGACTTATTTTGCAATATACCCGGGTTTATCTATAAATATTTTTATACTATATGTAACCATTTGTGTAGCACACTACATATTTCTGGAATTACGGCTAAATGATATATTTAGAAGGTTCTGTTAATTCCAATGAGGATGTGAATCTCTGCCTAAACCTCAGGAACAATCCGTCCTCTCTTCTCCTGTATATATTGGACATTTGCAAGGACAGTATCAGGGTCACTAGCGTCGGCCCCTGCAGGGTATGGGTCGTATTTCTGGTTATTTGTGTCAGTTTGTCTTATTTCTGCTTTTCCATTCCAGGTCCGAGATGCAGCGATAAATAGCCTGGTAGAAATCTACAGGCACGTAGGAGAGCGCGTGCGAGCTGATCTCAGCAAGAAAGGGCTACCGCAGTCCCGGTGAGCTTACACTCTATTATCTGCACTACTGTCATTGATTGTTTTTCTGTTTATTCTGCACTATATGTATATACTATCCCTGAGTGTCTATTTATTTTTATGTACTTTATTTTATGAAGAAGTGGTAATAAGCTCTGTTTTTACTTCCTAAAATAATAATAATTCCTTATTTAGCTACATGTGTCTATATATGTGTCGTGTGTGACATGTGATTAAATTGTGTAGTGGAATGACAGACCTACATGGTCATAACAAATACGCACTCTATGCAATACTTTCACTTAGAGATCTTTTAGGATTCTTTCTTTCTGCCTTTCTTCCTTTCTTCCTTTCTTCCTTTCTGCCTTCCTTTCTGCCTTTCTTTCTTTCTTTCTTTCTTTCTTTCTTTCTTTCTTTCTTTCTTTCTTTCTTCCTTTCTTTCTGCCTTCCTTTCTGCCTTTCTGCCTTTCTTTCTGCCTTTCTTTCTTTCTTTCTTTCTTTCTTTCTTTCTTTCTTTCTTTCTTTCTTTCTTTCTTTCTTTCTTTCTTTCTTCCCTACTTCCTTCCTTTCTTCCCTACTTCCTTCCTTTCTTCCCTACTTCCTTCCTTTCTTCCTTCCTTTCTTCGATTCTTTCTTTCTTTCTTTCTTTCTTTCTTTCTTTCTTTCTTTCTTTCTTTCTTTCTTTCTTTCTTCCTTTCTGCCTTCCTTTCTGCCTTTCTTTCTTTCTTTCTTCCTTCCTTTCTTCCCTACTTCCTTTCTTTCTTTCTTTCTTTCTTTCTTTCTTTCTTTCTTTCTTTCTTTCTTTCTTTCTTTCTTTCTTTCTTTCTTTCTTTCTTTCTTTCTTTCTTTCTTTCTTTCTTTCTTTCTTTCTTCCTTTCTTCCTTCCTTCCTTCCTTCCATATTTCTATATATTAATCACTTCCCTGAATCCTATAATAAGATTGACTGGCTCCTAAGATTTGTCAACTCTTGCTAGAAGGTAACACACAATTTGCTGCAGTAAGATTGTGGTCCTTACCCAAAAGAGCTTACAGTCTAAAGGGTAGCGCTTAGAAATAAAATGGCCAGTAGAATAAATAGACAAGCCCAGCTTACATTGAATGGGATGGCTTCTCTTTTGTAAATGAGAAAATTAATTAATTAGTTTCTCTCTATACATCAGAGCATTGACAGTCATTGTGTGCGTCCACTGACTCGCCATTAACCTCATCACTTCCAAAACAGCTTATTACAAAGCTTTAATCACCTGGTAGTGCGGGAGTTAGTAATTTCTCCAGACGTGCATGTCCCCCCCCCCCCCATTATGTGTAGCATATTATATATATATATATATATATATATATATATATATATATATATATATATATATAGCAGAGGATAAAAATATTAACTAGAAAAGTATAAACCGGCAATAATATATTTTTTTATGTGTATGCCTCCTGTCATTTCCTGATTTGCTGCTACAGGAAACTGCATCAACAGCAAATAAGGGGAAATATATATGTATTTTAATATACTGTATATATTTTTTAAAATTTTCTTTATTTCTTTTTTTTAAGTTTTAAATATAAAATTAAATGAAAATTAACAGAACAAGCTAAGGTTCAGGTATCTAGTCAGTGACACCCACTCTGAGCTCGTCCACTGCTCTACATAATTATTTTGTCAGTGAATAAATAGTAATCGTGACCCTGTAGAAACAGATAACCGCAACATTCTTAGTGGGTGGATCAGAAAGACTGATTTAGATTTAGTAACCATTTCAAATTTCAGTGTAAGTTAACTATGAGAAAACAATTTTTTTTTACAATAACATTCAACTGACAAAGCGTATACAGATGCAGACTCTGTAGGACTGAATGTGCAGTGTAGTGTCTTAGCTTATCAGGGGCCATCTTAGCAGCAATTTGCTGAGAGATGTGCACGGATTGGTTAGTATGAGATACCGTACAACAGAGTCTGTCTTCATGAGCTTCAGAGGCCAAACCCATACAGAAACCTTTTGCTTTATTTTAGACCGTAAACACATAGCTTATAAGCACTTATTAACAGAAAAAAGTACATAAAAGTAAATAGATACACAGGGATAGGATATACATAGTAACCCCCAGGAGCCTTGCATGTCACTTTAACAAACTTTTTGGTGGTCCCAGATATGATTACACAGCCCATTTCACTCTAGATCCATTCAGCAGCTTCTGGACCCTCACACAAGCTCTTATTAACTTGTAAGTGACTTAAAAGGCAGACCAGAGGGGGGTAGACCTTCAGTTCTAATTACAGCCAAGAAAATCAAAATAAATATATATATATATATATATATATATATATATATATATATATATATATATATAAAAAACAAGTCAGAGATGCTCAATTAGAGAACGAATTATACACGATCTATCCTGTTATAGTTACAGCATAGGTCCGCCGCTGGTATGTGGCGACCAACCGCTAGATGGCACTGCCAATATTTTCCAGCCTTGCCTAACCCTTAAACTAGCCCTCACCCCATCTAGCAGTTGCTCACCGCACTGCAATGGAAGACTGTAACCGTAACTGGTGCCGTAACAATAACAGGATAGGACCTACATGGATATGTTTCATATGGTTATGGATTGCAAGAGCGTAGCCTTTGTGGGCACATTTGCATGTCCCTGCCAAGGTTCCCAGAATGCAGTGTAATACCTGTATTTTTTTCAGGAATTCTGGAAAGGAAACACATTTTTTAACTTGTTTTAGACATTCAAATGTGAATACAAATGTACTTTTTTTTTTATTTACCATATATATATATATATATATATATATATATATATATATATATATATATATATATATATATATATAATATATATATATATATATATATTTTTTTTTTTCCAATCCCCCCCTCAGATCACTTTTGTATAAGAATAATTACCCTAATAAATTATGAGACCTTCTTTACGCCAGCTAACAGAGGGCCCCTAAGCTTTCATGGGCCCTGGTGCTTTGCACCTGCAGCACCAGACAACAACTAGAACGTTTTCGTGTCTCTCTTATAAATACCCCCAACATGTTTTCTGATATTCCTTTTTTATATTTACAGATTGAATGTGATTTTCACCAAATTTGACGAGGTACAGAAATCGGGGACCATGATCCAGACGTCACTAGGTAGGTACTGCTTGGAGCTGGGGGGGTTGTGCACCGGGGTTATACTTTGAAATGGTTCCCACTCACACAATCCGTGCCGGGAAATAGCACCGTCTCGCTTTCTGTTGCTAGGCGACAGGACAGGCTCTCGATGGCAGATGAACTATAAATCCCATTCTCATCGCTTGTTTAATTAGCGATCTCATGTAACCAAGATGATGGTTTGTTATTTATACATGTTTTGGAACTGCTAATTTGGTGGAGTGTTTGTCAAGTCATTTGCGTCTAATTATACAGATCTCAGTGTCCCCATTGGCAGCCGCACATTCAATACAAACCTTAATCTATAATCAGTGATTCAGAGAACTGGCGGCAATTGATGATCCCGTGGACTGAGAAATCATCATCATAAATTAGCATATTAATGCGCAGTCACTTGTCTCTAATATATGCAAAACACAATTTTATTATGTTATCAGTAATTAAGGGATCAAAGTACAATGAAAAAATATAAAACTTTTATTAAGAGCATAATTAGGCAAGCAAATTAAGAAGGCTAAATATTTTCTTTATTGAATAATAAAGCATTTTAAATAATAATAGCACACTATTACATATCATATACTATATATTATATTATACACCATATTACATTTCATATATTGTGTCAATCAGTACATTTTATTCCCTCCTTCCCTAGTCCCCTTCATGTTCAACCTTCCTCTACCCCTTATCCCCCTTCTTTCCTTCCCTCTTTCCTAGCTCTTTCTTCTCTCTTTCCTCCCTCTTTCTTCCCTGCCCTTCTCCCTTTACCCCCTTCTACCCCTTTTTTTCTCACCGCTTTCAACTCTTCTTTCACCCTTCTCATCCTTCTCCTTCCCTTGCCCATTTAAGTCTGTCTCTTTTATTCTTACATTTTTATTCTTATCTTTTTATCTACCTCCCCCCTCCCAATCATTCTCCTTTTTCATCCATAACTTAAAAGTTTGTAATTATTCTTTATGAAGTCAATGTGATGAACATAAAAATAAACAACTTTTTATAATACTAAAAAAGGGTGCACAGATCTTCTAGACGATTAGAATTATTTTGATGCCTCTGCTGGACCCTGGAGATATCCATGATATTTTGGTGCAAGTTGTGTGTTTGAGGGGGGGCATTTACATTTCTGAAGACAGGGTTTGCATTTATTGAAGCAACCCACCTTCCGCTGCGAAACAATCTGCATGGATGGGAGTGAGTATCAAATTCATTGAGATTCAGTTATCTAAAAAAATCTTCCTTCTAACTCCACTGATGGATAAAAAAAAAACTCTTTATGCTCCAGGAAGTGATAAAGCAAACAAAAGTTGGATTTTTCTATGCATAGATTTTTCTATGCATTTTTCTAGGATTACAGTCTGCTTGTCTGTCTCTGTAGTGGTCAAAATAATTATTATTATCTTTATTTGTAACGTGCCAACATATCCCGTAGCACTGAACAAGGTAAAACAAAATTGACACATTGCAAAGAGTGGAGAGCCCTGACTTTGAGTCTAGAATCTAGAACTCGCAACTTACAATCTAATACGGTAGGGTGGGAGAATTCTAGATGTGTTGTGCATGTTAAGGCTGAAGGTGATAAGCTTCTTTGAACAGATGTATTTTTAGTGAGGTTTTGAAGCATGAGGATAATCCAGTGGAGCGAGGCAGGGAGTCCCAGAGAATAGGGACAGCATGAGAAAAGCTGTTGGGGTGATGGAGTCCCTTAAATTTGTTTCATTGCTCCTTTAATCAGTTCTATTCCATTCGTTCTGTGACTTGAAACTACACTGCAGGGCAAGGAAGTGAGTCCAGCCCGTTCTAGTGCAAGGTCACTATATCTATTTGTGGCATATTCCTATCTAAATTCATAATTAACCTTCTAGCTCTCAATAACGATACAATTAGACCCACAGCGCAGGGTTGCTGCTTCCAACAAATTCATGCTAGATAGGGACAGTGACCCTATCTAAGAAAATCATTTTCCCCAAAAGGAAGTTGCTTTAATGTTAAAGAGCGTTTAAAATATGTGCCTATACATTGTGCTAGCAGTTTTTCTCTACATTATATAATTTCTGAAATCTTTAGAATTTGATTTTGCATCCCCTGTATGCAAAAGTGCTGCTCAGAGTACTTGATAAGGGAGGGAGAGGGGTCTAGCTGACAGATAACAGTGTGGATCTTTATTTTGACCACTACAGAGACAGACACGCAGACTGTAATCCTAATTAGCATCCAAAGGCAGCCAATTAATATGCATAAGCTGCTCATTTGCATATAGATTCAGCAACAGCATGGAATTTCCCATGACTGATTAATTTGTAGAAAATAACGAACACAACATAAAGCCAGCTTTTTATGCTCTTTTAAGAACAATGTAAAAAAAGAACTTTATTAGGGTGAGAGAGACCCTTTAATTAGACATAAAATAATTATATGAGATTCAGATTAAATACTTGTTTCTATTTAAGGGTACATTGGGTCCTGTCTTGTTATGAGTACTCCAGCACATCGCCAGAGCAGGGGGCAGCACCCCCACTTGAGGTATTCTCCTTGGCAGAGCCACTGGGCCCCGTGCTTTTTACAGCCTACACCAATGGTATATAGGACTATAGTATCCCTTTAAATCAGGGATCGTAAAAAGAACAATGATTTCCAAACATATTTCTGAAAGGCTGTGGTTCAAGACCATTGTGGCTCTAGTCGGGTCAGCCAGAGTCTTATTGTTATTCCAAAGAAAAGACCTAAGAAATCGTGTGCTATTTTTGCGCATAGTTGTCGTTTGCAACAATATTAAGAGCTGAATGAGTTAAATATCCCTGTGTAAGATTAGTATGAAGAAAGATAAGTACCCAGAGGCTCTGCAGGGCCGACATGTTCTCGGCTCTTATTTTGGAGGAGGGAGGCCGCTGCTTGTGAGATTTTGCTTGGCTACAGAGCGGCAGGAGGGAGAGGGAAGGGGGAGTGAGTGAGGGCGAGCAGACTTTACTGATGCACAACTTGCTCTCAGACATTTGCAAATCTGTACAAATAAAAACGCAGTGCGTTCAAGGAGCAGACAACAAGTATGACCACAGGTAAAGGTAAGAACCAGATTTTCTTAAGATAATGATTGAAATTAGAATTACTAAGTGGGAATATGGCACTGCTATTTTGCAGAGCTGATGTTCAGATGTGAAATGGGGCTTATCACAATTATCATTATGACCATTTTCGGCCTTGTAGATGCGCTGCTCCTATATGGGATAGATAAGCAGATGTCCCTTCCAATGGAGGAGGTTGGGACATACACAGTTAATAGATGCAGATGTGCCTGGGATTTGCATAAGGCTCTCTTGATAATTAATTAAAGGGACTGTCACCCAAAATCAAGCTGTACTTTTAGGTTATTTTTAAAGAGCATAAAAAATCTGGCTATATTTTGTGTTATCCATTTTTTTCTAAAATGAATCCGTCCTCGGAAATTCCATGTTGTTGTTGTTGTTTCTGTATTTATATGCAAATGAGAGGCTCATGCATATTAATAGTCTGTTTTGTGTTTAGGTGGCTATCATGGCTCAGAATGCTGAGATGTTTTGGGATTTCTTGCAATATGAGCTTGCAATCCACTGTTTGTATGCACGGTATTGACAAATACATTTAAAGCTTGCTTATATTATTCAGTAAAGAAATATTGCGAACAAAATGACCAATATGTCCAGGTAACTGCAGATGCCGAAGTGATATTTTCATGAGTCATGTTTCTAACCTCTTCATCTACATACCCCGAGAGCTGTAATCATGTGTGTTATGTGTAACATTACAATGCAAGCTCTGCAGGATGTGCCTTATTTAGGTATCTGGGGTACAGGGTAGTTATGATTCCATAGAAGCTCATTGAGTATATGAATTATTTGAGCATGTGCAAGCCTTAGTCACAGAAAATATAGGGGTGCCATTTATTTATATATATTTAATTATTTAGTACATTTATTTCCTGACAGTTCAGGTGTTTATTGCTCCCTCTCCTCTTATTCCTTGTTGTAGTTACTTATCTAGCTATAGCTGTACCTATTTGTCATGGCTATTATTCATGCAGGATCAGTGTCTCCCAACCTCCTTGATGTTGGACCGGCTAGTCACCTTTCATTGCTAATGGGACCAGCGGCGAGATCCATAACATGTTCAACAGGATAACTCTACATTTGGCACAAAACACTTTTCATTTAATTTTGCACCAATTTTAGCAGAAGATATTTAACTTACAATTTATGTGATGATGACTAATAGGGGTGTGTATCTAGTGTCAGGCTCTCCTCATCCCACGTGATCCTGAGGACCAGCAGATTCATTATTAGTGACTGGCTGTGACAACGACTTGGCTAGATTAGATGCTGCATGCACAAGATCATACAGGACCAGATATTTATTATCCAAGTGTAAGTATCTGGGGGCTGTTAGGGTTCAAGATAAACATAAAACCAAAGTCAGAGGAGCTCAATCAGAGAATGAACTAACCTCAATAGAGTAGACCTATGGACATGTTAACCAACTCTGTGAGCTACCTTTCACTAATGAGACCCAGTCAAGGCTGAAACATATGTCTGGGGTTTGCTCTTTCTCCTGTTCAGGGTAGAATTGCCTGGTATTTTGAGGCTGGATCACTTTATTGGGTGGCACCAGACTGATATACTACAGGATATTTCTCCCTGTTATGGGCAAAAGTGGCTAAAAGAGGTTGCTCTCAGAGTGGGTTATCATGTCCATAGAACTAACCTATTACGGTTATTTTGTTCTCTATTTTGAACGTCTCTAATTCGTTTTTTTTTTTTTGCTTATTCAAGATAATTGAGCATCATAATCCAGACTATAATCTGGTTCCTCAGTACAGTGACTTTCACTCAGTGCTGCTAAACTGAGATTAGAGAATGAAAGCAAGAAGTACTGCTTGTCTAATTTACCAGTCCGTGACCTCCTTCCAGTGACTGCTCATTGTGATCAGCTGTATGGCGGCGCTAGTGCTGGTGTAGCAGGTGCAAATCACAAGGGCTTACAACAGGTTAGGGGCTCTCTGCTACTGGCATTAAATGAGGAATATTCATTTTTTTATATGAGAATGGCTGATAATTACGTTATAGAGAGGCGATCTGACCACCGTAGGGAAGATTTTATCATATACATATGTTTTTGACTTTTTAAAAAAAATTTATACAGCAGTTGCAATGGAGGCCCCACATTATTTTGCACCTGAGCCCTCCAATCACTGACTAATGCCCCCAATCACGGGTATCTACACCCCACAGAATATTACTTGGCACAAAGCTCTGTCTAGCTGCACATTTGCACGTTGATGGCTTCATTATTTGTAGTTATGAAGCTGAGCAGCCGACGCTTTCAGACCCTAACAATGTGCATCCAGAGAGTCATTCATAGCTCTGTCATATTCCCAGCAACAAATCTCTAGAGAAAATATTTTAATTGGCAATTACTTGCTATTGTTAGTCATTTCCCAGAGCAATGCTCAAAAATAATGATTAACAGTTGCATAAAAGGACTTAGAAAGATGGCGACCACTTTCTTTTGCAAACATGCACATGCTCTGTTATAGGTACAGTGGCCATAACTTTGCAGGATTGTATATTTTGGCCAATTGTTTTAGAGGATCACCGTAGTCATATATCTAAAACATATGGTTTAAATTAAAAATCTGCATTTGAAAATATGAAAAATTGTTGTTGTAATGTGAAAAAAAGAAAAGAATAGTCTCCAATATATTACCTTTTATTTGTAATTATGCTATAGTGGAATTTAACTTTTTGATTTTTGATTATAAGCTTGTTAAATGTACTGGACGCTTAAATTATCAATTCATTTAACAGGGCTAATGAAAAGCTCATTCATTTACAAGGACGCATGTTCGTGAGAAAGTAGTAGAATCAGTTGAGAAAAGTAAATGCAACCCTTTCTAAAATAAGTTTCTCCATTATCAAGGTTAATTAGTTAAAATACCTTTATGAAGAGTGGTTCATTCCTTGTTCTGTACATGGTTACCTATGAAAGAAATTTAGAAAAGTTATAAAATTGTAATTCTGGTATGAAGAAGGAAACTAGTGTGTGTGTGTGTGTGTGTGTGTGTTTTTACCAGCACAGCAAGGATAGAAAACTTGTAAAAGGGAAAAAAGAGAAAGGAGTAGAGCGTGAGGAGAGAAAAGGAAAATGGGGAGTGGTGGGAGAGAGAGAGTAAGAAGAGAAGGAAGAGCAGAGAGAATGAGTAAAGAAAATGGGGAGAGAGTGAAAGGAGATAAAGAAAAAAAAAAAAAAGATACGTTATGTGGGGACAGAGAGTGTGAATGGAGAAGATAGTGTGAGGAAGGATGGGGAGAGAGACGGCGAGGGCAGGATTTGAGGAGAGAGAGAGACGGTGAGGGGAGGATGGGGAGAGAGAGACACAGCGAGGTCAGGATTTGGGGAGAGAGAGACACGGCGAGGTCAGGATTTGGGGAGAGAGACACGGCGAGGTCAGGATTTGGGGAGAGCGAGACACAGCGAGGTCTGGATTTGGGGAGAGAGAGACACGGCGAGGTCTGGATTTGGGGAGAGAGACACGGCGAGGTCTGGATTTGGGGAGAGAGAGACACGGCGAGGTCTGGATTTGGGGAGAGAGAGACACGGCGAGGTCAGGATTTGGTGAGAGAGAGACACGGCGAGGTCTGGATTTGGTGAGAGAGAGACACGGCGAGGTCAGGATTTGGGGAGAGAGAGACACGGCGAGGTCTGGATTTGGTGAGAGAGACACGGCGAGGTCTGGATTTGGTGAGAGAGAGACACGGCGAGGTCAGGATTTGGGGAGAGAGAGACACGGCGAGGTCTGGATTTGGGGAGAGAGAGACACGGCGAGGTCTGGATTTGGGGAGAGAGAGACACGGCGAGGTCTGGATTTGGGGAGAGAGAGACACGGCGAGGTCTGGATTTGGTGAGAGAGACACGGCGAGGTCTGGATTTGGTGAGAGAGACACGGCGAGGTCTGGATTTGGTGAGAGAGAGACACGGCGAGGTCTGGATTTGGGGAGAGAGAGACACGGCGAGGTCTGGATTTGGTGAGAGAGACACGGCGAGGTCTGGATTTGGTGAGAGAGACACGGCGAGGTCTGGATTTGGTGAGAGAGACACGGCGAGGTCTGGATTTGGTGAGAGAGAGACACAGCGAGGTCAGGATTTGGGGAGAGAGACACGGCGAGGTCAGGATTTGGGGAGAGAGAGACATGGCGAGGGCAGGATTTGGGGGGAGAGGGCTATGGCAGGATTTGGGGGGAGAGGGCGAGGGCAGGATTTGGGGGGAGAGAGAGAGGGCAGGATTTTGGAAGGAGAGAGAGGGCAGGATTTTGGGGGGAGAGAGAGAGGGCAGGATTTTGGGGGGGAGAGAGAGAGGGCAGGATTTTGGGGGGAGAGAGAGAGGGCAGGATTTTGGGAGAAGAGAGAGAGAGGGCAGGATTTTGGGGGGAGAGAGAGAGAGGGCAGGATTTTGGGGGGAGAGAGAGAGAGGGCAGGATTTTGGGGGGAGAGAGAGAGAGGGCAGGATTTTGGGGGGAGAGAGAGAGAGGGCAGGATTTTGGGGGGAGAGAGAGAGAGGGCAGGATTTTGGGGGGAGAGAGAGAGAGGGCAGGATTTTGGGGGGAGAGAGAGAGAGGGCAGGATTTGGGTGGGAGAGAGAGAGGGCAGGATTTGGGGGGGAGAGAGAGAGGGCAGGATTTGGGGGGGAGAGAGAGAGGTATGACATGAAGAAAAGGAAGGTGGAAATGGGTAAATGTAATTAAATGGGGGCCACTTTGCTGGCTGTCTCGGAAATGGGTAATTTAATTACCTTTACCCATTTCCACCTTCCTTTTCATCTTCATGTCATATCTTCTAAACAATTCCTCCTTCTTCCTTTCCATATTCACTTGCCACCCTATTTTATTGCCCTCACTACTTCATTTTCATTCCACTCTGCTTCCCTAGTATTTCATGTACAATTCAGCAAAAATGGAGATAGACAGGTCCATGCAGAGAGAAGGCTACAAAATGTAAGAAAAGAGAAGTATCCATACTGTTGTTTCCCTTTGATATAAGAATAAGCCACCATTTAGGATGTGTGACGCTCGTCTGTATGAAGCTCTCTATACCCTGAGCTACACTGAGTATTCTAGGAGAGAACCAACATAAATTATTCATTACATTGTTACAGCACCATCATGTTAGTCAGTGATGACTTATCCTGACACAAGGTGACTTTCACAGATGACCTATATTGCACTATACAATCTTCACTATCTTACCATTTCCTTCCCAGAAGCTGCCAAGTGATCAGTATCATGTGACACCTTGGTCAGGTGATCGGTGTGGTCAGATGACCCTTGAAGCCTTTTTCCTCTTGATTGTGCTATAACATTTTATAAATATTCACTTTGGTTTAAGGCCTGCTGCATCTGTGAGATACTCAGAATATAATACCTAGACATTAGCTATAGCTATAACAATGCAATACATATACATTATCCATAGCTATAATAATGCAGTACCTAGACATTAGCCATAGCTATGATAAGGCAATACCTAGACATTAGCCATAGCTATAATAATGCAATACATATACATTATCCATAGCTATAATAATGCAAGTACCTAGACATTAGCCATAGGTATAATAAGGCAATACCTAGACATTAGCCATAGCTGTAATAATGCAATACATATGCATTATCCATAGCTATAATAATGCAATACATATACATTATCCATAGCTATAATAATGCAAGTACCTAGACATTAGCCATAGGTATAATAATGCAGTACCTAGACATTAGCCATAGTTATAATAATGCATTATCTAGACATTATCCATAGCTATAATAATGCATTATCTAGACATTATCCATAGCTATAATAATGCATTATCTAGACATTAGCCATAGCTATAATAATGCAGTACATATACATTAGCCGTAGCTGTAATAATGCATTATCTAGACATTAGCCATAGCTATAATAATGCATTATCTAGACATTATCCATAGGTATAATAATGCAGTACCTAGACATTAGCCATAGCTATAATAATGCAATACATACGCATTATCCATAGCTATAATAATGCAATACATACGCATTATCCATAGCTATAATAATGCAATACATACGCATGACTCCATCCTATAAAGGTTAGCTCTCCAGGCACTGTGTTTATTTGTCATGTTAGACAGCAGCTGCTCGGTTGCTCCTGTGGAGGTACCTCAGGGACGGGCGAGTAACGCAGCCTCAGCACGCCCAGTGGATTTGACTTCATTTCCCGTCTCCTCTCTCTGCTTCTCACACGTGTACATATCAGAGCACTTGTCAGGATCCAGCTCACCCAGCATGTCCACTGCATATCTGAGAGCTTGGCTTAGTCCTGGGAAATTCATTGCTAAATAACCCTGAATGTGGATCCGACTGGTGAGGAGATGCTGAGAAAGCTCATCTGCCAGAGGATATGTGCCAGTAAGATGATTTACATAAACTGTTGTATTTTTGGTGGTGTTTTATAGGTCACTCTGTTTAATTATTGGGAAATAAGAGACCACTGACTTCAAAGAGCTCACTAATGACATTAACCCCTTACATTGTGTCCAGTCTTTTCCTGACACAAATTTGTGTAACGCTGTCTGACACCTGGGCCTCTATAATTGGTTTATACACGGCCTCCTGTCTAGGTACCATCTTAAGGTTTTCCCTGGTGAACACATCCAGCAATCCTGTTTCTTCCTGGTTTCTTTGTCTTTTGGTGGAGAAGCACAATGGGGCGTGTATTTCACGTGATCGTGTGTATTATCTATATCTGTGAAAAAACAGGACTAGTTTCATTTTTCTTTCTCTTGTGTTTTTGGAATAATACTTTAAACGGACACTAATTCTATATCTTTTATAAAAAAAAAAGTAAGAACTAATATTTTTAAAGATGAAAAACTTTTTATCAAGATAAAAACAACAACTTTGTATTTATTACTTATTTATACAATTTTATGCTGTACTGGACACTTCTGTTCTTGCCCCAATCTGGGAGGATGCCAATGTTTTATGAAGTAGGTGGGGACCTTTAAGGATGAGATTAGCTCATCACCACTTTGTGATAAACAACTTCCTTACCTGCACTTAGAGCAGGAAAATGCCTTGTTTTATTTTTACAATATGCAAAGAAAACATACAATATAACATACAAAAAATCACAGAACAATCTTACATCATACATACATACTTAGGGATAATACTTCAATGGGAACTTATCATTAAATATTATTATTTACTACTATCCGTTCATATTTCTATATTTTTCCCAAATATGCCACTTTAACATCAGATTACTCGATATAATATTTCTTTGAACATTAGATACTTCCAGAGCCCTGTTTCTATCCATAATATAGCTAGTTTGTGACCATGATGAAATCCTTTCCTGCTTCCATTTTTTAATAAGAAGCCATTTCGCTACCAAAAGGCAATGTGTAATAATTTTTTCGGCCAAGAGATATTTAAATCATACATGTGAAATAAGTGCATTACAGCCTCTCCAACACAAGGGGGAGTGGCATCCGTGGCACCCAGTACCATCTCTGGACTCATTTATAGAAGAGCTCTCTATATAATACACATAGGGCCTCATTCCATTGCGATTTGGCCATTTGTATAGGGCTCTAAATAAGCACATAACATATTTTTTTTACGAAGTTTTTAGTTGGTGAAAACCCTGCTTTTGGATAGATGCTTACTAACTAAAAACTTCTTTAAAAAAATATGTTATGTGCTTATTTAGAGCCCTTTGGCCAAATTGCAATTGAATGAGGGCCATAGTGAGGATTATTTGACCATCACAAAGCTTTCTTACCACTTATCTTCTGGCCATATCATATTTAATTCTGATTCCCTTTTTTTAAATCTATTGGTTTTACCTCTAGAGTAATCCTTTTCCAGGATATTTTGACATTTAGCGAATTTATGAGAAGGGTTATCTAATTTTATCAAGTTTTCATATTCAGTCGTTTCTTGTTTGCTAATAATTTAGATATCACTTATCAGACAATTTATTATTTAATAGAAGTAATTCCAATCAGGAGAGGGCTTTAAGATGTAAATCTTTCTGTATTCATTCTTGTGGTAACTTTGATCCCTCCGTATAGAGATCTTTTATAATTCTCAATTTGTTTTACTAAATAAGAGATAAATCTCTTTTCTTCCTCCTCTAGCACCTCTATTGGCGCTACTAATGAGGGGAAGTTAGAGTATTTCAATCTATTTCTATACCAGAATTTCAGTAATGAATATAGTCCCGCTGCTAAGGATCTTAATTGTTTTAATTCCACACTGGGAAGATGGGTATAGACTCCTACTTATATTAGGTATAATATCGTCTTGTATTTCTATCCATCTTGTGGTACTTGTCATGCTATTCCACCCTAGTAAGTGGGAAAGAGCTATTGAATTTTGAATGTCTTCTATTGAGGGGAACTGAATACCTCCTCTTTCAAAGTATATTTTTGATATTTCTACTTTAATCCTTAATTTCTTATTGTTATATAAAAACATTTTTTTGGAAGTTCTTCAGGGGCTATTTGTGGGACACACCTTAGTACATAAGTAAATTTAGGAATCATAACCATACTAGCGACTTGCCCGTCAAAAATGACGTAAAAAAAAAAAATGTAATGCAGGTAATGCTATTTGCCACACAAAGTAAGGCTTTTGGTCCTCTGAGTACCTTCAGCGCTCGTTTTCGTGACTCGCAATGAGCGCCTGCAATAGAATAGGTCCCCATCGGGGATATTTATATGCGCATCTGTTGCTCTTTATGTGTAATGTAGGCATTTAATGCAGAACATTTTTAAACCTATTCCTATTACCTTTTTGGTGTTAAAACTATTTATTCTGGTATTGGCAACAGTAAGTGGTGAAGTGTGCATTTTATTTATTAACGAGTTTAACTGTTGCTTTAATATCATAGAGTAGGACAGTCTTGTGTCACCTTCTTATCATGTTTCTAATATGTACTGGGGAACTGGTGTGTGCTGATCCACTTGAACTGTGCAGACCTGAGCTCCAGCAAATAAATGCTTAATATGTGCAACCATCTGTAATATTGTGTCTCTCTCTATAGATAAAAACTTTGATGATGAAGACTCCGTTGATGGTAATAGACCTTCTTCTGCCAGCTCCTCTACTTCCTCAAAGGCACCTGCTGCCCCCCGCAAAGTGGCGACCATGACAGCCACACGAAGACCTGGACCGGCCACCTTCAGCAACAAACCAGGAGGTGAGTATTTGCTTTCTTGCCACTTATAATCCCTTCTTTCTCCATGTCATTCTTGTTGGTCTCATATGATAGAAACAAGGCTCTCATTTTGTCACATTGCAACCTGTCTCAGCAACTTTATGTATTCATACGAAGTCACTATGAATTTGCAGCCACACTTTTTAGTTGCTACCTATCTACAGCTTCACTGCCTTTTAGTATTCTTCATAACTAAAATGAACGTTCTAGCTGGCCCTTAATAACGGCACACTTTGACATCTCTGTTCTAACACTCAAATATTCCAAAAGCATTTCCCATCACCCTGCATCCATTCAAAGTCACTGCTCTTATTTGCACTTACAAGTCTTCTCTCTCTTTCACCCTATCTCTTACCCACTCTTTATTTTCTTCCTATCTTTGAATTTTCTCTCACTGTACTCTTCTCATGTGCTATTTATCCGGTATCTTTTTATCCTGTTTGTATATATATATATTATTTTTTTCCCCACTGTGTCGGATCAGTGAACACAGTAGCTGATTTTTTCCCTAAAGTTTCATAATCTCTGCTAGTGCAGTCCCCTGGCACACCCTAATTATAATTAGTCAGTGCTAGGCCTCTGTTACTCTCCTCTTTCTCTCCTCTTTCTTCCCTGTATTCTTCCTTTCTCTCCATCTTTCTTCTATCTCTTTTGTTCGTCTTTCACTCTTCTCTCTTTTTGTATACTGTTCTGTCACACTACTTTATTATTAGCGACTTGCCCGTCAAAAAATGACGGTCATAAAATTGTAAGGCACGTAATTCTGTTTGCCACACAATGTAAGGCTTTTGGTCCTCTGAGTACCTTCGGCGCTCATTGAGTGCCTCGCGCTGAGCGCCTATGGCGCTCATTGCAAGCCTCAGCTCTTGTGTACTTTTATTCGTCTGAGCACTTTTGGCACTCATCGCGTTTCTCGCAATGAGCGCCGAGCCTCTCCCCTGCTCTTTTTATTTTTTATATAAATATATTTTTTAATACTAATTAATTAATTAAATAATAAATAATATACTTTACCTATTTGTAATTAATATATCCAGCAATCAGTATCCTGAAGAGCTAACAATCTCTTTAGATTTTCCTGCAGCATACAATGTACATTTGGACTGTTGCTGACCTGAGGTGTAAGTGTCAACAATGTGGCAAGTGTGCAGTATAAATAGGCTGCGTGCGCGAGGTCAAATGGTTTGTTTAGTTGTTTAGCATTTTCCGTGTTTCCTAATAGTATTTTGCACCTCGTACGTTCCTGGGTAAAAGTCTTATGTGCCTGGCGGTGTTTTTCGTGGTTAGGGGTCGTGTAGCCTCGTTTTCGTTTTTTTCGTCCACCATTGTTTTGTTGCTTAGGCGATTTTCGAGTACCGAAACTCTGCAAATTGCGTTTAAAGTGTCGTGCAACCTCTGTCCCAGCGTGCTGTGTGTGATGTTTATTTTTTTTTAATTATTATTTTCTTTGTGTTTTTGGTTGTTTTGGATGTGCGTGGTTCGTATTTCTTTTTTTTTTTTTAAGTCTCGCTTTCCGTTTTTTATGTGCCTGGCGGTGTTTTGTGTGTTTAGGGGTCATGTAGCCTCGTTTTCGTTTTTTTTTGACGCCATTTTTCTTGTCGCTTAGGCGATTTTCGAGTGCCGACACTGGGCAACTTGTGTTGAAATTGTCGTGCCACCTCAATCCCAGACGTCCGTGGTGTGTGTGTGAGAAGCTTTGTTTATGTTTTTTTTTTCTTTGTGTTTTTGTTGTTTTTGTATTGTGCGTGGTTCGGCCGTTAACTTCTTATTTTTTTGGACCTCGTATTTTTTTTGTAAGTGCCGCGGGTTGTATTTTTATTTTTCTAAGTTCCGCTTTCCTTTTTTTAAAGTATTATGGGCCGTAATTTTTCCACTTGATTTTTTTCAAAGTGCTACAGATCTCACATTCATCATGCTGCGCTCATCTCCACCAGCGCAAGCCTGGTGGAGCAAGCCTGCAATGTTAGCAACAACCTGCAATGCTTACAACTATATATGTGATCAAGACTGAAATTGGAACCAACTGTATTAGAATCCATACAGATAGTTTAAATCCGCTAAATGACACCGTTTATGTCCACAGTTGAGGGACGTTTCATCAATTCCAGACTTATCCATTGCCTGTACAACCTACTTATACTTTGCTTGCTTTCCGATAACCATATCCCCTAGGGGGGAAATGGAGTGAATGGCCTTTCCAATAGTGCACACACTTCAGTGTTGTAGGGATGCATCTTTTATACTACACTATTACATTGTCTTAGAATTGAGGAGTAACTGGCAAATTAGGCAAGTGCCATAACATTTACATATGTAGTTAATCTTCTTTAGGTGTGGTCTTTAATATAAAAGAAACTTCAATTTAAGAGAACCTTGATATAAAAGAGTTTATTAAATTAATAGTATTCTGTACCATCTATAACCATTTAATTCATACTATAATGTATCATAAGAGTGTACCATGTCCCTTTATTTTTTATTAACACACCCCATATATTTCAGGAGTTACAAAAGAAGGTGCAGGAGCTGTGGATGAAGAGGACTTCATTAGAGCTTTTGAAGATGTCCCAACAATACAGGTAAATAGTGCAGCAAGTGATTCATTAATTAACATGGCCCTCATTCAATTGCGATTTCGGCAATTGAGTAGTGCTCTAAATAAGCACATAACATATTTTTTTTTAAATACGTTTTTAGTTAGGGAAAACCTTGTTTTTGGATAGATGTTTAGTAACTAAAAACTTCTTTAAAAAAATATGTTATGTGCTTATTTAGACCCCTATTCAATTGGCCAAATTGCAATTGAATGAGGGCCCATGAGTATATATACCTGCAGTGTGTATATATACATGCAGAAAATATTATTAAAATATGTGAAAGTATTTAGAAGTGAACAGCATTATTCTATATTGCTGAAACACTAACATAAAACAGAAAGAACCAAATAAAGAGTTCACATCAGCCAGCAGCCCAGTAATTGTGGTCTATTCTTTGCTAAAATAGGATCAAACAATGCTTGGTCAGCCCTAAATAACCAATATATATATATATATATATATATATATATATATATATATATATATATATATATATATATATATATTGGATATAAAAGGTCTACACGCACCTGATAAAATGTCAGGTTTCTGTGCTTTAAAAAAAAAGGAGACAAAGATAAATAATTTCAGAACTTTTTCCACCTTTAATGTGACCTATAAACTGTACAACTCAATTGAAAAACAAACTGAGGGATCTCATTGTTAAAAGGTACCAGTCAGGAGAAGGGTACAAAATAATTTCCAAGGTATTAGATACACCATGGAACACAGTGAAGACAGTCATCATCAAGTGGAGAAAATATGGCACAACAGTGACATTACCAAGAACTGGAGCTCACTCCAAAATTGATGAAAAGACGAGAAGAAAACTCATCTGGGAGGCTACCAAGAGGCCTACAGCAACATTAAAGGAGCTGCAGGAATATCTGGCAAGTACTGGCTGTGTGGTACATGTGACAACAATCTCCCGTATTATTCATATGTCTTGGCTATGGGGTAGAGTGGCAAGACGAAAGCTTTTTCTTACGAAGAAAAACCTCCAACCCATTTTGCAAAAACACATCTGAAGTCTCCCAAAAGCATGTGGGAAAAGGTGTTATGGTCTGATGAAACCAAGGTTGAACTTTTTGGTCATAATTCCAAAAGATATGTTTGCCACAAAAACAACACTGCACATCACCAAAAGAACACCATACCCACAGTGAAGCACGGTGGTGGCAGCAGCATCATGCTTTGGGGCTGTTTTTCTTCAGCTGGAACTGGGGCCTTAGTTAAGATAGAGGGAATTATGAACAGTTCCAAATACCAGTCAATATTGGCACAAAACCTTCAGGCTTCTCCTAGAAAGCTGATCATGAAGAGGAACTTCATCTTTCAGCATGACAACGACCCAAAGCATACATCCAAATCAAGAAAGGAATGGCTTCACCAGAAGAAGATTAAAGTTTTGGAGATGGCCCAGCCAGAGCCCAGACCTGAATCCGATTGAAAATCTGTGGGGTGATCTGAAGAGGGCTGTGCACAGGAGATGCCCTCGCAATCTGACAGATATGGAGTGTTTTTGCAAAGAAGAGTGGGCAAATCTTGCCAAGTCATAATGTGCCATGCTGATAGACTCATACCCAAAAATACTGAGTGCTGTAATAAAATGAAAAGGTGCTTCAACAAAGTATTCGTTTAAGGGTGTGCATACTTATGCAACCATATTATTTTATTTTTATATTTTTTCTTCCCCTTTCTACCTAAAAGATTTCAGTTTGTTTTTCAATTGAGTTGTACAGTTTATAGGTCAAATTAAAGGTGGAAAAAGTTCTGAAATTATTTATCTTTGTCTCCTTTTTTTTACAGCACAGAAACCTGACATTTTAACAGGGGTGTGTAGACTTTTTATATCCACTGTATATGTATGTGTATGTGTATATATTATATATATATATATATATATATATATATATATATATATATATATATATATATATATATATATATATATATATATATATATATATTATATTATTCATTGTGAGGCTTAGGTTATAATGCAAGTAGCAAATATTAACATTAGCTATTTTATTCTTCCACATCTAGATCTATTCAAGCCGGGACCTGGAAGAAAATATTAACAAAATACGAGAAATCCTTTCAGATGATAAGCATGACTGGGAGCAAAGAATCACAGCTGTAAGAATATGCAAAATTAAATATGTCGTCACACTGTCAGTGCCAACCTGTAGCATACTAAACATTTCACGCTGGCACTGTTTCAGTGGAGAAAACAAGATTATTGGTCAGAATGCGATAACTAAAATGCTATATTTATTATGGATTTACTTTGAGACTCATTACCTTTTTTAACATCATATGTTTTGCATACATACAGATTTACAAAAGTATAATGAGCTTAACCATCTCCTCCTCCTCTGTAGCATCCCTCCTTCCATGAAGGGCAGGAACCTCATCACACATGAAGGGCAGGAATCTCCTTCAGTTAATCAGTCTTGTATTCTCCTCCCATTTATACATAAAAGGAAATCTTGAGTCTACTTTTTATTTTCTAATATAATTATGAGTTCACACCAATAATTGTAAAGAATTATTTGTAAAATCGAATCCAATAATTTGCATGTGTGCAGTTTTTATCTGCTCAGAGGTTGGATGTAGCAGGGGGAGGGGGACAGTATCACTTGTACCAGTGAAATGATTTTCTGTCTAAGAGGAGAACAATGAGCATATCTGCAAGCAGTTGAATGCATCTAAATAGATGGTGAGATCCACTCAATTAATGGATACAAATTGCCTCCCACTAAAAAATACCAGGAAGACAAAAAAGGTCACTTACAGAGACAAATCAAGTCACCGTCCATTATGCACATGTAAACTTGTCAATGCATCTAGTTTAACTGCTGTAACACTTTAAGAACAGAGGCTGGATGTTTTAATCAATACCATTCCTGTTCAGTGATTTAAAAAAAAATAAATAAGATTATTTAATATTAAAGTTTAACACACCACACAAGACTGAGGAGTAGGGTGTAGAGTTCTACCACGCAAGACCGAGGGGTAGGGTGTTCTACCACGCAAGACCGCGGGGTAGGGTGCTCTACCACGCAAGACCGCGGGGTAGGGTGCTCTACCACGCAAGACCGCGGGGTAGGGTGTTCTACCACGTAAGACCGCGAGGTAGGGTTTCTACAACGTAAGACCGCGGGGTAGGGTGTTCTACCACGCAAGACCGCAGGGTAGGGTGTTCCACCACGCAAGACCGCGGGGTAGGGTGTTCTACCACGTAAGACCGAGGGGTAGGGTGTTCTACCACGTAAGACCGAGGGGTAGGGTCTTCTACCACGTAAGACAGCGGGGTAGGGTCTTCTACCACGTAAGACAGCGGGGTAGGGTCTTCTACCACGTAAGACAGCGGGGTAGGCTCTTCTACCACGTAAGACAGCGGGGTAGGGTCTTCTACCACGTAAGACAGCGGGGTAGGGTCTTCTACCACGTAAGACAGCGGGGTAGGGTCTTCTACCACGTAAGACAGCGGGGTAGGGTCTTCTACCACGTAAGACAGCGGGGTAGGGTCTTCTACCACGTAAGACAGCGGGGTAGGGTCTTCTACCACGTAAGACAGCGGGGTAGGGTCTTCTACCACGTAAGACAGCGGGGTAGGGTCTTCTACCACGTAAGACAGCGGGTAGGGTGTTCTACCACGTAAGACCGAGGGGTAGGGTGTTCTACTATGCAAGACCGAGGGGTAGGGTGTTCTACTATGCAAGACAGAGCGGTAGGGTGTTCTACCACGCAAGACCGAGGGGTAGGGTGTTCTACCACGCAAGACCGAGGGGTAGGGTGTTCTACCACGTAAGACAGTGGTGTAGGGTCTTCTACCACGCAAGACCGAGGGGTAAAGTCTTCTACCACGCAAGACCGAGGGGTAAAGTCTTCTACCACGCAAGACCGAGGGGTAGGGTGTTCTACCACGCAAGACCGAGGGGTAGGGTGTTCTACCAGGCAAGACCGAGGGGTAGGGTGTTCTACCAGGCAAGACCGAGGGGTAGGGTGTTCTACCAGGTAAGACCGAGGGGTAGGGTGTTCTACCAGGCAAGACCGAGGTGTGGGATGTTCTACCAGGCAAGACCGAGGTGTGTGATGTTCTACCAGGCAAGACCGAGGTGTGTGATGTTCTACCAGGCAAGACCGAGGTGTGTGATGTTCTACCAGGCAAGACCGAGGTGTGTGATGTTCTACCAGGCAAGACCGAGGTGTGGGATGTTCTACCAGGCAAGACCGAGGTGTGGGATGTTCTACCACGCAAGACCGAGGTGTGTGGGATGTTCTACCACGCAAGACCGAGGTGTGTGGGATGTTCTACCACGCAAGACCGAGGTGTGTGTGATGTTCTACCACGCAAGACCGAGGTGTGTGATGTTCTACCACGCAAGACCGAGGTGTGTGATGTTCTACCACGCAAGACCGAGGTGTGTGTGATGTTCTACCACGCAAGACCGAGGTGTGTGATGTTCTACCACGCAAGACCGAGGTGTGTGATGTTCTACCACGCAAGACCGAGGTGTGGGATGTTCTACCACGCAAGATCTAGGGGTGGGATGCTCCTTGTGTTACACAAAAACATTGTCAATGTGTAATGATTTTTCACTTTATTCTATAAAAGTGGATGCTTTCAGTTGCTGTTTATTTTTTTGTAATGCTGTAGATGACATATTTGCTTTTCAGTTCAAGATGTTCCATCCTTGCCTGACCTCTCCTCCTGAGCACATTGTATATTTGTTTTGTTTCTAGTTGAAGAAGGTCCGTTCCTTGCTGTTAGCCGGTGCTGCAGAGTATGACACTTTCTTCCAGCAACTGCGCCTGCTTGAAGGAGCGTTCAAACTTTCTGCCAAGGACTTGCGCTCACAAGTGGTTCGGGAAGCCTGTATCACAATAGGGTATGTAAAGATTAATTTACCAAATGTCTTAACTCCTCACCCAACAGTTCAAGAAAATATACACTTGTTTGTCAAGCATATACCAAAATTAAATATTAGCAGCTGTGGACATAACATTTTTTGGGGGGAAAGTCTGAATTTTTGAAGTCTCTATTTATTAGTACGGGAATCCATTTTATGTTGGTTACACCAATTCCTCAGAGATTAATCAGGAGAGTATGTGTAACCCTTAGATTGAAAACTCGCAAACGTACAATCGTGTGTCCGTGTCTTGGAAACAAGCACTATGTACATTTGATGATATGCTCAAAAACAGGGCCCTCCATTCTTTATAAGGTGTTAAGTTTGTTTTTTGCCATAAATAAAGATAATAATAATAATAATAATATGTATTTTTTGGCTATCCGTGGAGAGAAGAGTGGGAAGGAGGGAACACATACCTTCCCCCCTCACTGGCCCAGAAGCAGACACCGTGCGCTATGAAATGCAACCATAACCAGTGTATCATGGATTTCTCCTGGGTCCTACAGAGAAATCAAATTATCTTCTTAGTCAGACTCAAACGTATATTTGTTATTTCATTGAGTGGGGGTCCTTTAATGTGCAGCCATATGGTATGTCATAGATTATTGTCAGATAAATACAGTGTTACACCTTTGTTAGAGCTGTTACGCGCACTATCTCTTATTGTCTTGTTATTTTTTTTATATCAGACATCTCTCATCTGTCTTGGGGAACAAGTTTGACCACGGAGCTGAAGCAATTATGCCCACGGTGTTTAACCTAGTTCCTAACAGTGCCAAAGTCATGGCCACTTCCGGTATTGTAGCCATTCGGTTAGTCATACGGGTAAGTACTTGCTGCCAACTTGTAATGGTACAGGTTTATTTTTTTATGAATAGTAATGTACTATCATATTATCACATAGCATTTACTACATAGTGAGTGAAGTGCCAATTAAACCGTATATTGTATGAGAAAGTTCTGGCCACATATTTGGTTTTCATAAAAAAGAAAATTATTCATGATTGGTCCACGAGTGACTTAAATGGACTCTGAACTCATGGCTTCTGCTCTGCGTCATCAATATCAAGTCGAAAACATATAAAACCTTTTCTTCCATTGAATCTCTTCTCACACTATTTTAATTGTTTGTAAATGCTGCAGGGTTCATTTTTACAGGTACAATAATTGGTTGAAACCAACACAAAGCTGCACCTTTTTAGGTAAAAATTATTAAATGCCTTTCATTACAGATTATAGTTGACCTTTTATTGCCTATCATTAAAATAAAAAAGCTGCTTTTGATAAAATTATATCAGGCTGATTGTTGATTACAGATAATTTTGTTGTGCAGTTATAACGGATTTGGTGCATCTAAAAAAAACAAAAAAATAATAACCATTATTATTGTTATCATTTTGAGAGGATACCATTCAGATGTCGGCCTAAAGTTTGCTATGTTATGTATGCTAACAACCAATTATTATTGAATTAAATCATTAAGATTTTTTTGTGTATACTTTAAAATTTATAAACTTTTTTTAAAAGATTGTTGTCTATTGATAATACAATTTTGGTGCATTACTGTAGCGCTCTTTTAATTTTGAATGGTCTAATATTTGCATTTTATCAAAACCACTTTTTTGATTTTAATAATAGTCAATAAAAGGTCAATTTTAATTAATAATGGAAAGCAGTTGATGCTTTTTCCTTAGAAGGTGAAGATTTGTGGTTATACTTTTTTCAACCACATTATTGTACCGATACAAATTAAATTACACATAAAGTAAGTTAGAATGGGCTATGCTATTTTAGGGTCGCTACTAAGTATATACAGCCCTTAAACGCTTTATGTACTTTGAGCCACATTCAATTGAGGTTTCGGGTGATCCTGTAGCCCATAAGTCAGGTTGCAAATTATTGTGATGGTTAAACCTGTAACTTACAGCCTCCAGAAGCCTTTGATCTGTCACTTTTCAATTGCTCAATTTCCCCAATCCCTCAAATGTTTTCACACCCATAAATGGCAACTTAAAGAAAAATTCCTACAAGTGCTAGAGAGGACCCACAAGGGGGTTGAACACCTATTCATAGCACTGTAAATGCAAATAGCAAATCAATACTTCACAGTAAAAAAACGGAGAAAGCAATGACTGACATTAGAATTAATTGCACAACAGTCTCAAGCCCGGAAAATCAGCAGGAAATGAAAATAATGTTTATGTGTGTATTTGGGGTTAAATCGATCTTGGGTATCAATGAGTTAATACATATCAGGCCACCCATATGGACTAGAACAGTATTGGCATTCATTTTTATTATTATTATTTTTTGGTTTTGTGAGTCTGATTGCATATTGGACCCCCGAACCTAATTGATTGACATGTAACCTCCATGTTTTACTGCCGTAATGATGACAATCTAATTTTCTATTGGCTAATTTGAAATAGGCAGTTACGGGCTTGCTTAATTGATCATGTTGCCGCCCTGAACTGCTAGGAGCCAGTGCATGGTGTACGGTTTCGGCTTTGGGACAGTAACTTGCGGGCTTGAGCAATTGAATAGCATCGCAATCGGAGACGAACGGGAGCCCGTAACTCACCCAGAGAAATTTGTCTGTCTGCGATTGAGTTGTGGTCTTCGAATTGAATTGGTCTTAGCAGGAGTCGGCTACCACAGGATTTAATGAAGAAATCATCAATTGCCCCCTCCAAATGTTTACATATGTTTTCTCTGCAATAACACATTTCATTGTTTTTTTCCTTTTTGAGATTTTAATGTGTAAAGAACCCAAAGGAAAAAAATAGGCATTTTCGGTTGCTCCAAGGGAGTGTATTGCCATTTGCAGAGTAATTTAGAGTTTTGCTCCTGACAAAACATGCAGAGGCTAGGAAACTCCACACAACTTATATAAAAACAAGTAACAAATGTAAATATAAAAAATAAAATAAAAAAAAGAATAATTTGATAATAGAGCACTTTTGATGAATTTCAAAATCAAGTTGTTGTTTTTTAGGTTATTCATAAAAGAGTATGGAAAAACTGGCTGTATGTTGTGTTAATTTTTTTCTAAAGTGAACAAACCCTTGGAAATTCAATGTTGTTGTTGCTGTGTTTATATGCAAATGAGCAGCTCATACATGTTAATGAGCTGCTTTGGTGTTCCAGTTAGGATTATAGTCTGTCTGTCTCTGTGGTGGCCACAATTAAAACCCCAATGTTGCCTCTCATACCTGCTAGTAAAATACAGAGGCAGTTTTTAATGCTCTTCAAATTAAAATCAACTTTCTTTTGGGGTGATTTAAACAAAATTCCTTTATGTTTGTAATGTAATATATATATATATATATATATAATTTCCAACTATCTCAGAATGGTGTCACTAATGGGCAGTTTATCTCTCCACAGCACACACATACCCCAAGACTAATACCAATCATAACCAGCAACTGCACCTCCAAGTCTGTGCCAGTGCGAAGGTTTGTAGCATCTGATTTAGTTCTGTTTTACATTATGTCTAGTTATTTAACCCCATGATTCCTGAGATTTCTGTTCATACATATATTCCAAATATTCCTTGTCTCTTTGTAGCTGTGGTTTTTTTTTAAGCAGGGTATGGAAGGTTTCTGGATGTTACAGATATGTAGTGTCCTTGTGTATCTATGTACTTTTATGTTCTTTATTTTATTAAGCAGTGATTATAAGCTCTTTTTCTGCCTAAAATCTTACAAATAGTTCCTAACTTGGTTTCTCCCCTCTGCAGCTTATGAAGATAGTGTACTTCTAAGTACAGGTTGTGCAGAAGGCAGACTTAAACAAGTACAACATTTTTAGGCAGAAAAAAAAACAAGCTCCTCCTAATAAAATAAAGTACATAAAAGTAAATTGACACATAGGTATATTATATTCCTAGTGAAATCCAGAAATCTTCCATGTCTCTTTAATAGAGTTTAGCTTTCTTCCTTTTTAGACAATTAACAAAAGAAATGCATTTCGTTAATTTGTACTTTTATATGTTTTTCTTCTCCTCCAGGCGCTGCTATAACTTTTTGGACCTCCTTCTCCAGGAATGGCAAACTCACTCACTAGAAAGGTATCTAATCACTTGCCCATCTCCTTACCTGACCATGCAAAAACCTGGTGTCTTTAAGGTTCATAAAATATAGCTTAACGGGACCTCAAAAGTTTATCTTAACTACGCAGTAACGTCTTGTACCCTAGTGGCCCAGTGGTTAGGATGCAGGTGCTTTCACCAAAGCATCCTTGGTTCGAATCCAGCCAGGGGACCAAGAGGTCTCACTGGCAAGTACTTGGACTGGAGACCACCTGGGAATACCAGGAGCTGTATGCTGTCGCCCACTGGAGGAGGAACTGGCAACCCACTCCAGTATCTCTGCCATGAAAATCAAGTGGATCAGCATGGTGTGATGTCCATGAGGTTGCGACCAAGCGACAAAATTTACATTTACAACATACTATACATTTGACAGCAGTTAAGAGCCAGAAGAACCATTATGTCTCCTTAAATGCCTAACATGGGAATATTCAGGATAGCCTTGCACCTATCCCAGGCATGCATGAATCTATAAAGGACTACTGTAGTTTGTGAAAAACTGCACATCTTTGTGCAGCATTTAACAAACTAACAACATTAGCAGCTCTAAGCCATGAGTATAAAATCATTTTTTAAAGAACATTTTATATTTAGGAGATTCTGCTTGTGTATGGACTGCTAGTCTAGCCTGAGAGATGCTGTTAACTGTCTAATCCTGTTAAGACAAAGGGCAAATAATTATCATTAAATCAAAATGCAATGTGATAGTTAAAAAAAAATGCTATGTTGATTTATTTTAACTGTTTTAAAGATATATGGAAGTTTCCTAAATTTTACTAGGTATATCTATTTACTTGTCCTTGTATGGGTCTGCCCTCTGCAGCTCATGAAGAAACAGTCTCTGCTGTACTTGCTGTGCTGTGTCTCATACTAACCAATCAGTGACCATCTCTCTGCAACATTCTGCAACATGCCACTGAGACGTGGTCCCTGATAGGCTAGGACCCTACACTGCACATCTGGCCCCACAGAGTCTGTGTTTGCATATGCTGCAGTGGGCAGATCCATACAATAACTATTTGTTTGATTTTAGGAAGGAGAAACCGACCTTATAAGCACTTTTTAATAAAATAAGAAGTTATTTTGGTTAGTTCATCAGTGTGAGTGCAGCCTCCAAAGTTTATGACTTTTTGTGTGCAGTGTGTGTGTGTGTGTTTTCCTTAGCTTCCAGAGGAGCACTGACATTTTGTGGCTTTTGTACATTTTTGAGTCTCTTTTTTTTTTTGTTCCTTTTATAAGACTTGCTTTGTCCATGTTATCCGTTACTATAACAACCAGCGGATGACTTCCCAGGAATTCTGTCTCAGCATTATTTGTTTTATCCCTATGCTTTAAAATAAGTTCATTTAAAGTATCTGAAAGCCAGGCATGCTGTGATTGGCAGTTGTACTTATCTGAGGAGTCTGGCTTAATCGTTCTAGTCATTCCCCTGTATACAGCCACTCTCCAAGGTCTTCGGCATTTTTTCAGATAATTAATATGACTTTCCTTCATTCCAGACACATATCAGTATTAGCTGAGACAGTCAAGAAGGGAATTCACGACGCTGATTCAGAAGCCAGGATAGTTGCACGGAAGTAAGTACACCCCTCATTTAATGTTAGTTATTAATAGCTAGAAACAGTTGCATCAGTTTATTTGTTGCACGTTGATTTGCTGATTTTCAAGACTTGTAGAATTTCTCTGTTGTTCAAAATTTGCACAGAGAGGGCCAGTGAGCCTCAAAATATAATATTATTTGTAAAACATCAACTTTCCAAGCTATAACTGTTTGTTTATTTTTTAAGGAATTATTTGTGAACAATGTGTTTGTAAAAGTGTATGGGCAGTTTTCTTAAAGCACAAATAGTGAAAATATTAATAAACCATTCATTTGAATTTAGATTTATTTTGTGGTGAATATAAGAAGTAATATGTATTCTTACAGCTTCTTATTTAAATGTATGAATTTCTCCATTTACATTAATATTAAAAGTTGTATGTCTGTTTGTGATATCGATCCATATATTTATCTATCTATCTATCTATCTATCTATCTATCTATCTATCTATCTATCTATCTATGTCTATCTATCTATCTATGTCTATCTATCTATCTATCTATCTATCTATCTATCTATGTCTATCTATCTATCTATGTCTATCTATCTATCTATCCATCCATCCATCCATCCATCCATCCATCCATCCATATATTCATATATAAATATATCCATCCATCCATATATTCATATATAAATATATCCATCCATCCATCTATATATTCATATATAAATATATCCATCCATCCATCCATATATTCATATATAAATATATCCATCCATCCATCCATCCATATATTCATATATAAATATATCCATCCATCCATATATTCATATATAAATATATCCATCCATCCATATATTCATATATAAATATATCCATCCATCCATCTATATATTCATATATAAATATATCCATCCATCCATCCATATATTCATATATAAATATATCCATCCATCCATCCATATATTCATATATAAATATATCCATCCATCCATATATTCATATATAAATATATCCATCCATCCATATATTCATATATAAATATATCCATCCATCCATATATTCATATATAAATATATCCATCCATCCATATATTCATATATAAATATATCCATCCATCCATCCATATATTCATCCTTAGAGATGGCAAGCATATGCCACCACCTACCACATTGAGATGTACCTTACTATGCTTAGGTCAGAGTTATAATATTGATATTTTATTTAATATTTGCTATCTCAAGAGCTTGCAATCTGCTTTAGTTCTTGTAGTTTAGTAAAAGAGCTTGCAACCTGTATGTTATTTTTTTTTTAATAACAATGAGTTTTATTGTCACCGCATGTTCACATTTTTGACCTCGGCTTGCAGGCCTGTCCATTTCTCATATGTCCATAACACCCAGTAAACATACATTTATATACATCAGAACCTGTATGATATTTTTGAAGTGAGCAATATTTTTTATTGATGTGAAGTAGCTTTGTTTCAGAAAATACAGGAGACCTCCTATCTTTCTTGTCTGTCTCTTTCACCATAGAAAATATCATCCTGTTAATTCATTCATAGACAGTGATAATCTTTTCTGGTCGTGCACTCATAGACTTTGTGAATAGAGAAATAATACATAAAACTTTTAATCATTTGTATATAAAAACCTTAAGTGCCAAATTAAAAACAAAAAGTGTTGCTTTCAGATGACAGAAATATTTTGGCGTTGTATAGAACACAAATAAACTAACGTTAAGTGTTATGTATTTTTCTACTCCCTAAGTCTGATTGCACAACCCAAAAAAGCATTTCTCTTTCTTCCAAGTAATTTGATACATATGTGTCTATATAATCTTTGTCCCGCCAGTATTACTAATATACATAAGACTAGATTAGGGTATTATGTAGGTTGCCTAATTTCTAAATATTTAAATCATAGACCGAGCAAGCTCAGAATATTTGCAGTGAGATACTTTAAACTTTTACTAGAATACACACTTTGGAAGTGCTGAAGTTGTTTGTAGAATTGTATCACTGACATGTTTCCTATTCCAGGTGTTACTGGGGATTCCATAGTCACTTTAGTAAGGAAGCAGAACATTTGTTCCACAATCTGGAGTCCACATATCAGAAGGCTCTGCAATCCCACCTTAAGAACTCCGACAGCATCGTCTCCCTGCCACAGTCTGACCGATCCTCTTCCAGCTCCCAGGAGAGCTTAAAGTGAGTAAAACAGAACTGGCCATCTGTGTTTATTGGGATCTGAGTTGGTGTTGCTTTGATTTTTATATATTACTAGTAACTTGCTCGTCATAAATGACTGTATCATATGGTATCTTCAATTCTCTGTGCGCTCTATCTGTGCCCTCTGCTTCTCTCTTTATGCTGTCTCTCTCCCTCTTTCCCTCTCCCTCTTTCCCTGTGCCATCTCTCTCCCTCTTTCCCTCTCCCTCTTTCCCTCTCCCTCTTTCCCTCTCCCTCTTTCCCTCTCCCTCTTTCCCTCTCCCTCTTTCCCTCTCCCTCTTTCCCTCTCCCTCTTTCCCTCTCCCTCTTTCCCTCTCCCTCTTTCCCTCTCCCTCTTTCCCTCTCCCTCTTTCCCTCTCCCTCTTTCCCTCTCCCTCTTTCCCTCTCCCTCTTTCCCTCTCCCTCTTTCCCTCTCCCTCTTTCCCTCTCCCTCTTTCCCTCTCCCTCGGCGCTAGCTCTCTCTCTCTCTCTCTCGGCGCTAGCTCTCTCTCTCTCTCTCTCGGCGCTAGCTCTCTCTCTCTCGGCGCTAGCTCTCTCTCTCTCTCTCTCTCTCTCTCTCTCTCGGCGCTAGCTCTCTCTCTCTCTCTCTCTCGGCGCTAGCTCTCTCTCTCTCTCTCTCTCGGCGCTAGCTCTCTCTCTCTCTCTCTCTCGGCGCTAGCTCTCTCTCTCTCTCTCTCTCTCTCTCTCTCTCGGCGCTAGCTCTCTCTCTCTCTCTCTCTCTCTGCGCTAGCTCTCTCTCTCTCTCTCGGCGCTAGCTCTCTCTCTCTCTCTCTCTCTCTCTCTCTCTCTCGGCGCTAGCTCTCTCTCTCTCTCTCTCTCTCTGCGCTAGCTCTCTCTCTCTCTCTCTGCGCTAGCTCTCTCTCTCTCTCTCTCTCTCTCTCTCTCTGCGCTAGCTCTCTCTCTCTCTCTCTCTCTCTCTCTCTCTCTCTCTCTCGGCGCTAGCTCTCTCTCTCTCTCTCTCTCTCTCTCTCTCTCTCTCTCTCTCTCTCTCTCTCGGCGCTAGCTCTCTCTCTCTCTCTCTCTCTCTCTCTCTCTCTCTCTCTCTCGGCGCTAGCTCTCTCTCTCTCTCTCTCTCTCTCTCTCTCTCTCTCTCTCTCGTCCTCTCTCTCTCTCTCTCTCTCTCTCTCTCTCTCTCTCTCTCTCGGCGCTAGCTCTCTCTCTCTCTCTCTCTCTCTCTCTCTCTCTCTCTCTCGGCGCTAGCTCTCTCTCTCTCTCTCTCTCTCGGCGCTAGCTCTCTCTCTCTCTCTCTCTCTCTCTCTCTCTCTCTCTCTCGGCGCTCTCTCTCTCTCGGCGCTCTCTCTCTCTCTCTCTCTCTCTCTCTCTCTCTCGGCGCTCTCTCTCTCTCTCTCTCTCTCTCTCGGCGCTCTCTCTCTCTCTCTCTCTCTCTCTCTCTCTCTCTCTCGGCGCTAGCTCTCTCTCTCTCTCTCTCTCGGCGCTTGCTCTCTCTCTCTCTCTCTCTCTTTCTTTCTCTCTCTCTCTCTCTCTCTCTCTCTCTCTCTCTCTCTCTCTCGGCGCTAGCTCTCTCTCTCTCTCTCTCTCTCTCTCTCTCTCTCTCTCTCTCTCTCGGCGCTAGCTCTCTCTCTCTCTCTCTCTCTCTCTCTTTCTCTCGGCGCTAGCTCTCTCTCTCTCTCTCTCTCTCTCGGCGCTAGCTCTCTCTCTCGGCGCTAGCTCTCTCTCTCTCTCTCTCTCGGCGCTTGCTCTCTCTCTCTCTCTCTCTCTTTCTTTCTCTCTCTCTCTCTCTCTCTCTCTCTCTCTCTCTCTCTCTCGGCGCTAGCTCTCTCTCTCTCTCTCTCTCTCTCTCTTTCTCTCGGCGCTAGCTCTCTCTCTCTCTCTCTCTCTCTCGGCGCTAGCTCTCTCTCTCGGCGCTATCTCTCTCTCTCTCTCTCTCTCGGCGCTTGCTCTCTCTCTCTCTCTCTCTCTTTCTTTCTCTCTCTCTCTCTCTCTCTCTCTCTCTCTCTCTCTCTCGGCGCTAGCTCTCTCTCTCTCTCTCTCTCTCTCTCTCTCTCTCTCTCTCTCTCGGCGCTAGCTCTCTCTCTCTCTCTCTCTCTCTCTCTCTCTCTCTCTCGGCGCTAGCTCTCTCTCTCTCTCTCTCTCTCTCTCTCGGCGCTAGCTCTCTCTCTCTCTCTCTCTCTCTCTCTCTCTCTCTCTCTCTCTCTCTCTCTCTCTCGGCGCTAGCTCTCTCGCTGGGCAAATTGTTGCAAATGAACATGTTCTGTCAAAACGATTCACACTATTTAGTAGCAAATGTAACTCATACGTGCGCCTGCGCAGAGAGCACCACGCAGGTGTTGCACACATATTACTAATTATTATAGTGGATTTGATTCATGGATATTTACCAGTTCTTTTCTTTATCCTAAGCCGTCCACTTACTGCCAAAAGAAGCCCCACTGGCAATGCTGCATCAAGAGGTAAGAAAAGCATTATTATTATACTATATATGTAATTTTTGTATTTTAGTCCAGTGGTTTAGTTATAAAAAATAATGAATATTTCAATATATAACATCTCTCTTTAATGGACTGACAGTGTGTATTTTTAATAGACAAGCTTTTGAGAGATCCAAGTGCACCTCTCAAATGCTCTTCTGTTAAAATGCACTTATTCATTCATTTTTGTTTTTATCCTACTGGGAGTCAGAGCCAGGCAAACAGCTGGGAATTCAATATCACATTTAGGAACTTTTATTTTCACTCTTTCAGAGTTCCAACAAACAGTTTTTAGTTTACCAATAACACATTTTATTTTCCATCCTCCTTGCAGCCTCCACTACTGCTAAACCCGGTTCCACCCCGGGGTCTCTGCAGCGCTCTCGCAGTGACATTGACGTGAATGCAGCGGCCAGCTCCAAGTCTAAAGTAGTATCTTCAGTCACTTCAACTCCTTTCAGTTCTGCTGCAGCTTTGCCCCCTGGCTCCTACGCTTCATTAGGTGAGGAGAGAATGTTTGCATCTCATCATAGAGTTTGTGCTTTGCCGATATAAATTGTCCAGCAATTTTTTGTGAGTTGATAAAGCAATACCTGCATATTTACAGCCTTAATAAGGCTATTAATATGTATCCTATTCATTGAAGGTTTAGTGACTAATGATCAAACTTAGAAAATACAGCAGAAACCTGTACCACCCAAAAACAGTAAACTCTTATTTTATCTCTCTAATCAGTTCACTTTACCACCAATGTGCTGGACATAATGTTTGCAAAATTCTCTCAACTTTATTCCCAAATAATTGAAAGATTTTGGAAAAGCAAAAGCATTTCAATAACTTTCATTATTGACATTTTGCTTGCAACATCTGGTATTTCACTAGATTTTGTTTTAAAAAAAACACTTAAATCCTATGTTTATAGTATGCTATATTGGAGTTCTAGAAGATCACATTTTTGTGAAGAAAAAATATCTGTTTAAACTAACTCCACACCTAGGTAGTTTCTGATCTGTTTTGTGAAGCAAGAGGTAGAAGTGAAACTAATGTCTTATGTTTATGTTTTATTATGGGTAATGATGAGAATAGCAATTATACTCTGTTATACAAAGGTTGTATCTTATTTCATTTACAAACTGCTAGGGGGCTTTTTTACACACGTTTAATAGAACTGTCCATCACTACACATAATATGTCTATGATTTATGTTCCTCTGGGATTTTAGCATGGCAATGTTTCCCTTTAAAGAGATGTATGGAAGTTCCATCTCCTCTTAGAGACCCTGTCACCTTAAGAAAGTTTTTTTATTTATATATATATATATATATATATATATATATATATATATATATATATATATATATAAATATTTATTTATAAAGAACATTAAAAAACGACTAAACAGTCTACTACCCATGTTTAGCCCTTTCACTGGAGGAGTCAATAATGCATTGGCTTGCAGTACTCCATTGGCCCCCCTACAAGCGCAAGATTTAACTAAACCATTGTTGATTATTTAAATCATATTTCGGATCTGCTCCCTATACTAATTTAAGTGTTTTGTTTATGCGGTAGAAAAATTATCTGCTTCTATTATCATGCAAAAGGGACCCCTCCCATATACTAATCAATTATCCATGCCGCAAAACATACATATATCTCAGGAATTAATTTAGAAAATATTAATTTAGAAAAAAATAATTCAGTATTCAACCAGTTTTGATGCTCTATACGAATATCATGTTTTGTGGTATCAATTTCCTTTTAAGTGAGGTTACAATCTAATATATTTGAACTAATTGATTTAAGGGTTAGGGTCTGGTTTGTATTAATCCATGATAAACTTTGCCATTTCAGGACATGCTTTTATTTTTTTTCTCAGCAGCCAGTTTGATAATTTCCATCCAGCTCCAGCTCCGGTCACTAATTCTCCCCACTGTTCCCTTTCCCTATTTTTATTTCTATGTTTAATTTGCCTAAAGATGGTACCACTGCTAAGTCCGAGGGTAAGCAGCCTGTTTGTGTGACAGGTGTGTCCTCCCTGTGCACTCCGTATACACAAGGGTGGCTTAATTGCTGTTCATCCGTGCTTCCTGGTCATCTGCATGCAGTGTTGTACGCTTGGTTTCTCCATTGTCTGTCCTTGTATATTACATCCATTCTCTCTCTAAACCTGAAAGTTACTTCCTTCTGGTCTCATGCTGTCTCAGTTTTATCAAGTTTAGTTGATTAATTGGAATAGCTTTTTAATCCTACATCCAAATATCTAGATATCTTAACTAAATTAATGTTTTAAATTCCTACTCATCATCAGAATAGAAGGATCCATATATTTTTAGATTCCTGTATAACTGTCTGTCTTTTTGTCTAACTGTCTCTACATCCCTCTCCTTCTTTGTTTCTCTGTCTCTCTACATGTCTCATCAATACAGTAGACACTCGGTTAACCAGAAGTCAAGCAACCAGAACTCTCAAGCAACCAGAAAAATAATTGAATACAGTAGTTTAAATAAAAATTAAATTCTACAGGTCTCAACAAATGCCAGGAGCCAGGTTGTCATGCCACAAAATGCTTACAGGCACCTAGTTCTCCACCACTATACGTCTCTGCAATTCAGTTTTACCTTGCAGCAGACATACATGAGTGACTGAGCTAGTGCAGTGTTGGCGTTACATTCCCAGTGTTCAGCTCTGCACACTCCAGCAGAACGTACCTGTGTGTAAGTGAGGAGTGAAAGCTGCTGCTGCTAGAACAGCCCTCACTGACAAATATACTTAGCAGAGCATCCTATGTGCAGCTAATTTAGTCCTCTTTTTTATACTGACTCTCAAGCAACCAAAAAATACATTTATCCAGCAACTACCAATCCCTGTGGGTGCCGGATAACTGAGAGTATACTGTATCTCGACCTGCCTCTCTCTCGCTCTCTCGACCTGCCTCTCTCTCGCTCTCTCGACCTGCCTCTCTCTCGCTCTCTCGACCTGCCTCTCTCTCGCTCTCTCGACCTGCCTCTCTCTCGCTCTCTCGACCTGCCTCTCTCTCGCTCTCTCGACCTGCCTCTCGACCTGCCTCTCTCTCGCTCTCTCGACCTGCCTCTCTCTCGCTCTCTCGACCTGCCTCTCGACCTGCCTCTCTCTCGCTCTCTCGACCTGCCTCTCTCTCGCTCTCTCGACCTGCCTCTCGACCTGCCTCTCTCTCGCTCTCTCGACCTGCCTCTCTCTCGCTCTCTCGACCTGCCTCTCTCTCGCTCTCTCGACCTGCCTCTCTCTCGCTCTCTCGACCTCCCTCTCTCTCGCTCTCTCGACCTGCCTCTCTCTCGCTCTCTCGACCTGCCTCTCTCTCGCTCTCTCGACCTGCCTCCCTCTCTCTCTCCCGACCTGCCTCTCTCTTGCTCTCTCGACCTGCCTCTCTCTCTCTCGCCCTGCCTCTCTCTCTCTCTCGCCCTGCCTCTCTCTCTCTCTCGCCCTGCCTCTCTCTCTCTCTCGCCCTGCCTCTCTCTCTCTCTCGCCCTGCCTCTCTCTCTCTCTCTCGCCCTGCCTCTCTCTCTCTCTCTCTCTCTCGCCCTGCCTCTCTCTCTCTCTCGCCCTGCCTCTCTCTCTCTCTCGCCCTGCCTCTCTCTCTCTCTCTCTCTCTCGCCCTGCCTCTCTCTCTCTCTCTCTCGCCCTGCCTCTCTCTCTCTCGCCCTGCCTCTCTCTCTCTCTCTCGCCCTGCCTCTCTCTCTCTCTCTCTCTCTCTCTCTCTCTCTCGCCCTGCCTCTCTCTCTCTCTCTCTCTCTCTCTCGCCCTGCCTCTCTCTCTCTCTCTCTCTCTCTCGCCCTGCCTCTCTCTCTCTCTCTCTCTCTCTCGCCCTGCCTCTCTCTCTCTCTCTCTCTCGCCCGCCTCTCTCTCTCTCTCTCTCTCTCTCGCCCTGCCTCTCTCTCTCTCTCTCTCGCCCTGCCTCTCTCTCTCTCTCTCTCTCTCTCTCGCCCTGCCTCTCTCTCTCTCTCTCTCTCTCTCGCCCTGCCTCTCTCTCTCTCTCTCTATCTCTCGCCCTGCCTCTCTCTCTCTCTCTCTCTCTCTCGCCCTGCCTCTCTCTCTCTCTCTCTCTCTCTCTCGCCCTGCCTCTCTCTCTCTCTCTCTCGCCCTGCCTCTCTCTCTCTCTCTCTCTCGCCCTGCCTCTCTCTCTCTCTCTCTCTCTCTCGCCCTGCCTCTCTCTCTCTCTCTCTCTCTCGCCCTGCCTCTCTCTCTCTCTCTCTCTCTCGCCCTGCCTCTCTCTCTCTCTCTCTCTCTCGCCCTGCCTCTCTCTCTCTCTGCCTCTCTCGCCCTGCCTCTCTCTCTCTCTGCCTCTCTAGAAATCTTTTGTTGAATATTTTCTATAAAAGAGAACTGGAACATGTATTCAGTGCTTCTCAATGGGACAACTTTACAGTAATCTTATAATATTGAAATTTGTTTTTAATGTATTATATAAAAATATAACTTATTGCTTTACATTCTGATGATGAAATTTGATTAAAAAATATTTTAACAGGATTCTTCTATAATTATTTTTAATTGATAATACAAAATTACCAATTTATGACTTAGTAATATTTGCAGCATTTCCTTATTTTCTTTTTCACTTTGTTTTCTACAGCAGTTCTTTTATATTCCTGACATACAGAATTCCAAGCTCTGTCTACTGTTGTATTTTGATATGTCATTGTAGTGCTTCTAGCTTATAGTATTGTTTAACACCACTTGGACAGTATAGGAGAATTGATTCTGCTTTCTGTTTTTTCAGATATTAAGAGCCTTATTCTATTTATAATGGACAGTTTATGATATATAAATATACGGTGTGTGTAATTGTATGTATACACACACATACATATAAACCGTAGAACTTTTAGAAGCACAAACAAGATGTCATGCTATTTTCAAATTCAAGGCCAGAGCAAAGCTTTCCCAAGAGAACCATTTTTGGTAAATTCACTGCAACTGGAACCATAGAAACACTACTCTAGACACGCCATCTCAAGCTTTTTTCAGGGAAGATAGAATATCAAGGGTTTGAAATAATACAAATTGTAAATAGTTAGTTTCAAAAAGTATTTTTCTAATAAATCGAATAAAGCTCTTCATTGGGAAAATCCAAGCATTTTTTAATAAACCCTGCTTCACTCTTTGGGTAACTCTACTGGTGTTAGGGGCTTCTCAGTGCTTTGCTGGACCTTCTGGCTGTGTCCAGCCACTTTGTGATATAAATGTTCCCTCTTGTTGGGATAATTCATGAGAGAGGATTCGGTGTACATCTGCCACACTCTGTTGATTTCAGGATATTCTGCTATTGGATATTTATGGCTTAAATTAACGGACTCCTCTGACAGATATTGGTATTTTATATAAAATGTTCTTATTAGATGAATTTAATCAAGTCTTTCATTATCAATGTAATTATCATATAACATTTATGCTTCACCTACTTTTAACAAATTAAGAAGCTAATAGCTTGTTAGTTCTAGCGGGGAACTTTCTTTCTGTTTGCTCCCATGAGTGCTGCCATCTTTGATGTCCATGGCCTGTCACACTGCATTCTAAGCGTGTCTCGAGCTCCAAATTTGAACTGTGAGGAGATACTGAAGCTATTTAATGCAAACAATATATTTTTATTATAATTTTTTAAATATTATTAATATTTTTAGGATTAAAAGGAAAAAAATTAGACATTGGTAATCCATGGCAATATTAGGAATCCTAGGACGAATTTATTTTGGGCAACAATAATTATTATATTTAATCATTTAGAAACTGTCTTTCTAGCATGAAGAACTGATAATGTGAAGACCCACTTTGTGTGTGTGGCATTAGCTCAGATGTAAAACATGGAAGCATGGAGTGAAGTATACATGCAACAAGGGGGATCTTCCAGAAGCTGACAGACTGTTAGTTTGTTGGCTTGTTAAAAGTAGGTCAAGTGTAAATTTTATAGGATCATTTCATTGAGGGGTGGGGGGAGCGAAGTAGAACATTTATATATATAAAAAACAACATTTGCCTGAAGAGTCCCTTGCAAAATGAGTGTGTTTAGCACAGCTGTGAGAAACCTGTTTAGTTTTGTAACCTGACACATGGGGAGTTGTGTGTGCACCAGTGTTTGTGTATTATATATTTTTTGTATTGTTTGTGTAAATGTAGCCTTTATCCGAATGGGTATTTGACGCACCAGTTGGAGTTAGTGATTTCTTCCTCCAGATCTCAACAGTTACCACTTGGTAAACAAAATATCGAAGGCCTGGAGTAAAAAAAAAAAATCACTAATGTAACCCCTTGCAATGCTTGCACTAGAAGTAATGCCTCCGCAAATAGTGAACTCCTGCTCGTTGCACAAATATTTTATATATATCTATTTATAACATCATTTCTAATATGTATATAATCAGAATTATTATATGTATATATAATGTAGAGGAGTTAAGATGCATGACCTCCATGGTTATTATTGCATAATCCCTTACTGTGTGGATATCCTTTGTGACCAGTATATTATCTGACAAATGTGAATGTTCCTTTATTTAAAGTTGTGTTACAGATATATAAATCCAAAAACGATGTAAAAATCCATGAAAACATAAGTAGTTTATGTATATCCCCTTATGGAATGTCCTATGTTCCTGAAAATGTAGGAAGGGAGAATGGATAATATAGTGAGCCCAAGTAATTCTTCCTTATTTGTGTTCTGGGGTAGGTCGAGTGCGCACAAGACGGACGAGTTCTGGAAGCACCACCAGTACGACCTCCACGCCAGTAGACACCAGAGGACGCAGTCGAGCCAAAATTGTATCTCAGTCACAACGTAAGAAATATTCATCTTTTGAGCTATTTCAGTTCTGATCGAAGATCTGATCATGAGCACACTTGGGCTTTAGGAGAAAGGGATGATTTTAATGCGGCATGTATTAAACATTACAATGCATGAAAATAAGTCATCTAAAGGTTATCTTACTTTTAATTCCCATGCAAAAACTTTTGAAAATGTCAGGGTATCTTGACAAACTGAGATTTGGTTGTGTAAAGAACATCCAATCACAACCTGCAACAGTCAAGTTACGTGGAAAGTGAATTTACTTCCCAACAAGCAGTGCAATCCAAGCCCGTCCTCATAGAAACACAAATAGGTTAGAAATAAGGGACAAAACTGTTCAGTGCTAATAGACTCTGTGTTATAGTCAAGACTCTGTAATGTCAACTGTGTTCATGCAATGTTATTCCTAAATACTGGTCTGTCTGCTATTCACCAAGGGCTGGTTTGGGAACCATTGCTGTAGAGCTTTAGTTTTGCAATAGACATTAGTGGGTCTGTATGGAGCCCTCCGTTGTTCCCCGTGAGGATAGAAATCCTGTTCTGTGGAGATGAAAAACATGTCCCTCATTAACAATACAACCATTCCATCTACTTATAATTAGTATAGCATTCTCTCAAACATTTCCCGTAACTATATATCTTTATAATCACTCAATTTCCCATTCTTGCACCCCTAGGTCATTTAATACAACAAAAGGGTCAAACATCTTGTGTAGCCATTTTGGAAACTTAGGAACTCCTTTGTTGCATTTAAAGTGCATGGTACGTTGCATGTTAAATAGGTTGCCAATTACTGAGATAAAAAATTAGCTGCAGTAACTGACATTTTTATAGATTGGCTGGTGCAACCTGTGGTTTTCCAAATCTAACTGCCAGAGGGGGAGGTCTTGACATTTTCCAAAAAAAGTTTCTCTTTTTTTTTTTTTTTTTATTAGGAAATTTTAAAACATACTTATACATGCTGTTTAAAAGAAGGTGATTTTTTTCCGGGTTCCTTTAAGCAACCTTTTGCCACTGTCGCAAACCTTTGCAATCTACACTGTTTTATACCAGAACATTTTATAAGACTGTGATGTTGCCCTACTCCTGCCTCTCCTTAACACTGCTAAAAACTGATTAAGAAGTCCAGCAATAGCACTAATAACACAAATAGGTTTATGCCATTGGTACCAATGTCTTCATTTAGTTGTCTGGATAGAACTGGAGATACCTAGAACCAACTGGATCTCAAAATTCCATTTTAAATCTGGGCCAGAGAATAGCAAGATACAACAGCCTTGTTATGGAGTGTGGGTAGATGTGATGTATGCTAATATGAACTTCTGTGGCATTCTCTAAATCCCTTTTTGCTATCCTTCACTTGCTGTCACTATTAAGGATCCAGATCGGCTAACCCTGCCACCGGTAAGAAATGCCTAATACTTGCGCAACATTTTCCCTTTTCAGTTTCCTTTTCTGTTTGACTCTATTATAACAAATACTTGACTGTAACTGCAACAAGAGTAGCTCATTGCAACAATGGCAGTGGTGCCAAGTTCTCACATCTTCAGGACAATGAGTTCTGTAAGGCACCCGGTGGCGTGCAGCCAATCAGGTCACCTGATTTGGCTAAACATGTCTTGCCTGTAAAGTTATTGGACAATGTGTTCTCTACGCAACCACACCGCACACGAGCTGTTTGCTCCTTTGTTTGCGTTCCAGGCCATCCATCCAACATAGGGCAGGAACAGTTACCAGCCCAAAACACATCCAGGAGTTTTGCCATCTTGGGCTTGGCTAACAGAAGAATTGGCATAGCCAACTGTAAATAAGTGTATAGAATTCCGGTGCAAGGCACCTTTGTAATGATTTAGCATACTCCACTTACCATGATCATTTTATTTTTTAAAACAATACTGAATATGAGCTGATATTGAGTTTTTTACGTTATTTATTAAAGAAGTACAAAATATTGTTGTTTTATGTCTTTAGTAATTAATAAAGCATCATGATGTATAATCTCCTTTGTCCACTAATTCTTTGTGTTTGTAGCTGGTAGCCGGTCCGGTTCTCCAGGCAAGATACTTGGAAGTGGCTATGGAATATCGTCGGGTGCGCAGAGGATTCCGCAGATGCCGTCCTCGGACAAACGTAGCAAGATTCCACGTAGCCAAGGGTGCAGCCGAGAGACGAGTCCAAACAGAATAGGGTTAGGTAAGAAACCAGAAGGAAAGGAAAAGTACTTCACCATTTGGTCCACACAGGTGGCCGTTCGTTATTTATCTTTCACACAGATTTCTTTCTTATAACCAGTAGGTTGCTTCTGTACCATTGCAAATTATTTTACTGGCTATACCTATTAAATAATCAGATGAGAGAAACTGGAAGTTTAGTTATTGACTGATGAAATTACACATTTATTGTGCATCTAAAATATACACAATAAGCATGTTTTCTATTTCATCACGCAGTAACTAAACTAAAATTCATTGGTAATTTGTGGATATTTAAAATTACCTGTCATGCTCAATACATTTACATTAATCCACTTGGATCTAGTCTTGACGATTAAATGTGAATAACATCACCACATTGAAACATATTTCTGTTTATCCTCTGAAAATATTACAGCCGTGTTCCCATTGAGATCCTCATACATTTTCAACACAATCATTGTGCAGACCTGGTCATCTTTACATTCTGTTGCTTGGCTTCTGGGAAAGATTTTTTGTAATGCCTTCATCCAATTTTAAGCGATTTGTGGGCTGACAAAAGCCATATTTTCATACAAAAACTGCAGGATGTATTTGAGAGTTGAATGAACTCATGCAGCCCTCATGTTGATTGCATGGGTTATACACAGATCCAGTGATGGATTCTGGCTGATAAAGGGTTAACGTCACTGCCATTAATACCAATTGCATGAAGTTCACAGATCGGGTGTTCCAAAATTCTGAAATCATATAAAGAAGTAACTAGTTCCTAACAAATAGAGAAAAATACATTTTTTAAATGAATACAATTTTAACATACAATTGAATATTCGTCTCTAATAAATCTGACATGGAGAAGAGTCCATTATTTTTATGGGTGACCTTAAATTCTTAAGCTTAACAACACTTTTTAGTTATTTTTTTTTAAATTTTGATGTTTCAAATGTAAAAATATATAGTATGTATAAACATTGTCAACCATTACATTTTAATGTGTTTAATGAAAGCTAATGTTACTGGCATGAAAGCATTGCTGCTCTGACATAGAAATAAAATAAAATTAGTGATGCATTACATCCTAGGGGAGGCACATCATATAATGTCCTTATTAACACTAACAAAGGGCACTTTCTGCAGTGAAAGTGTACATTGTATCAGCAGTAATGCCTGCAAGTACTACTGTACTGAACTGTTAGTTGGCACATAGAATAGCATATCGGCTGAATAATAATACATTTATTTAGCGATTTTCTGCAAGAATGGTTAATATTGTTAAGGAATTAACACACTTTTAGACAGCCATAATGCTATTCTGAACTTATGGCAAACCAAGGACCTAGAAATATCTTCTTTTTTTAATAGGATAGGAAGGAAGCAAATTAAGCTTGTATCAGATAACACAGTCTATATTCTAACAGAAGACGTACAAGGAAAGAAAATTATGGAAAAACTCACCAAAAGAGAGGATACAATGTAGCACTGATATGTTACAAGAACCCTGGTCATGGGCAGTAGTCTCCTGTGGATACATATCTTACTGTCCAGATCATTATTTTCTTATGGTTTGTAGTAATACAGTATTTGAGGTATAAAAAAGACTTAAGTCCATGTGAACCTTTTGAGACATCCTCTTATTCTGGTGTTATGTAAAATTTTAAGTTTATTCAGAGGAAGAAAACAACCCAATTTTTAATAATTCTGTATGATTATTTTTTTTACTCATACATCTTTAAGTCTAATTTTCCATCTTTTTCAGTATTTTCTTGTTACCTTTGGCTGTTTCTCTGAATTGGTATATACACACATCTCAAATACCCAGTTGGAACAGTCAAACATATTGACACATATGCTGGTTTTGATTGTTTTTTCATGTGTTTGATGTTTAACCACTTGTGGTGTCATTGCGAGTAATAGGGAAAGAACTTATGAAGTTCTAAGCCCTATTTACAATATTATATGCTGTTCTTCAGAAAGTGATCGACGCTAAGCAACTGACCTTTATTATATTTATATAATATTCCTGAAATAGACCGCTTAACGAAGCCATTAACCTACTTTTTCTTGGCTTGCTTTGAGGTTTATCCTTTCTATTTCTCTGATAAACATGTTTCATTAATCTGCTAACTCTCCACACCGCATGCCAGCAAGGAGCAGCCGTATCCCCCGACCCAGCATGAGTCAGGGGTGCAGCCGCGACACCAGCCGTGAAAGCAGCCGGGATACAAGTCCCGCTCGGGGCTTTGCTCCTCTGGGTGAGTACTAACAGGACAGATGCACAAGGTTGTACAGCTAGCTCTCCCTGGTCAATAACCCTTTGCTACTGTGCAATGCTCTATTACTTCAACAATGCACTCTGCTTGGTCTCAGAACTGGGGAAGCCATTTTTCCTTTAGGATTTTATAAAAAGATATTGCTTGATATACCTGGTATAACTTGATGAATAACTTCATTACTGAACCAATCAGTAATGAAGACCCACCTTTCACTTTCACTGAATGGTTTACCAGCAGGTACTTCTATATGAAATGACACAGTAGCACCATGCACCAATAAAGTGTGATCCATAAAGTCGATCTTCGTGTTCAGAGAACATAAAGCTAGTCAAAGCACAGAAAATTTTATTTTTGGTTATGTTCAGTTATCCCTTTCTGTATTAAGAATGTATTAAAATAATTAACTTTAACATGTCTTAAAGATTGAGCCGGTTTCGAAAGTGCAATATGTATATAAGCTAATGTGTGAAAATGTTATATGTATATATAGAAAATTAAGTAGATAAGTGGAGCAGCTATCCAATAAAATGGGTTGGGTCAAACGAGGTTGAGGAGTTTAAAGGACCACTGTTGTGCAAGAAAAAAAAGGTCCTTGTTTGTCAAGTATGTGTCAAACTAAAAACATTAGCAGCTGTGGAGGAATCCTTTTTGTATTTGGTATATCGCATCCTGAGAGCTAAATCAATAAATGCAACCACAGCTCTCCAGAAATGCAAATCCCCCATTCACATGCACAATTTCCACCCATGTATCATGGATGTGTTCATGTCCCAGCAAGTTTTAGAGTCAAAGTATTGAAACATATACATTTTTTCACTGTCCAGTGGTCCTTTAAGCATGCCTCCGCTAAGCATAAGTCTTTCCAGAGGCTTAATTAAGCTAGTAGAATGGATAAACTAGATGGGTCTCTTTGGATCTTATGATGACAGTTACTTAGTAGAAGATAGTGGATTTTCCAAGAGAGCAACAAACTCTCATCTAAAGTGGTGGGAAATCAGTGACCGTGGACAAGCTACCATTGCTCGTTGTTCCACTCTACTCTATAAGCCCTTTCACTGGCAGATGGGTCTGCATTACATTGGAAAGCAATGCATTACTGGCCATTGAGCAGTAAGGCGGTTAATATTTTTTTTTCTTTCCACCACCTCCTTCTTTCCAATTCCATTCTTGTTTTTATTTTTATTTTTTCTTCCCCCATCTTTCTCTCTTTTCCTGGATAGTTCTGAAACATGGTCTGTAGGCTACAGAAAGCATAACACATCCAAGACAATGAGTTTATTTTGCTAAATACGATCTTCTTTCACATATATAGCCAAGTTGAGCTTTATAAACAACACTTTATTCCTGCATGGTTTTAAATTGTCAATTAACCCTCTAAGTGGAATTTCCTGCAGGACGCATCAGAGATTTGAGAGATTGCAGTTTTATTACACATTAAATTGACTTGTCCTCTGTGTTTTGCATGTTCTAACCCCGTAAATGTTTACTCTCCTCTAGTGCACAATGACAATGCTACACCAATTTAATCTTGTGTCAGTAAACTGGGCCATATGTGCCAAATGTGTTTGAGATTTCTGAGTGCCGCTCCATTCCTCTTAACCAGACATACCAAGCTTTGACCTCTTAGCACATATGATCCTGCCCTGTTCACTGTTTGGCTGAGAACATGTTAATACCACAACATTGGGTCTTATTCTATTGGTACCGATACATTTAACAAAAATCACAATGGTTTTAGTTCCTCTAACGTGTTCTGAGCAGACACCACAACTTTGTCCCATCTATAAACAAATGGCTATACATCTAGCCACATATTACACTAGTAATAATAACTTTATATTAATAATTACATCTTCCCTTGTGAGAACTTGGACAAAGGAAACTAAATAGATGTAACTGTAATTGAATATTTGAATATACTGAACGCAAATATTTATTTTTTTAGTGTGTGGGTACAGTTCAGATATTGAATGCATTTAATCTTAAAATAAACAACATAAGTCTTTGTTTGCATGTAAACATAATTTTATTAACAATTGCTTAAAAGCTTTGGGCCATATTCAATTGAGGTTTCGGGAGAGGGTAGCCCGTAAGTGAGGTCGCAAGCTAATTTGCTATTCATTTGGTGTCTTTTTGCGGGATCGGAACGGCATCCGAGTTACGGCCTTGAAAAAATGGCGATGGTTAAGCTTGCAACTTACAGCCTCTAAAAGCCTTTGATCTGTCACTTTCGCGAGGCTAAAATCACAAATCGCTATTCAATTGCTCAATTTCCCCAAGCCCGCAAATGTTTTTACACCCGCAAATGAAGGAGAAAATCCTACGAGTGCTCGAGAGGACCCGCAAGGGGTTAAACACATATTCGTAGCACTGTGAATGCAAATAAAAAATCAATACTGCACTGTAAGTAACGGGAAAAGAGCTGATGCACTTTAGAATTAATTGCACAATAGTCTCAAGCACGCAAATCAGCAGGAAATAAAAAGTATTTTTATGTTTCATTACAGGGTTAAATCGATCTTGGGTATCAATGAGTTAATACATATCAAGCCACCCATATGGACTAGAATACTATTGGCATTCATTTTCATAATTCTGTATTTTGCAGGTTTAGGAGTCTGATAGCATAATGGACCCCGGAACCAAATTGATTAACATGTAACATTCATTTTTTGAAGTAATAATGACAGTCTCATTTTCTATTGGCTGATTCGAAATGGGAGGTTACGGGCTTGCTGAATTGATCATGTTACCGCCCTGAACTGCTACGAACCAGTGCATGGTTTACAGTTTCGGCTTTGGGACAGTAACTTGCGGCCTTGAGCGATTAAATAGCATTGCAACAGGAGACGAACGGAAGCCTGCAACACACCCGCAGACATTCGGACATCTGTGATTGAGTTGCAGGCTTCGAATTGAATATGGCCCTTTGTTTTTACTAACTACACTTTTTTGTGCCCATTTAGCTAAAACTGATAAAATATGACCCAAATTTACAAAGCAAGCTGGAAGTCCTGTAGTCTGCAGTCACAAGATCAAATCTTAAGATGTAATAAACCCCAGCTATGTTTAGTACGATAGGCTGTTTGTGCATTTGCAAAAAACAAAACAAACAAAAAAAAAACACAAAAAGTTCCCTTTTTTTGGATGGATGTTGGGAAATGAGTGAATAGTGCATGTTTTTATGTAAAGTATGACATTTTATTGCATTTATTTGCTACGAAATTCTAATCACAATCTAACAGCCCTCTAGACTTTTACCCCTTTTGTTCCTGATGCATGAAGTTCCCTGACAAATAAAATGAAAATATCTTTAAGACATTTTTAAAGAGCATTGAAAACTGTCTGTACATTGCATTGGTCATTTTTCTTAACCAAACATCTCTTATTTTATTTAAGCCGCATTGCTAACGGATTTAAGGCATTGTCTGTCTTAAAAAAAAATCCATCCAAATGTAATGCTTTTTAAAAAAGAACCACTATTTCCCCATTAAATGGCAATTTTCTGCCTGCAAACTTTCTAACTTTGCATGAAAATCTAACCTTTATTCAACTCTTAATAATTTAGTATTCTGCTTTAAGTTTTTCTTTGATATATTTTATGGACATGTCAGTATTGTTTACAGGATTTTTGTTGATTTTATATTTTTTTGTAAAATAAATTATGTAATGTATATAACAGCTTTTTTTTTTATATTTTAACTGATTTCTAAATGTATATAATATGTTTTAAAATGTGTTAAAACATACAATGTATGGGATCTAGTTTGTCTTGCATAATGTATAATAACTACTACTTCCAAGACATTCTTAGCTGTTTCTATACTGGTTACATTTCCTCCTTCTTCAACCAAATTACATTTTGGATTTAGAAAAAAAATGGAGCACGTTCTCTCAAGCATTGGAAGTGTAAAATGATTGGAATAACTGAAAAAAAAATTAAGAGCTAAATAATATTATTAAAATTGAGTTCATAGATTACAGTTATAGACAGCTTAGCAGCTATATGTCTCATTAATAGCAGGTTATCAGTGTGTTTACAGCCCAATGCCAGACCTAAGAGTTATATTTTCTAGTATTTTACTCAACCATTCTTCCTAAATACAGTCACTGGAATATTGTTCCTCTACATTTGCAGTAACATTAAATTGTATTGACCAATAATGTTAAAAACAAGTCTTACACATTTCTTACTTGGGAAAACAAATACTCACTAGCCTTTCTGCGGCTCAAATCCTTGAAAATGAACTAATTTGCATATGAGTCCCAAAAGCCATGCTAGTCATAAGTCTGCACACAAACTATCCATGATACTGCACAGCAACTTGACCAAACCAATACCTGCTGTGGTATTGAGAGCTGTGCCCATTTACCATGCCATCATCTCACTGATTAATAACAAGACCTTTCTCCTCTTCAGGCATTGGAAATGTCTACAATGTTACAGAAAATGAGATTTGTACAGCACATGCAACAACTATCTTCAGACAGATGTGATGACTTGGTATTCAGTCCTCCTTGGATTGTCCTAGTTTTTATACTGATTCTTCCGACATTACATATAGAGGGAAGATACCTGATATGTGTGCTCTTGCAAAACCCAAGTGCTTGACCCTTTGACTAGCCCTTTATTCTCAGTCAAGCTGGCTTACCCTTGGACAATTAATTGTGATTAGATTTTAGACCTTTTAGGAATTGATGGGACATAGTTTTGAATGAATTTTTATGTTTACTAAAACAAACCTAATTTGCATTAATGGTTGGGTTCTTATACAAGACCCCAATCTTTGGGTTCTTATTCAAAGACCCTACAATTGGGTTCTTATTATATACCCCACCATTGGGTTCTCATTCAAGGACCCTACCATTGGGTTCTTATTCAAGGACCCTACCATTGGGTTCTTATTCAAGGACCCCACCGTTGGGTTCTTATTCAAGGACCCCACCGTTGGGTTCTTATTCAAGGACCCCACCGTTGGGTTCTTATTTAAGGACCCTGCCATTAAAACAATGTTGAAAAATGTTGCCGTAATAGACATTTTACAAGCATCAACATAATATGTTATACTAACTGGGATGTGTTTGCCACAAAGTGTTATAATTAGCAGTTATTAATGAAGAGATGTTTTCAGCCAGAAAGCTAGATCACTGCCATTAAGTTCATGCTCTGCTTCTTGTTCCATTGCCACCCAGCTCCACGTGAGCAGTAACGTCTTTTGAGCTCCTATCTGTTTGCTGGTTTTGTCTCTTTGTTATCTGCGTGTTAACCCCTGTTTGGGTGTTTGCCATTCCTTCTTGCAGCCTCTCGACGTCATTCCAGGTCCACTAGCGCTCTCTCCACCTCCGAGTCTATGGGCCAGTCAGGTGAACAAGTGCTAACTGCATGAGTGCCTCATCATTTTGTGCTTTGTGCAATCACTCTCCATTCAACCATCTCTCCTAGCAGCCGGCATGTCGCATATACCTCATTTATATCCATAACCATTTTTTGTTTCAACTGTTGAATGTTGCTTTGTCCATTATTGCTGTAACTTTGAGTTTTCAGTCAGAAACGTAAACTCCTTTAAACTGATTTAGCAAATCTTTACATTTTTTCTAATAGTGCGTAGACAGTATTTTACAGGCTGCATCATTGATAAAAAGAAATTTAGATGACTTTACTGTGACAGTGACATTTTTCATATATGCCGTTAGAGCATTTGTCTGATGAAGATCAGCTTCTTTGTTGCATCAGTTGTGAATGACACTTACTTCAGTTACTTCAAGCTGTTAACAAATAAATCTAAATGATTGTGAGATGACAAAGCATCACTAGGTGTGGGGAGGAAGAAAAGCCTGGACATATAAAAAGGGATGTTTATCTTTCATACTGTGTGCATTTCAGCCAATCCAATTTACTCTTTCTCTAGTGAAAAATCGCACTGCGCAAAGCAGCTATGGCAGCCCCCACTGACTGCTGGATGTTACTTAAAATGATCAGTTCACGTTATTTTGAACAATAGATTTTTTTACACTAATGTCTGTAGTGGCTGGTGCTATTCTATAATGCACACAGTTATATATCATGTTCATGTTGGAAAGTCTCTTAATTACATAAAATCTAAGTATTTATTTTTAATAAGCAGATGCACTTTTATGACAATTGATCAAAGACCACTTCCTTTTTTTACTTTTGAATCAGCGTGACTGATAGAAAATGTAAATGTGGCAGAATTATTAAAGAATTTTATTTCTGATCAGGGGATAGGGAGCACTGAAAGATGAGATATATTTGCTTCCTCCTATCACGGCAGCCCCAGAACTGATCCTCTCCCACTCGGGGGACACCCAACTAAGGAGTGGGGAGAAGCAGATCCACCTTAACTTGTCATGACAAGGTTTACATTTTATTTTTAAAAGCTACATTGAATAACGTTTCAGTTACTGGTTTTATTACTAGAAGCCATTTAAGAAAACTGTCACTTTATAAGGTCTATTAATAATATGTTAAGTTTTACATTGAATTCTTTTGAAATAGCTTCAAAGACTAGTGGGGGGGGGGGGGGTGAATTTATTTGGTGTTGAACAGTTTTCTTCTGATTTTTGTTAAGCTTTGTCTTTCATATCGGCCACTCTCATCATTCTGCTAAATTCTTGAAAACATCACTTTGTTTGCTCTTGAAGTCACCTGAGACGCATTAGTCTAAGTATTCAATCAGAATCCATTTAAATTCACAATTTATATATAATTAATTTACATACAAAAAAATAACCTTTGTAATGTTTAAAACATATGCTATAACATCTTTCTATCCTGTGACAGACCATATTTTATACATTACAAAACAATGATGTAAGCATTAGAAAGGCTTTTATAAATGTTGAAGGCTTGGGTGTGTCAGGTCCAGTCAATCTAAGGTTACTGGACATTTACATTGCCCTTTTAAATTGTTACCAGTTGGCTTTTTCGAAAGGCTGCAGCCCGTTCCAGGATGAGCTGCAGAACTCCCATAGGCTGTACCAGTTGTGGCAACAAGTGGGCTAGGTGCCTGATGTGGTACTCTAACACTTCCCAGGCATCCCCAGAGTGTTCTATAGAAGAAAGCATGTCCTTCTTCAACAATATAGAGTCATTTTATCTATAGCACATCTATAGATTGGAACCCTATAGAATCAGAGCTGTTAGCTAGCGGATACATGTAGGTATTTTATTTTTAAAAGATTGGGAATTGTTTAAGATGCTGTTAATTTTGCTCTTATATATAATTTTGTGTTTATCCTTAATTATGATAACTCCCTATTATTGGTTTTATAATAGTGTAATTATAGTAAATACTCGTTTTTGTTTTACATCCTACATCCATGATAACATCTGATATTAAACTGGTGGGCGCTCTCTGTGATCTCACTTGTTCTGCTGACCAGCAATGACCAAAGGAGATTCCCCATTGGTCAGCAATTGCTGTCACACCTGCTGCTTCCTGTCGTCTTTATCTCTCATCAGGATGAGTAAAAGCTGAGACGATCCTTGCTGAACCCCAAATGACAGAACTATGGTTATTATTTACAATCCTATTGGGACTGACCATGTTTTTCTAATGCTGCAGCGGTAATTGAGCTTGTCCAAGCTGACCAGTCCCTCTGCACTGTGTCTCTCCGCTATCATATTCTGCAAAATGTTGTTAATGATTCCAAAACTGTGCAGCCAGGAAATGTGCTTGTGTATACTAGTCTGACATCAAAGGACAATTTGCAACTCAGCAGAATCATTTCTGTTTCAACACATCTTTTTTTTTTTTTTTTTCTGTTAAAATCCATTACATTGTGGCTAACTTTTTTTTTATTATTATTGTTATTATTATTTGCTATTTTATTTTCTCAAAGCCAACCATTGTTTTTTTGTTAATCATTTCTCGGTTTACAGCACTGCAAGTACCCACTTCTGTTCACCATTACAGTTAATTTCATGACCCAACTGTTCGACTATGGTATCTGACCTCTTATTTCTCAAAGAAAGAACAATTTGCTCCTAGTACTGTTTTGTGATAACTTTTTGTAGTAGTGTTCTCTGCAGCGCATTATTTGATCTTTTGCTTATCTTGTATCTTTATCCCCACAAAACGAAAACCACATATCAAAGCATTTAACTTATGTCAGATCTGAAAAAAAAAAAGTAGAAGGGTGTTAAATATCTAGATTAATAGGATGCAAATGTGTATAAACACCCTGATCGTTTTATGTAATGTGCTGCAACTTAATGAGCCACTGTGGTCATATTCTGTATTTAAAATATACACTTTGAAGACATCCATCAGCCAAACATTTTTTTAAGAATGGAAAATAAAGAAATACAGCAATCTTACCTTTTGTAGTTTTTATCTGCACAATGTGAATGTGGTATTTACAGCTGTCAGAACTTTCATCAGGAGTAATTGAGAGCTCATTAGTTTACAAGGGCATATCCTCCTGGGAAAGTAATAGAATCAGCTGATGAATGAAAATGGATACCTACTGTAATTACTTTTATTATATATATATATATATATATATATATATATATATATATATATATATATATTTATAGTACATTTGTGTTAACATTTGGATGTCTGAAACAAGTTAAAAAATGTGTTTCCTGCTCCGAATTCGGAGAAATACAGTATTATACTGCATTCTGGGAACCTGGGCAGGGCATGCAAATGTGCCCACTAAGGCTTCGCTCTTGCAATCCATAACCATTTTAAACATGGCTTTAAGCATAAGCTTGTTTTCAAAGCTCAGGATTGATTATACACAAGCTAGGAATCCTACCCATGTACAGATGTTTCAAGGTGCCTCTAATCATTACTTATATTTACATTTTAAAAACATTTTGTCCATTATCAAGTTATTCAGTAGACCATATAGAAAATAAATGGCCACAGTGGTTCTTTAAATTGCTAACTATTCCTTGGCTGACCATTTCAGCTGGTCATATATTTGACTTAGAATGTCCTGTGTTGGTGAACAGACTCTGGGTGTCTTCAGCTCTCACATTGTAACCACATTTCATGATGCAGGTAATAAGCTATATTAATTGTAACCTTATCTCTGCTCAGATCGCTATGGGATCAGCCAGTCAGGTCGGCTACCTTCATCTGTGAATGCCCTGAGAGTCCTCAGCTCCAGTACAGATCTGGAGGCTGCCGTGGCCGATGCGCTGGTAAGCAGAAGATCTTATGTGTGAACTAATGGGAGCCATCATATAATAAGGGAAACATCTCTGCTTGGGAGTGTCAGGTCTGCAAAGGTTCTGATCATCAGATGAAAATGACCAAAATCAAGACAACATGCAGATTGTGGTTTTAAGGGGTCTGTGAGCGTTTTCTTTTGTATTTTTTGTGTGCCTGTATTGAATGGGGACACAGTGGAGTTTCAAAATAGGATATAACTTAAACCTTTAGGTTATATCAAGTTGATCAGTAACACTAAACCAAATATAAGTAAGTTACAAGTTAAATGCATACTTTTCAAACATGTAGAAGAATATATTAAAAGTCTGACTCCAGAAGAATAGCTATAGTCGGTGAAATGCATAAGACATTGCTACTACAATGTCTCCTTGGAAATGCTAATGTCATCAATTTGCAATGCCTCCTCACCTGGAAGCCCAGTGAAAACTCACAGCTACTGCTGTCAACTACCAATCAGATGTATTTTTTGTATCTGTAATTGATCATTTTGATCCACCAACAAACTTGCTGTGTTAAATCCATTTAAGAAAATACTTATTATTACTTATAGATATAAATTATACAATATATTCAGCCTCTACTGTGTCTATTTAAGGAACAATTCTACCTAAACCTAAGTTACTTATATAGTATGTGAAGAAATTAAATAAAAATGAATGTGTAGGTACAACCTTTCACTTGTAACTTTTGTATAAAAATGCCGGCAGTCCTGGGCTGTGCCTCTAAGGGCTCTTCTGTCTAAAGACTTTCACATTTTCAAGCAAGCCACGCAAAGTCAATTAATACAAGACCCAACCTAGAGCAGGGTTATCTTAGACAAAAAATGGAGAATAGCTAGAAGTTGTAATTTTTTTTTTTTAATTTATTAAATCGTGTTTGTTCATTTTCAAGTATAATACTTTAAAAGAGCACTGAAAAATCAACCTCGTTATTGTCTGTTTACACCCTGTAAAGTTAAAAAACTGCTGTGTGTTTGCTTCTAATGCTATTCTTTACTTCTTATTTAGCTGCTGGGAGACCCAAGGAGTAAGGTACGGACAACTATATTAGTATTAAAGTATCCTACTTAATGAATGTTGTGGTATTGAGACTTCATAAGTAGGTCTTCAAACTTTATTAATTGTTGTTGAAATGATGAGGTAAAGGTACTTTAAAAAAAGGAATTAAAAATGAATAAAACAAAAAAGAAGACCTGACTCTCATGAAGGTATATAAAATATGAGATGGTTAACAGACATTATATAAGATCCTGTGACTTTCAAAAGGGTTCCTGGAAAGCCCTGGACATACTGTAAATACACTCTATGATGAAGCCATATTAGGTGGCGAAACAGATGTCAGGACATGTGGTTTTAGCTGAAGATGACTTCATTGTGTAATTCACCTGATACATGGAGGTGTTATCTCTCTGCTGAGCAGGACTAGCTGGCAGTTGGAAGACACAGTAGAGCTGCGTTTACCTGCTACAAAGACGCTGTTTGTAGCACATTAAGTGAGTATAGATCTAAACTAGGCAACATAAGGTATTTATAGTATCTTGAGGGTTTTCAGTTCGCCTGCGGGGCCACATCAGTTCAGAGTTCCAGATAGGAGGAACCCCTTTTGAGAATAAAAGGATCATATATATATTATCCATTAACATCTCATACTTTGTATAGCTTTATGAGAGTCATGTCTTCTTTTTTGTTTTTATTCCTTTTCAATTCATTTTTAATGCAACTTTATGCCCTTAATTTGATTAATAATGTTGAAACTAAATATTTTCCCTAATCTTCTTTACAAATTGTCGGCAACGTTATTGCTTTGTGATGCATGACAGGAAAATGGAGGAAGATTCTTCTGCTACCCCTCCTATAGTCTGTCCATTTTGGTAGCCTATTGACTGGGTAGCAATTAGTTGGACATGGAACAAAACTATTTTTTCATGCATTTAAAATAGCATATTTTAAACATTACAAATATTATTTGCATAAAAAAAACATTAAGTAAAACCTGTTAAACCTTAATTGAAAGCAACAGGAAATGCACGGGGCATAATTTAATCTGCAGATCTCATTTGCTGACAGCAAGTCCCCAAGAGCAGATAAACTTCTGAATATTTTTTTCTTTATTTGAAAAAGGATAAATCTTAATTTTAAATCTTAACAAACTAGCACTTCCACCGAAAACTGCAGTAACTGTGACATTTGCTGCGCCACACGTAGAATCTATTTTAGTACAATTTAGCACTTTAAATATTTTGTTGCTTGGCAGCGTGAAACTTTAGGTGGTTATCTACCTTTCAGACACTTGGGAAATATGTTGTTCCCAGTGTAAAACAAGTTATAATTGTCAGTGTTCCTTATAGTGTGCTGCTGGGGGCTGATTGATATTTCATATAAACGACACATCCTCTAACTCGTTTAGATAATATCAGCAGTGAGAGATGTCGTTACTTTGTCATCTAGCTCTAGTTTCATGTAGGACCCATGAGCAGGCTTAGAGCCTCATTCAATTGCGAGTTGCCCAATTGAATAGGGCTCTATATAAGCACATAACATATTTTTTAGACATAACTTTTTAGTTAATGAACTTCTATCCAAAATCAAGGTCTTCAATAACTAAAAACTTCGGTCAAAAAATATGTTATGTGCTTATATAGAGCCCTCTTCAATTGGAAAAATTGCAATTGAATGAGAACCTAAGTGTCTAATTGACATACAACTGGTATTTCCTGCTAGTTCGGCACATATTTTAAGGTACATTATTCATTTTAATGTTTTTGTTCAAAAATCCTTATTTCTTTGACCAAGTAGTGTGTACTCTTAAAAATCCTTACACAGGGGATATAAACATCTATTCACCATCATTGAAATTAATGATTTTTGTAATATAAAGCCAGAAATTAAGATAAATAATGTCAGACATTTTCCCATTTCTAATGTGATGTTGCAACCAAAAAAATTGAAGCGAAAAACAAATATATAATTATTTAGCTTATGGTGAGTAAAAGAGTGATAGAAACCTCCACCGCACAGAGAACAGTAAATAAATAGTACATTTGTGTTAACATTTTATTAGTTTAAAAAATATTTCCTGCTCAGAATTCAAAGAAATACAGTTATTACAAAGCACTCTGGGAAACTGGGCAGGGACATGCAAATGAGTCCACCGTGCATTTTCGTTTTACACATATGTTCAGTATATTACACAGCTTTAAAGCATAGGATAGGATGAATTATACATGAGAGAAGAAATGAGCCGTGTATATAGTGGTATTAATTTAAAGAATGAAAATGCATTAGCTGTATTTATTGGAGTTCTGAGCAGGTAATAGTTTTTTTAACTTATTTTTAGATGCCCAAATGTGGACACAAATGTACTATGTATTTACTGTATTAATTATTAGGAAAAATAACTGAAATGAAAAGAACCTTCAACACCCTGGTTGTATAAGTGTGCACACCCCACGACTCTCCGAGCAATACTTTGCAGAAGCACCTTTTGCACTTTCTAATTCTTTGTTACTACATTTCTATCAAATTTACACACTTGGATGTGAAAGTTGCCTGGATGTTACTAGGTATATAATATCCCTGTGTATCTATTTACTTTTATGTACTTTATTTATTTTATTACAAAGTGCTTAGAAGCTCTGTATTTACAGGCTAACATAAAACAAATATTACCTGCTTAGGCTAGGACACTACACTGCAGACCCATCAGGGACCACATCTCAGCAGTGTATTGCAGAATGTTGCTGAGAGATTATTTAGTATGAGAACACAGCACAGCAAGTACAGCAGAGTCTGTATCTTCATGAGCTGCAGACGGCGTACCCAAGTAGGAAATATATGTTTTATTTTAGGCAGTAAATACAGAGATTATAAGCAGTTCTTGATAACACAAAGTACATAAAAGTAAATGGATACACTGGGATATTATATTTCTAGTAAAATCCAGAAATCCAGTAAAACCATGCAGACATACAAATATTAGAATACAAATATACAAAATTCAGACTCATGCAGAGGGTCTCCTTTTTCAGAAGAAGCCAGTGAGGAGACGATATGAGCCCTATGGAATGTACTCAGACGATGACGCTAATAGCGATGCATCGAGTGCTTGCTCAGAGAGGTCATATGGCTCGCGAAACGGTGGGATCCCTCATTACTTGCGACAGACGGAGGACGTGGCCGAGGTCCTCAATCACTGTGCAAGCTCCAACTGGTCTGAGAGGAAGGAGGGTCTGATCGGGCTGCAGAACCTGCTCAAGAGTCAGAGGACACTCAGGTAACATTTATTTATATGTTATTTCATAGTTATAATTTGGTATATTTGGTAAAATGCAACATAAAGTGCTGGGATGCTCCAGGAATTTCTGTAAGAAGCCCACTAGTAGTGTTGTGAAATGTGCAATAAGAACTAAAATTGCTTATAGGACCAATATCACATATAATAGTTGTCAAACTGTGATTCATTGTCACGTTGTCACGTATGACAACTACGATTGCAGCATAGTGGGCGTTCAGGCGCATTTCGCGCCGGAGAGTGAGAGGAGAGAGGGGCGACACACAGGGAAGGAGAGAGGGGCGACACACAGGGAAGGAGAGAGGGGCGACACACAGGGAAGGAGGGAGGGGCGACACACAGGGAAGGAGGGAGGGGAGACACACAGGGAAGGAGGGAGGGGAGACACACAGGGAAGGAGGGAGGGGAGACACACAGGGAAGGAGGGAGGGGAGACACACAGGGAAGGAGGGAGGGGAGACACACAGGGAAGGAGGCAGGGGAGACACACAGGGAAGGAGGGAGGGGAGACACACATGGGTGGGAGAGGAGGGAGGGAGACACACATGGGTGGGAGAGGAGGGAGGGAGACACACAGGGAAGGAGGGATACACACAGGGGTGGGAGAGGGGGGGAGACACACAGGGGGAGTGAGAGGAGGGGGAAAAGACACAGGGGAAGAGACACTGGAGGAGGGTGGAGAGACACAGGGGAGTGAGAGGAGTGGGAAGAGACACGGGATGAGGGGGGAGACACACAGGGGAGTGAGAGGAGGTGGAAAGAGACAAAGGGGAGGGAGGTAGACACACGGGTGGGAAAGGAGGGGGGTAGACACACAGGGGAGGGAGAGGAGGGGGAGAGACACATGGGAGGGAAAGGGAAGATACATCAGGGAAAGCGACACGGGGGGGGGGGGGGGAGACACAGGAGGTAGAGGGGGGCAAGAGACACTGGGGAAGAGGGGGTAAAAACACAGGGGGGGAAGGAGACACAAGGGAGGGAGAGGAGGGGGAAATGAGACACAAGGGAGGAAGTAGACAGAGGGAGAGACTCACAATGAGCGCTCATTGAAAGGCGCTGATTGCAAGGCCCGGGATGAGCGCCAAAGGCGCTCATCTCGAGGCCAGTAAAGTAGTTACCCGTTGTGTGGCAAACAGCATTGCCAGGATTCACATTTTATTGCTGTCATTTTTGATGGGCAAGTTGCTAGTAATAACATAACAGGGGTTAGCTATTTTAATTTGGCATTTATCATTAAAACAATTCATAATCGATTTAAAAAAAGCAATATTCAATCTAAAACTTACTTTTAAATTTAGACTCCGGTGATCCACTCACTATAAGATCAGGAGTCGTCTTTGTCTAGCTGGTAGTGCTAAATTTTCAGGCACAAAATGATGTTGAAATAATGTCCTCTGGTGCCCGGAGACTTACTATGCTAGTGGCTTAACTTGACAACAGGTTTTTCCTGCAGGGACCTCCTTTTTAATGATTCATATCTCATCAGATTTTTTTTTAAACCATTTTAACCTGTCTCTCAGCCACCCCCTTCCCTTTTGATGACCTTATCTGGGTGGAGACAATCAGCCAACTGGAAGCTCTAATCTTTGAAAATTAATTTTATATTAAATATTGCTATTATTGATAATTAAATAGGAATTTTATAAATGATCAAAGCATACTTAAAATACCTAGCTCCTCTTTCTAGGGCATTAGATTTTCTGTAATTCAACAATTTGCATTTTTTAAAGAAAGCAAACTGATTTAGGTTTACTTTCCTCTTCTTAAATGTTTCATTTTTCTCATTCTTTACATAGCAAGTTGTTAATATCATTTTTCAGTAGCCCTTCAATTACTCAATGTAGCAGCTTGCAGGAAGAGCAGAAAGTAAAATCAATGTCTGTGTATGATAATTTACATTGCAGAATATGTAGTTTTAAGAATGTTAGAGGAAACATTCAGTGATTTGTGCTTTTACTCTTTGACCTCTAGCCGTGTAGAACTGAAAAGACTATGTGAGATCTTCACTCGCATGTTTGCTGATCCTCACAGCAAGGTAAGAGCAAAGACAACATCCAACACCACCATAACAGGCAGATACACTGAGTGATTCACTGTAATACGCTATTGCATGCTGCATGTTACTGACTTTTGCTTCCAATTGGCTTTGCTCTGCTCTCGATCAGCCAAGGGCTTCAAATGTCAATGTACAAAAGACATATTGGTTCCAAAAACTGTAGTAAAATCCAACCTTATGGGCTGTATAATAAAATGCCTGGTAGGCTGAAAATGTAATGCAACTGCACTTTATGCAGACAATTTTATCACTGTATTTTATTTTATTTCCTTTCTTTCTTTCTCTCTCCTCTCTCCCTCTCTTGCTCTTGCCACTCTCCCTCCCTCTCTCACTCCCTCTCTCCACTCTCCCTCCCTCTCTCCCTCTCTCCACTCTCCCTCCCTCTCTCGTGCTATAGATATCTATATATACACATATAGAGTAGGTCCCCGGGTAACAGAGGTCACATACCGAAAGCCAGTTTAAAGATGTTCTCAGGAGCACATCTCGTTCTTAACCCCGGGACCTACTGTATATACTGCATTTAATAATCAAAATTGCTGACATTTCTGTGTTTCTTCCTTGCATTGTCTCAGTGTATTAACATGATTGCTTGTTGAATGCTGCTTTCCCCTGGCATGGTATGAACCATATAAACATTTAGCTCCATACTTTATCTGTATATTTTTTGCTTGGGATGCTCCATCAGTACATATGACATATACCATTTTTCTTATGGATCATAAATTTTATACTCAAGATTGTTACGTTCTCTTCTCCCTCTCTCCTTTTTATCTATCTGTTTTTTCCTCCTGCCCCCATTTCTTCTCCGTCTTCCCCACTCGTTAACTCCCCTTGGTATATAGTCTATATTATGTGGTTTAAACAGATCACTTTGCTCAATCTTAGATTATATAAATGTATGAATTGTATAGTTTATATTGACTGAAAGCCGAGGACAAAACACCTCTTGATGAAAAGAAGTTGAAGTATTCAACCATATTTTGTAAAAATCTCAGGAAAAATCACGTTATCATTGAGACAGGAACAGTAATGATTAGATGGGATTTAAATTTCCTTGGTCACTGGCAATTACAAGATTTGTTACAGAACCACAGGATACAAAATACAATTTGTGAATAAAAAGAAGCACAAACCGAACCTGGAAATGATGTAACAGGGCTGCAAACATCTGGTCACACAATGATTAATACATTTAAACATGGTGAAGTCTGCCAGTAATGTAAAACATCAGTAATCTGAGAATCCAATTACTTAATACGAGATCATTCTGACAATTTAAATTTGTGATCAACACTAACACTTGGTTTGTTTTATTGCATGGTCTGCTTTGCTGTGGATCTCACAACAGAGAGTAAGTGATATTTCTTCTTTCATGTTGGTCTTGTCATTTTTCTGTTAATCTCTTCAATTTAGCAGTATCCGTATCTGAACTTCTTTAGGGGTTATGGGCAAATGAAGCGGTCTTTAAATTTGATTACATTTGTTTTATTTAGTTACTAATTGGCAATTAAATTACCAGTAGTTTTTAAATAAAAATAATAGTGCAACTGAAATCCAGCAGATGTGCTTCTCTCTCCCGTATTAGGTGTCCAGGGACTGGCTATGATAATATTTTCTGACCAGTCTGCAATAGCCACTGCAGGGAAAGAGGCAGGTAAAGAATGTTATCAGGGAAACAGATAAAAATACTCCTTCCAGGACAGTCCCATTGATACTTCCTCCACATACCCTGAATACTTAATAGGGATGGAGAGCTGCATATCTGCTGTAGTATAAAGCGATAACTTCACATGCAAGGTTTAATAGCTAAACTGCATTTATTATTTTTTTTACCAAATATTGATTTTATTTCTAATCAATGTCTAAATAAACAAATAAAGCCCCACTATAAGAGCCCTATAGTGGTCCTGTAAATGATCACTATAATCTTGTTGTTATCATGTGTCTAGACAAGTATATTTTAAGACACTGTAAAAGTTTGTCTTGTATGGAAAATGAGTTGGTTATAAAGTAGGAAACATTCAACAAAGTGAGTGTTTTCTCCTCTTCTTGACCTGATACAGAGTAGATGCACACCCACAAGGTTATGATGAATCCTTCTTGCTAGGCCTAGTCCACTTGCCTCTATATACTTTTATGTACTTCGTTGTATTAATAAATCCTTATAAGCTCTGTTTGTACTGCTTACAATCAAACAAATAGGCCTTATATGGGTCTGCCCTCTGCAGCTCACAAAGACGCAGACTCTGTAGGGCTGCATGTGCAGTGTAGGGTTCTACCCTATCGGGGACCACGTCTCAGCTGCATGTTGCTTAGAGATGGTCACTGATTGGTCAGTATGAGACACTTCACAGTTAGTACTACAGAGTATTTGTCTGCTCTGCAGAGGGCAGACCTGTACAGGGAATGCTTGTATGATTTTACACTGTGAAAACAGAGCTTATAAGCACTACTTAATAAAATAAAGTACATAAAAGTAAATTAATACACAGGGTATTATATACCTAGCAAAATCCAGGATTCTTCAAAATCCCTTTAATTACAAGAAATAGAAGGAGCCTGGTCAAGTGGCCTATATGTCAATTATCCTGTACTGCAGCAACTATTATTATCCTAATATTAGCCTGTCACATGATGTATGTTGGACGTTAGCAAATTAAAAATGGCTTATATTTTCAGTTTTGTGTTACCAAGATTCTTTCTTTAAAAAAATATGCAACTGTACTTATCATGGGAAATAAATGGCACTGTGGTCTTATATTTAAAATACCCACTTTTGAAGAACTACACAAACTGGTAACATGTTTAGAATGTAAAATAAAGACATACGGTCTCCAATGTATTGTATGCACTTGTACTCTTGTGGAAGTTTGTATTTTTGGTTTCTAATCTTTCTGAAGTGGAGACGACTTTGAATGCACAGAAAGATATCTGCAACGTGGGATTATGGTATCTTAAACTGCCAGAGCCTTTAAGAGATCTAGTGGAAAGCACATTAGTTTACATGAATACACCCTATTATTATTTATATTATTATTATCCTTTATTTGTAGTGCTGTGCAGGGGACACCCCTTTGAGAAACTAAAAAAAAGAAGGCTCCGAAAAGAAAACAAAACCACACTGTAAAAGAATAATTTCAGAAAAGTTAATTAATTAAATTATATATTTTTCCTACTTAATTATGTGCCTGTTATCAAGTTTAGTTATTCCAAATACTACTGATAACAAACACTATATAGTAGTCTTTTAAATCCACTTCATTACCTGCTCTTAATAATCTGTGTTAGCCACTGACTAGAGCTGGATATTTATCTCTTTGGAATTGGTGTCTCCTCTGATAATTATTTTTGCTGTCTGAATCAGGTCTTCAGTATGTTTTTGGAAACCTTGGTGGATTTTGTCATCATCCATAAAGATGATCTGCAGGACTGGCTGTTCATCCTATTGACACAGCTTCTGAAGAAGATGGGAGCTGACCTGCTGGGCTCTGTTCAGGCCAAGGTTCAGAAAGCCTTGGATGTGACAAGGTGAGGAGCAGTGTTGGATTGCAGATATATATTATTATTATTATTATTATTATCCTTTATTTGTAATGCTCCCACATATTCTGTAGCACTATACAAGGGTTAAGAAACAAGGCAAAGACAAATTTAACATTTTGCAAAGAATGATGGGCCCTGTCTTAGAGCTTGAAATTAAATGTACATAGAGCTTGTCCACAGAGCACTGACACAAGACTGTACGTTTCTGAGTTTTCATTCTAAAGGGTTTGGGTGTGATACAGGAGGGTGATAGATCCAAGATGGCAGTGTAAATGGCAGTAGGCTCAAGCAATTGGAGGTGTCTGTGTAGAGGGTGCAGTTGTGCATATTATAGGTATATGCAAGTGAGGTGGGTTATGAATGCATCTTGTAGAATGCATCGTAACCCACCTAGCAAAAAGATGTTGCATGAAAAAATGCAAAAATATTTTTTGCTAAAAAACAACAATTGTGCTGGGGGTGATGTAGACACCCCCAGCAATGGCACTGCGCATATTGGGTACTTCATATAAAAAATGTACCCAATATAAAAGCTGCTGATTGGCTAAAGGAAAGTGTCTGAAATCCTGTGACTTCCCACAGTAGGGAAGACTTCAAGTGCTAACTGAGCATGCCTACACAATCCCCAGGCCAAAATGATACAATGTATTACTTATGCTAATATTCCCTGGGCATTTCAGGGGGTGTAAACATGCAGAGAAAACAGTTTGCAAATGCAAGAAATTCATCAAACCTCAGTCTAACAGTTTGTTTACTTTGTAATTTTTTCATACAAACAATTTTTTTCAGACACTATAAATTCTGAAGGTTTTAAGGTAGGAGGATTGACTAGTGGAGCGAGGCAAGGAGTTGAACAGAGTAGGGTCAGGTCAAGAAAAGTCCTGAAGGCGGAGTGAGAGGAGGTGATAAGAGAGGTGGATAGAAGAAGGTCATTAGCTAAGCGATGAGGGCAGGTAGGGGAGTATTTTGAGACACGAGTAGAGATATAACAGGGTGCACGGTTGTTGAGGACTTCATACGTTCGGGTCATGATATTGTATTTGGAGGCTATAGGAATTCAGTGGAGTCACTGACAGAGAGGAGCTGGAGACACTGAGCGTTGAGTATGGTAGATGAGTCTAGCAGAGGCGTTCATTATGGATGAGAGAGTGGAGAGAGATAGGTGATAGGGAGGAGCCAAGAGCAAGTTGCGGTAGTAGCATTCATAAGGATTTTGACCATCTTTAAAAACATTTTTTCTACACTTTTAGCAGAAATAAATAAATTATGGTTTGGTTTCAGATATTAAACATAATGCCTTATAATTATGGTAGTTTTCCAATTACTCACTGCCTCTTTAAGATACCCGTGTATGTAAGCGCTCTTTGTCTCTTTGTGGATTAAGCAGATCCTGCTACATTTGAGGTTTCTGGGGATTAACTGTACAAAACGTATGTTTGCTGGCTAACCCTCCTGAGATTAGACAAGAAAAAGCTAATATTATTCTATCCATAATTCTTGTTCTGATATTTAAATAAAATATATCTATATAGTCTGTGAATGCAATGTAGATCACAAACACAGCGAGTTGTTATGGATTACATTTCTGCTAGCAGCCTGTGTATGTTTAAACAAGCTTAACACAATCTTTTTTTTGTAGAAATATAATCTCTGTGATTAAAAAAAATATGTTTTTTAATCTGGGAAATTTAGCACTTAAATTTGACAGCATATTTGCAATATAAAAATCAGCAGATTTGACAAAGTTTTCTGTATAATTTTTCTGTGGTACAAATAAATGTATTTAATCTACCTATTCTATCTTCTATGAAATCTCAATTTTAAATACACCTTAGAAAACTGGATTAAGTTTATAGATCTGGTGATTAAATTATATTGCTTTTCTTGTTTTCTAGGGATTCCTTCCCATTTGACCAACAGTTTAACATCTTAATGAGATTTATAGTGGATCAAACACAGACACCAAATCTCAAGGTCAGTATCTGCCATGTGTAATTACAATAATGTTGCCCCCTCACCCACTGTGTAAGAATAGTGGCGTGGTAGCTAGACGGCATGGTAGTGAGTCACTAATATGCTGGAAGGTTGGCAAGAGAGCCTGGAGCCATGCAGACTGCAGTGCCTCCGGTAGCTGCTGAAGAGTGTGTGGTGAAGAATCCATATGGGGAAAATGGCGATCAAGGTGGTCCCACAGGTGCTCAATGGGGTTCAAGTCTGGGGAAGTACTTGGAAGTCTTCGTTGTGCTCCTCCAACCAATCCCAGACAATTCTGTCCGTATGACGTGTTGTGTTGTCCTGCTGTAAGATCCTATCAGCTCCAGGGAAGACAGTCAACATGTATGGGTGTACTTGATCTGCAATGATGGATAGATAACCCAGTTGGTTTAGAGGGACTTTCAGAGGTATGAGTTGACCCAGACAATGCCAAGAAACCCTACCCCAGTCCATAACTGGTTACAGATTGTTTGTTCTCAACGTTTTTTTTTCGTGACACGCCAACCTACGTCCAGTCAATGGAGCAGAAAACACTACTCATCCGAGAAGACAACCCTTTGCCAATAAGAAGAGGTATAACTTTGCTACTGTCGTGCAAATTGGGTGCAGTGACCAGCCGTTTCCTTCTGAGCAAAGTTCATTGTACTGTTGTTTTAGACACACACGCCGTGTAGGCTCCCGTTTTATTTAGACAGTGAGTTGCTCAACTGTAGCGTGCCAGTTGGTTCTCACACACCTTCGCAGCAGGCGTTCACCTCTGGCATCAATCACATGTGGTGCTCCACAGTTTCCACAACGTTTAGTCTCAATTGTGCCGTTTGTCCAGCTACTCAACACTTTAACCACAGCAGAAGGCGAACAGTTCACACACACACACACACACACACACAATATACTGACTGGGCGAATTTTCCATATATTCCTGTTTTTATTTGGTCATTCTATATTTGGATTATCATTCTCCATGAACAATTGCTATATTTTTTGCTTTTGATCCCCAGGTTAAAGTTGCTATACTGAAGTACATTGAATCACTTGCCCGACAAATGGACCCAACTGACTTTGTGAACTCGAGCGAAACACGGCTAGCAGTCTCCAGAATCATCACTTGGACAACTGAACCAAAGAGCTCTGATGTGAGAAAGGTACGCTGCGCAGCCATGTGTATACTGGCTCTGTAGTGTGTGTGACGCTGTTATATATAGCATTGCTGTGCTACCATATAGATCAATGCTACCATTTGGTGTGTAGCAACTCATTGTTCTGCCGTTGTGTACTGCTGCTATGCAATATGGCGTGTCCTAGAGTTGTGCCCTGTGGTGTGCTTACATGCCCTGTGCCTTTCTGGTGGCTTGCGGTGTTGTGCCATACAATGTCTCCTAGAATTGTGCCCTGTGGTGTGCTTACATGCCCTGTGCCTTTCTGGTGGCTAGCGGTGTTGTGCCATACAATGTCTCCTAGAATTGTGCCCTGTGGTGTGCTTACCTGCCCTATGGCCTTCTGGTGGCTAGCGGTGTTGTACCATACAACATGCCATGGTCTGCTTCCCAACTCTGTGCCCTGCCAGTGCTGTGCTCTGCAGAATCCTATGTAGCCCCACCACACGCACGACTATAATATTGTTACCAGAACAGCTTTCTCATTGGAAGCTTGAACAGATCTAACTAATTCAGCTGACATTTTAATCAATGGAAATACTGCAATGTCATCTTTGGCTTTTATACAGCTAAAAAATGTAACCCCTTTATTTGTCCCATTTGTGCCTGATGCTGTTGGTAATATTAGCAGACTGATGCAATGTGCTGCCATTAAGCTCTGTTAGATAACCTAGGCTTTTTTTAGACATTTGTTCCTCTCTCTGGATTTGCCTACAGTGTGTGAACATCATATTATATTGAGAAATTCCCTTTTATTATTGTCCCTGGTAGAGTGCCAACCCATGAGTGTAGATTAAAGGGATATGGAAGATTCCTGGATTTTGCTATGTGTGTAATATACTGGGGAATGTATTTACTTTTCTGCATGTTGTTTATTAATTACCAATTAATAGCTTCACCTAAAATCATGCAAATACTTCCTATATGAGTCTGCAGTAGCATATGCAGACATAGGGCCACATTCAATTCCAGGCCCGTAACTCGATCGCAGACAGCCGATTGTCTGCGGGTGTGTTGCAGGCTCCAGTTCCCCTCCGTTTGCGATGCTATTCAATTGCTCAAGGTCGTAAGTTTCGGTCCTGAAGCCAGCACCGTAAATCATGCACGGTTTCGGAGCAGATGAGGGGCGGGAACATGGTCAATTAGGCAAGCCCGTAACCTCCCATTTTGAAACATCCAATAAGAAGTGAGACTGTCTGACTACGGCAGCAAAACATGGAGGTTACATGTCATTCAATTAGGTTCGGGGGTCCGATATGCGATCAGATTTGCAAACCATATAATAATAAAGAATTATGAAAATGAATGCCAATACTGTTCTAGTCCGTATGGATGGCCTGATATGTATTAACTCATTCATACCAAGATCGTTTTAACCTCGAAATGACACATAAAAAATTATATTTATTTCCTGCCGATTTGCGGGCTTGAGACTGTTGTGCAATTAATTCTAATTTCTTTCATCGCTTTCCCCGTTATTTACAGTGCAGGATTACTGTTTTATTTACATTTACAGTGCTGCTAATAGGTGTTTATCCCCCTTGCCGGTCCTCTGTAGCACATGTAGGATTTCCTTCTCCTTTTGTGGTTTACGAGTGTGATTACGTTTGCGAGCTTGGGGAAATGAAGCAATTGCATAGTGATTTGCGATTTTTGCTTTGCAAAAGTGACAGATCAAAGGCTTTTGAAGGTTGTAAGATACGACTTTGACGGACGCAAGTTTTTCAAGCCCGTAACTCGTAACCCGATCGAAGGCCGCAAAAATAAAACGCCACTTGAATAGCAAAGTCGCTTGCGAACTCACTTACGGGCTATTGGATCTCTAAATCGGCCAATTGAATGGGGCTCATAGACTGTAGGGCTTGGTGTGCAGCGTAATTTCCTAGCCTATCCCGGACGTTGTCTCAGAAAACCTGCTGCTGAGACATGGATCCACATAGACTAGGACACTATAGAGACTGTGTCTGCCTACGCTGCAGTGGGAAGACCCATACTATTGTTTGACTTTAGGCAGCAAAAACAGAGCTTGGATCTATCCTTCTTCATCTTCACATTTCTTCGGCTGCACTGACAGCTGCAGTTACAGGAGCCATCCGGCAGAGGGCGCTGTCAATTTTCGGGGCCCTGTCATGTTTGATGTAAGGCAAAGAACTACTCTCCCCTCCAACATGGCGCAACTCAACGGCGCTGAGTCGACAGCGAGGCCATTGCTATGTTCGGCAAGGGGAATCGGCCCCCCAGGTCTTCTGGCGCGTCTCTCATAGCTCAAGGCCTCTTCTGTCATCGCACCTTATATGAAAATCAGCAGCGCCATCTGTCGGTTGGCGGGGGGATTTCAGCGAGTAGTTTTTGCGAAGGTGAAGAGGGAAAGGATCCAGAGCTTATAAGTACTTCTTATAAACATAAAGTACATAAAAGTAAATAGATATACAGGGATATCATATACCTAGTAACATCCAGTAACCTTCCATAACCCTCTAGCAGGGCATTGCCTGTGTTGCAGTCCCACCTCTTGTCTCATCGTGCAAGGAGTATTTCAGCCCCATGTTAATTCCTTACACGCCCGTCCTGGCTCACCTGTGTCACAATTATAGTAAAGAGCCCTGGAACGCAGCCGGCTTCAGGTAAACGAGTGCAGACAGGGGTGGAGTCTCCCGCGCTGCTCCTCCCTCTGTGCCAAGAATAAAATGTTCTGGTTTATCATTAATGAGTTTACCGATTGCACATAATTACATGCCTCAGATTGCCTTCCCATTACTTCATTACAATATTTCCTAGTAATTCTATACGCTGTCGAGCGGCTGATTGCAGAACATGTTGTCTTAGCAGTGAGTTCAGTCACTTTGTCCCTACACATTCTCAGCCTGTGATAATGATACCCCTACAATCCACGTTTGTTGTCACATTAAAGTTAATATTTATAGTTTGTTATACACAGCATTATTTTCTTTAAATATAAAACTTGTTTTCCACACCCCCAGAGCTGCTTACATAGGCATCTGGTACTAATCGATAGAAAAACTGAATTTTGGTACGGTTTTTAACCCTATACTATCCTTCAAGCCAACAGCAGCACAGTGCAGAGATCTACAGAGCAATGTTTGGGCTCCTCCTTACTTCCTTGTGCAGGGGACCCTATGATGCCTTGCTGCTCAAACTGCAATCACACATTGAAACAATGTATTAGCTGGCTGTGATTGGCCAAAATAAATTTATTAATTTTATGCTAATTTTAGCAGGGATTTCTAGGGGTGTTAACACTGAAAATCAAACTGCTTGCAAACTCAAGAGATTTAGCAAACTTTAGGGTAAGTTTAATAATGTTATTATTATTATTATTATTATAATTATCATTATTATTATATTCTAGCGACTTGCCCATCAAAAATGACGGCAATAAAAAGTTAAGCGTGGCAATGCTGTTTGCCACACAATGGGAGCCTCCCCCTCTACTTTACTGGCCTCGCGATGAGCGCCTTTGGCGCTCATCACGGGCTTCGCAATGCGAGCCTTTGGCGCTCATCACGGGCTTCGCAATGCGAGCCTTTGGCGCTCATCACGGGCTTCGCAATGCGAGCCTTTGGCGCTCATCACGGGCTTCGCAATGAGAGCCTTTGGTGCTCATCACAGGCCTCGCAATGAGCGGCTTTGGTGCTTATTAAGAGTCTCTCCCCCAGTCTACTTCCTCCCTTGTGTCTCATTTCCCTCCCTCTTCTCCCTCCCTTGTGTCTCCTTCCCCCCTGTGTTTTTAACCCCCCTCCCTCCTATGTGTCTCATTCCCCCTCCCCTGTCTCTCTTTCCCCTTCTCCCTCCCCTGTGCTTTATCCCCACTTCCCTGTGGTTTATCCCCCCCTCATGTCTCCCTTGTTTCCCCCTCCTCTCACTCCCCTGTGTCTGTTCCCCCCCTCCCCTGTGTCTGTTCCCCCCTCCCCTGTGTCTGTTCCCCCCTCCCCTGTGTCTGTTCCCCCCCTCCCCTGTGTCTGTTCCCCCCTCCGCTGTGTCTGTTCCCCCCTCCCCTGTGTCTGTTCCCCCCTCCCCTGTGTCTGTTCCCCCCTCCCCTGTGTCTGTTCCCCCCTCCCCTGTGTCTGTTCCCCCCTCCCCTGTGTCTCTTCCCCCCTCCCCTGTGTCTCTTCCCCCCCTCCCCTGTGTCTCTTCCCCCCTCCCCTGTGTCTCTTCCCCCCTCCCCCTGTGTCTCTTCCCCCCTCCCCTGTGTCTCTTCCCCCCTCCCCTGTGTCTCTTCCCCCCTCCCCTGCGTCTCTTCCCCCTCTCCCTCCCCTGTGTCTCTTTCCCCTCCCTTGACTCTCCCCCCCCATTTACCTCCCCTATGCCTTTTCCCCCTCCCCTGTGTCTCTTCCCTCTTCCTCTCCCTCCCCTGTATTTCTTCCTCCTCCCCTGTATTTCTTCCCCCTCCTCTCACTCCCCTGTGTCTCTTCCCCCTTCTCTCACTCCCCTGTGTCTCTTCCCCCTTCTCTCACTCCCCTGTGTGTCTCTCCCCCCTCCTCCATGTGTGTCTCTACCCCCTACTACCCTGTGTGTCTCTCCCCCCTCCTCCCCTGTGTGTCTCTCCCCCCTCTTCCCCTTTGTGTCTCTCCCCCCTCTTCCCCTTTGTGTCTCTCCCCCCTCCTCCCCTGTGTGTCTTTCCCCCCCCCTCCCCTGTGTGTCTTTCCCCCCTCCTCCTCTGTGTGTGTGTCTCTCTCCCCTCCTCCCCTTTGTTCCTCTCCCCTCCTCCCCTGTGTTTCTCTTCCTCCCTTCTCTGGCTCCCTTCTCCCTTCTCCCCCCCCCCCTCATGTCTCTTCTCCTCTGTGTCTTTTCCCTCTTCCTTTCACTCCCCTTTGTGCGCATGCGCAGCTGACGCAGTGCGCATGCCCAGCACAATGCGCATGCGCGAGGCTTTTTGCGACCGGTCGTAGTTGTCAAACTGCGATTTGTCGCAAGCGTGATGACGAATCGCATTTTCACAACTATTATATGTGATTCTGATATTTTTTCATGAAAAAAGATCTTTTCATACACTACTGATTCTCATCTTTCAGATGAATCCAGAAATCTTGAAACTTAAATATGCCTTTAATACAGTGTATTGATTGGTGATGCTTCAATCATGAAAACTGTTACTGTGTAGCAATATCAGTACTATTGAAGCTAGTTCGTTAGTACAGTATATAGCAAATACAACACATACAGCCACACACTCTGTTATTTGTGCTCCCAGAATCTAGTTCCAGTCCCTATGCAGGTTAGGATCATGATGAAATTGCATTTCAGTCTGACTCTGGCATTTAATAAGTCATAAATGAATGGGTTCACTTGGATGATCATGATAAACAACTTGTCCAGTATTTACACTGCTTGGAACAGTATGTTACTAAACACAGACCTGTCATAAAAAGTCCTCTGCTCTGCCCAGTAAAAACTCTCATGCCAGCTCTCCGTCCTGACCAAGCGCCTCAGTCCGCTGACATTTGGGGAACAGCAGTAATTCAGAGAGGGCTTTGTCTTAAAAGTATATTAAATCATAATATATATATATATGTATATATATATATATATATATATATATATATATATACGCACACAGTAAACTCCCGTTATCCGGCACCTACAGGGATTGCCTATTGCCGGATAAGTGAAGTTGCCGGTTGCCTGAGAGTTGCTATTTTAAAGCCCTAAACTCCTTAAAACCCTTAAACTATCTATAAAACTGCTAACTAATGCAAGTCATTTAAAGCTGGAAAAAAGTTGATAAAGCCGATTAAGTGAGAGTTTTTGTCAAACGGGGAATAGAGGCAGGTGCCGGTTGCTTGAGTCCCGGTTAGTCAAGTGCGGATAATCTAGAGTTTACTGTATATATATGTATGTATGTATGTGTGTGTGTGTAAAATATATATACATACATACATATATATATATATAATTTATGTGTGTGTGTGTGTATATATATATATATATATATATATATATATATATATATATATATATATTTAAATGTAAGCAAAGGAGCCATGTTTAAAATGGTTATGGATTGACAGAGCGAGCGTGCATTGTGGTCTCATTTGCATGTCCACACCCAGTTTTCCTGGATTGCAGTGCATAAACTGTATTTCTGAGAAATTTGAGCAGGAAATAAGTTTATTAACTTATTTTTCAGACATTCAAATAGAATCGCTAATGTACTATTCATTGTTTGCACTACTATGTACATATATATATATAGTGTGGGTGTGTGTGTGGCCGTGAATGTCCAGTAATCCAGTTGAATAATCAGAGTATTGCAGTAATTAGTGATACCTTTTTTATTGGACAAACTTATTCATAATAAAGCGACGAGCTTTCGAGAGATAATGCCTCTCTTGATAAATATATATATTGTAATTTAGTAATTATTAATCCATATAGATAGATTAATAATGAGTATTGCAATATAATTTAATACCTTTTGTATTCGACAAACGAGCTGGCGAGAGGTGTGTGTGTGTGATTATATATATATATATATATTTGTTGTGGTTTATTTGTTCAGTCAGGTTCGACTCTGCGTGACTCTATGGACCGCAGCGCGTCAGGTGCATCTCTCACTCCCTGCCCATCTGAGCTCCATCAAGTTCATGTTCATTGCCACAGTGACTTCATCTATCCATCTCCACCTCTGCTGTCCCCTTCTTGTTCCTTCAAACTTTCCCAGCATCCAAGTCTTTTCTAGGGAATCCTGCCGTCTCATGATATGGCCAAAATATTTTCGCTTTAGCATCATGATCATACCTTCCAGTGAATAGTTTGTCTTGATTTCCTGAAGTACTGAGTTATTGGATCTTCTTGCAGTCCAAGGGACTCTACGCATTCTTCTTCAATACCACAATTCAAAGGTGTCAATTCTACGACCCTCAGACTTCTTTATGGTCCAGCTCTCACATCTGTATGTTACTACTGGGAATATCATAGTTTTAACTATGCAGACCTTTGTTGATAGTTGAATATCTTTACTTTTTACTAGCTTGCCATAGCTTTTCTCCCCAGAAGCAAACGTCTTTTAACTTCATGACTTCAGACACCATCTGCAGAGATGTTTGATCCCAGGGAAATAGATTATTTCACTGCCTCCACTTCTTCCCCGTCTATTTGCCAGGAAGTGAGGTTGCCTTTTTAACACTGAGTAGCAGGCCAACTTTTGCCAACTTTCTTCTTTTACCTTTAGTTCCTCCTCACTTTCAACCATCCATGTAACTGAGGTTGTGGATATTTTCACCAGCAATATTGATTCTGGCTTTGGATCCCTCCAGTCCAGCCTTCCGCATGATGTATTCTGCATATAAGTTGAAAAAATAAGGTGACAATATACAACCTTGTCGCACTCCTTTTTCGATCTTGAACCATTCTGTTGTCACATAGCTTCTTGGTCCACATTTAGATTCTTTATGAGGAGGATGAGAGGATCTGGTACTCCCATCTCTTTAGGGTAATGCCACATTTTGTTCTGATTCACACAGTCAAAGGCTTTAGAATAGTCTATGAAGCAGAAGTAAATGCTTTTCTGGAACTCTCTCGCTTTCTCTATTATACCGTGGACATTGGTAATTTAATCTCTTGTGCCACTTCCTCTGAGGCTTGCACATCTGGTAGCTTGTAGAACCTTAAGCATTACCTTGCTGGTAGTGTGAAATGAGTGCCATTGTTCAATACTTGGAACACTCTTTGGCACTGCATTTTTTGGGGTTGGGTTGTGACCTTTTCCAGTCTATTGGCCATTGTTGAGTTTTCCAAATGTGTTGGCATAAGGCAAGCAGCACTTTCACAGCCTCACCCTGTAGAATTTTGAATCCTTAATTGGGATTCCATCATCTCCTGCAGCCTTATTATCAGCAAGACATCCTAGGGTCAATCTCACTTCTCTCTCCAAGATGACTGGCTCCAGCTCATTGGAGAAATTGTGTGTATGTGTGTGTACGTATCCGACTCTTGATGACCATATCAGACTGTGTTTCTGGCTGTGCCTATCTTTATGGTTTTCATGGCAACGATACTGGAGTGAGTTGCCAGTTCCTGCCAAGTGGACTGCAATTTGTCTAACCTCCTTGCTATGACAGCCCATCCTGGGTGACCCTTCATGGTATAGCTTGCAGATCAATGAAGTACACAAGCCCTTTCACCACGACAAGGTATCAATCCAGAAGGGGACATGTATATGTGTATATATCACATATATAGTTGTCAGTAGGCGGGCTTGGCAAAATCCGTTGGTAACGCAATAGAAAAACTACGGCTGGGTTTTCGGACAGGCAAGGAGCGCCGATGGGGCTCCTTGCGCTGGTGTAAATGAGCGCCATATGCGCTCATCCCTACGACCCCGTACGACGTTCGGACCGCGAATGCGGACCCTCACGAAGCGAGGGGCCACATGTGGGAGCCTCCACCACCGCAAATCGGCTGCAATGAGCCCAAGACTCATTGCACACCGCAAATGCTGACAAAACGCCCACTGACTAAATACAGACTTACACAAAAAATACGAGCCGCAGGACTGACCAAAAAAAAATTGCGGACTTACCAAAAAATAAATACGACCCGCATTACGGACTCGCAAAAATACGACCTTAACGGACAACCCATGCACAGCCGAAAACATTAAAAATTAAATAATTACACACAAGTAACAAACAAAAATAGGACCCACAGAAAGGGGGGACACCCAGGACGTCTGCAAGACAGGTTACACATCGATTTCAGTAGAATTAAAAAAAAAGTTTAGACACTCCAAACTCCCCTAGGCGAGAGGAAAAAAAATGGCCGCCTTAAAAAACGAAAACAAGGCTACACGACCACTAAAGCCGGAAAAAAAAATACTAAAATCCGTACGACCTACAACATACACCATTATCAAGGACGCAAAATCATCCAAACCCGCGTACCACATTCACATTCAGTGCCACTACCTCACAAATTGCGGAAGTACCCTGCTACACTAACGGTTTCCACTCGTGCACGCAGCCTATTTACACTGCACATATTGCTGACACTTACACCTCAGCTCAACAACACTGCAAATCTACATTGGATGTTGCAGGAATATCAAAAAGACTGATAACTCTTCAGACCATTGCTTCTTCATATATTAACTACAAATCAGTAAGGTATCATTTACTTTATTTATTAATTAATTATCATTAAAACATACACATATACAACACATAAACACCACTATACACGAGTGAGATTAACATCTAGAGAAATGTAAAAGTATCAACAGAGGTCCCAAATATAAAATTAATTTAACAATACCCAGACAAAAAGCAGAATATTTAATGCATCTTAGCCTTGAAACTAAATTTAACTTGGAGACCTTCATCCTATGTCCTACATTTCCTTATCATACAGCTTGTCCTCACTTTCTTAAAACATCTCTTCCTTGAAGTGTTTTTTTTTTTTTTTACTAGCTGATTGTTGCTGTTCTATTATTATGGCAATAAGCCATCTGTTTGTGTACATTGCAAAATCTTTCAGTTGATAAGGAGGATCCCGGCCCGCCCCAACTGCTCGGTGATCCAAACAGGTTTTCTATGAAGGTCTCATAACTTGTACATGATTCCCCTCTTCCTGATCAAATGAAGTTCAACAGGACCAGTCTTTAGGTTAGGCATCACGGGTGACTGCCTTTATTTATTGCCTATATCTATTCCCAAAGTAAATATGGCACCCAGGGATTCTTTAAGGGCATGTGCTTTGGTAAGAACTATTTATGATCCCCACTTACTCAATACTTAATAACTGCTTCTGTTGAAGAATACACTCATTGCGTAATATTTTGGTTTTAACATTTAACTGTCAGATTCTGGTTATATGCAGTACCTGTTTTGGCAATATGCAACTACTTCCCTAGCCAGTCATCTCATTCATTTTACTGTATCTTAACAAACAGTGGAGTTGGTTATGCCCATAAGAGTCAAATACTAATAATTCATTAAAAAAGGAGTAATATTTTTCTCAAATGGAAAGATGGAAATATGAGTACATTTTAATAGGTTTCACAATTAAGTAAAAAGTGCTCTTCTGATATGGAGCTTGATTGCGTGACTACTGTGTAGGTTTTCAGTTTAGTGTTACCCTTCTCTGATTGCCTATAGAAGCATTTCTATAATTGTATAGCCAGTCTACAGTATAGTATACCATGAGGGTCCATACAAAACCCCATGTTATTGGAGTAAATGTTAGGTACCATGATGGCATATAAGGAACACCATGGTATAATGTTTAATTTAGGTGCCAAGAGAGTCTATAAGAACCACCATGGTATAAGGGTTAATTTTAGTCATCATGGTGATCCATAAGGACCCCTATAGTTATTTAAGAGTATTTTAATATCTATTATATGGCCCCCACATGCTATTTCACATAATAACTTACGGATACTTAGTCATTGGGGCTTGTAACATCTAATAAATAGTTTACGAAACTCACAAGGGTCCTTATAAGTTACTTAAACAGATTCAAGTGTGAAGTTGCAGAAACACAATAATTCACATAAAAAACACCAGTAATTGTAAGATTGTGTCTATAGAGCTATGTTTTTCCCACTCAAAACATTGATACATTTATGTGGTTTATTATTGCATCCAGCACATCATATTCTATGTTCACTTCTAACGTATTACATGCTATTAAATGGCAGGAAATATGGAAATGCGACAATTAGAACTACTCTTACTTTCAACAGGTCTAATGGCTCATTCCATATACAAGGATACAGAAAGTAGCAGATAGAATCTGCTCAGAAAACAAAGAATAATAATAAGGGGGGAAACATTTTAAAATTGTGTTTATTTTGATTTCTTTTAATTTAGTTATTCCAAAGACTATATACATAGTGGTACTTTAATAAATAATCTTAAAAAACTAATTTGGATATACATTGTAAGGGACCTAGAGCCAATAAATCTGTAAAGCACAGGGTTGTGTATTTTTTCTCATTTCACTCATATATTTGCTTCTTTTTTTTTGCTATTTGGAATATGAGCCCAGATAATGAGGTAGTAAGATGTGCTCCTGCAGATGGAAGGGACACATGTCAATCCATCACCGCATTTTGACTTTTTCATTTAAACAATTTCTTGCCCAACATTGCAGATCTGCTCCAGAGCTTTCAGCCTCTAACATGAGCGGAGGATCCTCCTAGCATGGACACACATCCCCAGGGTATCCATTTTGGCTCAAATGAAAACATAAATGCAGGTTACAGAGCCAAGCCTAACGCATGACTCACTTATAGATTGTTCTGTGACAGGCAGGTATATCAGGAAGCTGCCGCTTCTTTCATACATACAATTAATTGTGGCTTCCAGCCCAGAAACTTTACTCTGAGTTATGGCATAGAACACTGGGAAAAAAGACAATTTGAAAATATCTACACATCCCAAGTACAGATCTAAAGTAAAGCCATAGACCCAAATGGCACATACATTTAACAATTATACCATGGTGGTCCTTATGGACCCCTATGACACCTAAAATTAATCCTTATACCATGATGGTCATTATGGCCCACCAGGACACCTAAGATTAACCCTTAAACCATGGAGGTCGTTCATGGTACTCAACATTAACCCCTATACCATGTGAACTCTCATTCTCATCCTTGATTGGCTGTTTTTATAGCTAATCAGAACAGGATGACATTAGAATGAGACCCTGTTCTGATTGGCTGACTTTTCAACCCATCAGAATAGGGATAAATAACCCATTAATCGATTAAAGGCTAGTCAATCAGAATTCACGCCAGGCATTTTGATTAGTTAAAAACTACCACCCCTTTTCTGATCGGTTACTGAGTAACAAGAGTTCCTATATTTATGTTTTTTTATGAAATGTGATTGACACGTATTTTAGATAATCAGAAGCCATAAACAGTATGGAGAAGTCCCTCAGAGAACAAGCTTGTTTATTATGATTATTATTTGTTTAATAGGGGGTTAATGTTAGACACTATAAGGGTCCATAAGGGCACCCATTGAATCAGAGTTAATTGTAGGTACCATGGGGGTCCATAAGCTCCCACATGATTGTAATTTAGATTACCATTGCTGGTGACCATGTGCCAAGATGTATAGCCATTCTCATTTGCTAACCTCCCATTATATTTTGCTATTCATCAGTTTACATTAGTGTGGTGTATGTTCCCCTGGTCCCCTTCTGGATTGCTAAGTGGTGGTGGTGAAGGGGCTTGTGTACCTAAATGAAGCACGTCATAGCAGAGAGGTCAGACAAATCACAGTCCACTAGAGAAGGAACTGGCAACCCACTCCAGTATCACCTGTCATATTGTTAGCAGGCCCTCAGGGGAATGTTCGTACTCCACAGTATCACAAATTGGACCTTGCAGGTGTATTAACCCTTTATTTTGATTGTATATGATATATATCATTATATGATATCTAATTCTGTTATGACTATTATTATTGTTATATGTATTGATCTATTGCATAGTAATTAGGGCTTATTAGTTTACATATATAGGAAAGTGACACAAATGTGATGTATGTGAATGTATATATGTATGTCCATAGGGACACCCATGGTAACAGGATGGTGGCAGGTTAATTATATCTTCCATAGTTAGTCCCTATGGACCCCCATGGTTATGGTTAGAAGCCACTTATGGGTCCATAAGGACCCCTATGTGGTTAGCGGGCCCTCCACCCCACAGCACAAGTTGTTGATGTGGTCTGAGGGAATACTGTGGTTCATAGGGGGTAGCAGTAATTGATGGGGGAATCCAGGAGGGTGCCTGGGCTTATGGGAGGCATCAATTCCTAGGTGGAGGGGTAATCAATCCCCTGCACACCTTTAATTTATTATATAACTCGTTCACTTGAGTAACTTCTGTTGATCAGGCCATTACCTCAGAGGGTGCATTTTTTCAGTTCATTTATATATAACTTCTATACCAGTTTTAAGGCAATTTCACTTATAGTTTTTGAATAAAACCAGTTGTGATTATACATATTTTTTAGTGAACTTCGCACTTGCTCATTAAATGAGACCTTTTCAGTGTCACTAAGCTTATTGCTCCTTGTTCTCAGTATATCTTTCTGTGCCATTTCAATGTCCCTTAGACCCCTGTGCCCTCCCTTTCCAGGTTTCTGCATACAAAGTTGTATTAAACTGCTGCCATAATGAGCGTGGCATCCATTAAACAGTAATGGATTTTGTGCCCACTTGTGTAAAGTCCCACTCACAGAGCATTAAGATGGAGTGCCATAATGAAGATTGCGCCCTTCAGGCGTAGTTTGAACGCTTTCTTTTCTTAACTTAGCGCTTCAGTAGCCACAGTAGCTAAACAACGATTCAGGTAAACAGTTGGGAACTTGCCCTGTGGCAATGGAGGTAAATGCGAACCTGCACAACTAGTCTAACACCACTGGCTCTGGGGGTTTGAGAGGGGGTGCAGTAATTAATAACAGTGGTGCAGAGTTCCCACAATACCACACACACTTAAAGGGCTAGTGAAGTCCTACTTATTCAACCATGCTTTATTTATTTTGTCTTCCGAATAAGTGATATCAAATCTGAAAGTTTTTCCTGGTGGAATGGGCCTCTAGAAGTGCACTTTCTTATTATTCAGGATATTTGGCAAGGGTTAGAGCGGGGTAGCGCACCTTGCAGTTCTTAGTCTGGAACCTGTTAGAACTTCATTAAGAATGAATATTTGAGTTGTTTTCATTATGCAGATTGTTTTTGAGTGTTTAAATAAAGATTCAATTCCAGATTTCACATTTTATGATTGAATGTGTGTTTTACACTTTATATAGTGTTCCTCATAAAAGGACAGTAAATATCTAAAAAATGTCTAAAATACGGTCAAACAAATTATAAAACTCCCTATATAAAGAGAGTGGGGGAATTAAGCAGCCATAGAGAAACAGATAGACAGCATGATTTTACAATTAAGAGAAAGGATGGGGTTGCAAGGGATGCACGTTGCATCAACACATACCTTCTCCTTGATATATAAGACGTCCCTTTTGGGTTCTACTCACACTTTTTTGAAAAAATGCATAAAGCGGGCTGTGGGTTTAAGGGATCAGACCAGGCAAAACTGTATGATAGGATACAATTTTGGTGAAGAAGCAGTTTTTTATCCTAATAATGAGGGGTGCATACATCTCTAAAACATAAATACATCCCATTCACAGAAGAAAAGCACTTATTAGAGCAAAGAGAGATAGCGTATCCACTGCCGTCTTACAGCTACATTAAATTTAAGCCCCGTAAGTGCAACGTTAGACCTGTAACGGCTGCGAGTTTGAAGAGTTGCGGATTTACAGTGCTATTAAATTAGAAGGGGCTGCGAGTTATGAGCTGGAGACGCAAACCTGTAACAGGATCAATTAGTCAAGCCCGTGGTTACGGGTTTAGACGGAGCCAATGGTAAAAGAGATCGTCATTGTTACATCACTGAAAAAGGGGAGGCTATAATTACGAATAGCGATGGGACCCACATTCCAGAATAATTCAATATCAATAAAACCGTAAATATGATATTCTATCACATGCGTGTTGCAGTATATGTATTAACACATTGATTGCCGGGATCGATATAACACAAAATTATACATGATATAAAGTATTTTTCTGGGACGATTTGCCGGCTTGAGAATGTTGTGCTATTAATTCTAAGACCTAACATCACTTTGCCTTTTAATATTAGTATAGTAGAGTGTTTTTATTTGCATTTCAAGTGCTATGTATTGGACTTTTCCCCTCTTGCGGGTCCTCTTTAGCGCTCGTAGGGCTTTGTGCTCCATTCGTGTGTTAGGGGCTAGCTCGCAAGTAGCTACGTTGCAACTTAATAGCATGATTGGAATAGTATCGGTTGCGGGCTTGGCAGATCAATGGATTTACGGCCGCAAAGTTCAACGTTGCTCATCCTTGCTGCGTCTTAACCCGCAAGTTGTCTGTGGCCTGCGTTACGGGGCTAATTTAATACCAGTCCTAAGAGCTACAATACGGGCTATGTTTTAACACGTAGCCCGAATTTAATGGGGCTGGTAGTAATGCTAAGGCGAGACACATGCGTGCCCTTATAGTGGATCTTGGCATGAACATTTTTCTTAAATAAACACATGGAGCATTGGTCACTCAATTACACATCCATCACAGTCCATTATTTGATTATAATTGTAATAAAGCATTAGTTATTGTATCAACACAGCCTTCCTAATAGCATGTTCAATATACACATTGTAGCACTTTAATATTATAAATTCAATATCCATTGCAAATCATTTCCATTTATTTTTTCCAGTTTTGTTTACTCCGTTCAGTATCCATCCATAGAGTGTGCTGTGCTTTGGGCTGGTTCCTCCTTCAAACTCTTCAAAGTTTGATCTAAACATGCATCCAAACATTTATTGAGGATCCAACGATAACTATAGCACTATATTGAACAGCGATTAAACTAAACTGTAACAAATAAATGGAAATGATTTGAAATGGATATATAATATTTACAATTCCATAATGTGTATATTGAACATGCTGTGAGGAAGGCTGTGTTGATACAATGATTTATAATTTATTGCATTTATGTTTAGCTACTGGATTGGTGCTAGGTTTGTAATTGAGTGCTCCATGTGTTAAGGACTTTTTTTTGCCTATATCAAATCAACATGTTAGTTCCAAGATCCACTGTAAGGGCACACAGTTGTCAAGCCTTGACACTATTAAGAAGGCAGTGCAGTTGTCTCAGTGGCGCCTTGGTGTGGTATGTATGTTATGGTTCCTTCCAGATCTCTCCCTTGTCGTCGGAAAGGGGCTTATATACCTCTATGAAGCTGTGAGCTATACCATGTAGGATCACCCAAGATTGACCGATCATAGCAGAGAGGCAAGACAAATTGATAAGAAAATCTAATGGATAAGCACGACCAGAGACAGAACTTTTGGGCCTGGAGTGCTACTGTCCATGGGGCCACAGAGCGTCGGACATGACTGAACAACTAAATAACAACACATGTTATATGGGCATATTGCATGCAGATTTGGCTCAGACTTTATAGTTTTTCTAATATATTTAGGTATAACCCTAGAGCTGGTACTTAATAAACATATATATTAGAAAGTTTTAGTTTTTTTCTGAGTGCGTGCATTTCCTTGTCTTTGCTCTAATGAGAACTTTTCTTTTCAGTGTTTCTTTTATACAATTGTGGGGTCCTGTACTGAACAGAAATTACACTTACAAAGGCAAATGTTCCATTTTTATATTATTGCCAATCTAATTTCTGAAAGCCTGCTTCTCAGGCAGATTATACCCCACTAAGGAGAAGCCTGAAAGCAATTAAGGTAGAGCTCAGAGCTTCTGTTATTGAGAATTTGTGCCATAAATGTGAAAATCTTGTAACATTAATGATGTAATAACCAGTTTGTCTGGTATTTCCGTTTCTGTCTCTTTCTGTTTGAGTAATGCAAATGATTGCTATTTCTGCCTCTCACATTTCATGCACTCAACCTCACAGTGTTGCAAGTACCATTATAAAATGCATCCCTGTGCGCTAATTAATCTCACTAACTGCGCCCTAAATATTGTCCAGGCATTTGGGTGCACTTATCCCACCTTAAATAACTATTCCCCAGCCCTTCCTAATGTTTACTTGGAGTATTGCCATCAGAATAACATGATCCCAATGTTCTTACCTTTGTTTCCAAAATAGTTACATTTGCTTATGTTTGTTTTGAATTTTAAAAATATAAGGTATGCTGCTAGTGCATTTTTATAATGTCCACAAATTCTTTGTTCATATAATAACAATGGACTTTTATCTTCTGCTTGGAATTCATAACTAATTGTCCTTTCCAGTAATTTAAATTGTACCTGTTGCCATCCTGGAAAAAAATCTGAAACTGCCTTTATGCTATTGAGGGCAGGCCTCTAAAATATGGGGCGGGCACCCGGACCTCTAAGAGAGTTGGGGGCTGTGGGGTTAACAGGCCATGCAATATCACTATCTTGCTTCTCTCTATCCCCATAGTAACGTGATATTACTCTTTTTTTTTTAAGTATATTTGCAATTTTAGAGGTTAGAAAGTCTGCTTGAGGAGGAAAAATATGTTATAGCTTCAGCAGACTTAGGTTGAATGCGTGGAACCTTATTACCACTGAGAGACAGTAAAACAAACAATCTGGGACAATTTGGGGTTATTGGTCAAACATGTTTTGTTTGAATGACAAGCTTCCAAGAGTTACACCTCTCTTTATCAAGTCAGAAGCAACACTGAATAAGGTAAGCAGTTGAATAGAGAGCCAAGATTAAATGTTATAGGCATCATACACAAGGCTGGAGATAAGAGGAAAGAAGAGTAATATAAGTTAGGGCTGTAAATATCCCCACATATTAAGGAGACAAAAATAACTCGTATAACTCTTCTATCCTTGTATCTAAAACATGGTGTAGACACCTGCACACTTGACTGATCAGTAAATATGTTTATGATGCCTTTCACTTTGAATAACAGCCCCTTATCCCACCGCTTACCTGAATCAGTATGGCTTCTGATTTGATAAAAGTGCAACTCTCCAAAGCTTCTCACTCTAACTAAACTGTATGTCCAATACAAAAGGTATCACCATATATTGCAATACTCTGATTATTCATCTAGGACACTCATGGCTTCCTCATTCTTCATAACTCAGGTTTTAAGAAAAGTGTAAAAAGTTCAAATCGCACACACATTTTTGTTTTATTTTGTTTTTTGTAACTCTGCTGTCAGTTAAATGCTTGTTTGTTGATATTCCTTTTCTCCTCAATTCTTATTCTCTTTACAAGCTTTTCATCTCAGGTCAACTCAGCAATATTATGCACATTGGCAAATGGATGTGTTGTTGGTGTGTTGGAACTATGGCTTCATAATCGGGGCTGATTGACCATAAATTGAATACAAAAAAAATAATAACAGGAACTTTTTTTTTAGAAATTCTTAAAAATATACATAATAAAGACTCTCAAAGGTGCCAACACTGGATTGTTCAATCAAAAAAATCAGATATGGTACAAAAAAACATGAGAAAAAAAATAAATAAAATAAATAAATATATATATATATATATATAAATAAAACAATCCCTGTGTCTTATTACAAAGACCTCCTATGTGGGGGGCTATGGTATACAGACTAGATACATTTGATCACTCATTCAAATAAAAACAACAATTTTAGCCTATTATGAGCCACATTGGGACAGAACTAAAATCTATCTAGCGCAATGTGAGTATAACACAAACACCCATCATGTATCTTCCCAATTGGGTAAAGAGACTGCTGAATATATCAACACTGATAGAAAGAAAGAGATGCCTGACGGGTCACTCCCCCGTTTCGCCACATTGGCTTTTTCAAAGGGTATTTAGTGCAACAAAAAAAAGGAAGGTTACATGATGGGCGTTTGTTTTATACCCACATTGGTTCTGTCTCAATGTGGCTCACAATAGGCTAAAGTTGTTGTTGTTTTTATTTGAATGATTTTTTTTACCCTTCTGGTTTGGTATGTGATCAAATGTATCCAGTCTATACTCCTCTATTGTAGGGCAACTAGCCAGCTTGTGGGGCATACCATAGCCCCTCAGATAGGAGGTCTCTGTAATGTAACACAGGGATGGTTTTGTATAAACTAATTATATATATATTTTTTCCTGTTTTTTTGTACCATATCTGAATTTCTTGATTGACCAATCCAGTTGTTGGCACCTTCAAGGGTATATTTTTAAGAATTTCTAATAAAGTTCCTGTTTTTAAGTTTTTTGTGTTCCATTGTTGTTTAGTGTTAAGCACTGGAACGATAGTAAGGCTTCTTCTATTGTTATATATCTGATTGATCATAAACAGAAATAGTGTGAAAAGTGTGCATGTTGGACCAATATTTCCTTTGAGGTGACGAAGCAATAGGTTTCCCATCCATAGCTTTGAGCCTATGATATAGGATGAGCTGAGCTGCTGAACTAAGTATCTGATTCTTGTTTTATGTCATATAGAAGGATTCTCTGTGCCTCGAACTTGTCATTTCACACATGAGACTTTGTGTAGATTGCAATTTACCGAAAACAAGACTTCTTTAAAAATATTAAGTTTAGACCTTTATTAAGACGTTGTCTCATCTTTTCCTTGTTGAGTGGCTTCCTTTGGAAGCAGGGAGTCTCCATCTCATATTTTTTTCGGAACCGGATACCTAATGAAAATATGCAAATTGTGTGCATGTCCTATCAGTGAAATGAAGGTTCTTGGGTTATTTTGCCTTGTAATGTATTGTTTGGTCCTTTCTCCTCAATGCTGTTTCATTAAACTTAGACCCTGCATAATTGGGTATGCGATGATTTACCAGTCAGGCCCAGCACGGCTTCCTCAGGGCCTGGAGAAGGGAACCTGGAAGAGAAATGTAAACAGGTAGAAATGAGACACGTGTGCACTAACTACAAAAGAGCATTGGCTGTGTGTATTAATATGTTTCGCTGTTCTAAACGGTATATCTTAAGCAAACCAAAAGTCTCTGGGTCTGGTCCTATATAATTATTCAGCTCTCTCCAGTTAAACTATGTATTTTCTGTGCCTATTCTATAACCAACACTTAATCGAGGAACTAAACTAGGACGTCAATCAAGTTTATTCAAGCTTGGAGAGCACGGCATATATCAAAGTTATATGCATTAGTCTGATCTCATTATTATTTGCACAGCATAATATAGTCGTCTTAGCAGACTGTGTTAATTTTACATACACATATACATAGGGTTGGCTCTTAGGACTGATAACAAGAAATAGTGAGGATATACTAAAATAATTTCCCAGAAACCCTGTGAGAGTCTCGGACTGTCAAAGAAAAATAAATTAGAAAATTAGTGCAAAATGGACGCTATTCCTACTATGCAATGCATGCATATTATTATTATCATCCTTTATTTGTAATCCGTCAAGATACTGCATAGATCTTTATAGATATAGGATATAAATGAGTGAATACAAATGACTGAATAGTGCAATAATAAGATGAAGTGAAGATCCAAAATATTTTTTTCTCTTTAAAGGCATATCTAAGTGAGCTGGATTAATACATTTCTGCAATAATTGGGCAAAAAGCAGTTTATGTGTATGCAGCACATCTCATAAAATGTTATTTTTATTAATATCTAAAAATCCCTCTAATGATTATGTTGACACCTCCAGGGAGTCTAAACAGGCATCTGACCCCCCCCCCCCCCCCCCCCCCCCCCGAATCAGCATGCAGGATCAGGGGAGCATTATTAATCCACTATTTACCTAATGTTTGTTGCTCAGCAAATCTCCTTGCAGCTTCCTCTGTGCAGCTTCCTGCCACATATCAGTGATACCCTACATTTCCCAGGCTTCTTTGCACCACAAATAGGAACCCAGAGTTAATTTAAAGGTTTCAGCTAACCTGATTGGCCAAAACAAATCATTTTAAATTTGAGGCTAATTTAGCCTGGGTTTGGAGGATGTTAACTTTTATTTGCAGCTGTCAGAAATTACAAGAGATTTTCCTGACTTCAAGTTTTTAAATGTTTGTTTTGGGATTTTTTCATGCAAAAAAAATGTACTACTAATTTTCCTCTATCAGATGCATTCATAATCCAGCTCACTTAGATATGCCTTTAAGTTCCAGCAAAGATATTGAGTCCAATGGAGACTTTTGGTTGCCTCTGTATATTCACATTTAACACTTTTGATTTATTTTAAGGAATGATTTGTGTGTGCAGTGACTTAACCAGTCTCAATAAATTATACATTTCAAATGGATTTACAAGAATATCAGATCTACCTATTATTGCTCAAGTAGAAACTCTAATTTTAGGTCTCTTATGTGTAATGGCCAAGTTTGGGAAAATACACCAAGTATCAAGTCTATAGCTGTGATCCATTTTTTTAATGTAACATAATTAGATTTGAATCTAACAATAAGATTTTGCATGCTCATTTTACATCAATCTTATCAGATATTTTTGTTAATTTAGTTATAGCATTTTGGTACCCATAGCATCTCATTATAATTTGTTAAAAATCTATTACCAATGGCACTCTGGGTCTTCAAGCAGATTATCATATTTAAGAAGCCAATTAATAGGCCATATCTAGTTTCAATTGGTGAAATATACTCTTAATGCTATTTTCAATGGCTGATGTGTTTTAGCATTATTGACCCATATTTTTCTGCCTCTTGCCCATGTTTCCCTTTTTAAAGTCAAACACACTTGCAACTATTTACTAGTGCAGAAATAATCTATAACCTCATATTACATATTCTCCTTAATCATAAAATGTAGACCACTTGCATCTAACTGTTTCATTCAAGTATGGTTGCCATGGTTTCCTAAAAAAAAATTGTCTTCTGTAGGTTTTTTATTGCCATCTCTATGTTGGTATACCCTCTCTGATGCCTAAAAAACATTTTCTCCTAAAATCAAACCAGATCTAGCTGATTCCTTCGTTATATGTATATTTGTCCACCACCTGCTTAATTAATACAGGTTACCAGGAAGTAATACTGATTAAATATACATTGGCAAAGTTGTTTAATTTGTATTTTAATTAGCATGTTTGATTTTACATCGTAGCACATTGATTAATGTTTTTTATTTATTATTATTTGCATGGTTCCTTTATTATTTCAATATGTGATTTTACAAAGACTATATCCCACTGCTCACCTCTTTCTTTCTTTTCTTTTCTTTTCCCAATCCATGGGTTGTTATATTTTTTTGAGAACTTGTTAATCCTCCATGTTACAGCATTAACGAGTTCTCAATAAATGTTATATTATTCTACATGTTAGTACCTTTTTATAGGACAGTAACTGACCAGTAATATCAACCAGTCAACCTTACCCCCTGTTTATGCTGAACAGGGAAGTAGATCAGTTTTAAGAGGAAGTATATGAAAGTGTGCACACATATTACTCTAGGACCTCAGTGTATTAGGGAATGTGAGCTGCTGAAGAACACGGGAATAAGAATGTAACAGTCATAACTTACTGCTTAGTTGCAGTTTGATTGGCCTTTGAAGACATGACCCATTTAGCTAAGAATTCTAAGTGTCTATGACACAAACAAAATGTAGTCAAAGTAGGCAAGTTTCATAACTTTTACACAAACTGTTAATCTTCTCTAAGAATAGGTAAGGTGTATAACTCTTGTATACTCCTCACTGGTAATTATATATGGTCAGCCGTATGAACACTCTCACTCCCGATGGATAAGAAAGCATCCAATGTTGCCCCAGCACTGCATGTGTGCCGTCTGTCTTTCTGTGTCAGTCCATGTTGCTTGCACCAGTGCGGTTGATAGATGTGCTGCTTGTCCACTTTCCACAGGCGTGTCCGATCTGTGATGGTGGGTTAGTACAGCAGTTGTACCACTTCATGAAACTCTTGTGAATTCTGTGTAAATACTGACCACAAACAAAGTCTGATCTTGTGGCTCTTGTAACGTATACTAGCACTTGAAGAAATGTTCTTTTTTAAAAATTGTAGGGGATTCATATTCTAAAATATAAATTAAGTTTACATTTACAATGAAGCACTGAATACCTGATGCCCCCTCCAGTACCATTTCTTACTGTGCTAATCCCATGTTGGAAAAATCACAGGGCCTGTCCATCTCATGATTGCATATAAGTGAAGCCAACGTAAGGGAGAGAAGAAATGGCAGAGGGGAGGCAGCGGGTATTTTGTGTTTCTATGCAGGACAACTTTATTATTATTATTATTATTATTATTATTATTATTTTAAATAGTTCCTCTATTGTTTTACACAAGATTTATTAAAAAAGATTAAAGTATTTGCTATGTTTTTTGTTCCTATAAACATTATGCAGAAGACCACATTAAATTAACAAACCTGTACATTTTGGATTGTCAATAATCACTTGACAACATAAGCATGGACATAACATTAATTTCTGGAGAAAATATAAACTTTTGAAGATTATTTTGTATACTCCTCACTGATAAAAACTGACTCCCTAAAAACTTGAAGACTGAGGGCATGTATGGATTTATTGAGGGGAGGGGTGCTTTTTATATGATCAGAGCTTTTGAAAATTAACACCAGACCACTCCTCTTGTATGTGCTCTGTGCAAGGCAGCATGCAATAAATGCAAGTTCTGCTCCTCCAGAAATGTAAGCCCCTTTCTCACACATACTGCCGTCACCAAAATAAAATGGAGACTCCCAGCTACCAGGCACCAACATGATTTTTTTTGTCATTAAAATGTAGCTCAATTACATTTTTACTGCCTATTTATTCTCTTCGTGATGACCATATGTTTGAAATATATTTATTTGCAGTGGTCCTTTATAAAGTATTGGCAAAGTAGTGTTTCTGTACAGCACAAGTGACATTCTCCATCCAAATATTATTTTAATTATTATACCTCAAATATCATCCTAATTATTGCAGAATATACTTTAAACATCATTCTCGCTGGATCTATTTTTCCATGTTTTCTTATTTTGGATATTATGTAACTTCATCCCTTCTTTCTTGTTTCAGGCGGCACAGATAGTCCTGATTTCGCTGTTTGAGCTGAATACACCTGAATTTACCATGTTACTGGGAGCCTTGCCAAAAACATTCCAGGACGGTGCTACCAAGCTCCTTCACAACCATCTCAAGAACTCTAGCAATAGCAGCATGGTAAGTGGGTATCCACATCTTTTGGCAATCCAAGCAGCCATCTACAGTGACTCTCAACCCCCTTTAATGGCAATGTACCCCAAAATCAATAACATGATGATGCCACCACTCAGGCAATTTATCATCTTAACTATTTATGGGAGCCTTCGTTTACCCTGAACGATAAAAGTTCTACAAAACCCCTATTTGGTCTCAAGGTAAAACGTAACTCTTTACACGCTATAAAACATCCCTACAGTAACTTAAGTTTCTTAAGAGCACAGGGACATAATTTAATAAATGAATATGTTTAATATGTATAAGTACAGCATACATGTGAGCAAAAGCATAATAAATACAATACATACAATGATATGTAATATAGTCAATAATAAATCAGGGATAACCACACAAAAATGTTACACTTTATAGTTACGAGGCTGTAAATATGTCAAGCACTCATCATCCCACTTGTGTCTTTCTCTGATTCTCCTCCCCAAGCATGGCAAAGAACTGATCCATTGTTAAGATTTTAAACATGGTCTGGGTATAGTCTCACTCCTCCTTTTTTCTTTACATCACTTTGCCTTATCACGTTTGGTAGCATACTGGAGTCTGCTATTGGATAGTCATAAAGCTTGCACCACCTAACATTCATTATTCACCAAAAACAGAAAGCAAATAGAACTTTGTAACTACCCAGCTACAGCAAGTTTTGCATTTATTCACTTATTGTGACAAATACCATAGGAAATGAAACCATTTCTCTAATTAAGAGAAAGCTCTTATCTTTGTGTATATATGTCTTATTATATTAATTCTGCATAGAAATTAGTATCAACGACTGAAGCCTCTCATTAGCTACCCAAACATACTAATTGAACAACCATTGGGAGAAGGGATGATTTACTTGATACTCTGTATGATAAAACATAATGAAATATATATGTTTTAATTAAAATGTTAGCTTAATGTAAGGGTGCTATCTAATAGTTTATTAAATCTGTGTCCCTTTAGGTATAATGAAACTTTAGCCAAACATCAAACTATGCTTTGAAAGTGATTAGGGGTAACGTTTGTGGATTAGCGAAATTAAACTCTATAGATGCTGCTTATTAATGGAACATTGTTAAATCCCTGCGAGGCAAAGAACAAAATGTGAAAAGCAGAAAAGTAGCTCTTGCATCACCACAGTTTTGCTTTTGCCAACATAGTGTTTGTAGGTCAAGATGTTACTGAATAATAAACCTTCATTAATTTCAAACAGATCAATTGCATATCTATCAAAAATTGGTGGATACATAGGGAAATTCATTCTTAACAAAAACAGCTGTTGGCCCTCAAATTTGGTTTCTTTTCTCTACCCCAATAAGTCCATGAATGGAATAGGGGCATCTTTGGCTGAGGTAGTGCTCAGTAGTTAGACACGATCTTGTGTCTAGAAAAATCTTCATCAGGGTCTTCCAGTCAGAGCTGATAAGACATGGGGCAATCACATTAACCCCAAATCATCAGCTATTAAAGATAAACTGCTCATATCTAGACACAAGTTTGGGCTCCACAATTTAGCACTGCCTCTTAGCTAGAGGTGCAGTTGTGACATTATTAGGACTAGAGAAAAGATTATACATTTTATGTATGGTGAGTGCCTAATTAAACATCTACTTTGTGAAACGTAAAAAAATGTACCTTGAAAACTCTAATTCGTCATCTTTATTGCTCAAATCACACTGCATTCATTAAAAACTTTATACTGATTGCTTTTGACAAAGTTATATCACTAGAGAAACGGCAGATAGGTTTTAATCTTGGAAAGGATTCCCCATCTAGAACAATGAAACTATAGGCCACTTAAGAGATTCCCCAAGTGAGCACAGGAATAGAGGAGTTTCATTATTTTACTGCTGTTACAGCCTATAAGAGAATCCAATATATTTAGAATATTTACGGTATACTCTACTAAGAAATGTACATTGTTTAGTGTTGTTTTGATTTTATTGTGCTTTCTGGATTTATGTATACATAGTCCAATTTACATATTTTAATTTATATAGGCACAAGGATTTGTAGATATATCATTATTTCTACTCTCTATATTAAGGACTTCTCCTTTTCCTTCAATGGTAAAAGGTAAAGGCTTTAGCCAGATTTGGGGCTGCTGTTAGAGCCTTCCTGGTAGGAGGACCCACCGACCTTACAGGCCTGATCTACTACTATCCCTTTGCCTAAGATATTGATATTGGATAAGTGTGTACATATGTATATGCAGGGACAGTGGCCTTTTTAATGAATGCAGTGTGATTTGAGTAATAAAGATGACAAAGTAGAGATTTTAAGGTAAATTTGTTGAATTTTGTAATCACTTGGGAGAGGTGTTAGGCACACAGTTTGATATTCACTATCTATAGTTTTGTTGGAAACCTACCCAGACTCCTGTTCTATCAAACTCTTCCATCAGTCAGCAGAATCACCCTCCTTTCTGGCATTTCTGTCTTAAAGGGACGGTTGGGTTTATTGCAGCCTGTTGATGTGTGCAAGTAAAAACTGGTTTTATGCAGTGAGTTTGAATGTTCCCTACTTTTGTTTGTAGGGGTCTCCAAGCAATACCATTGGCCGCACTCCCTCCCGTCACTCCAGCAGCCAAGCCAGTCCTTTAACATCACCCACCAACTGTTCCCACGGTGGCCTCTCTCCAAGGTAAGCATAACTTGTAAAACATATTATCTGTAGGGAAGCATGACTAGCCCTGGAGAAATATTACAAGGTGATATACTGTGGGTAGGAATTTTTATAATGCAATTGGATTCCTCATATAGGAAGTTTATTTAGCTCTCTGTATCTTACAATATTCCAATATCGCCCCATAGAATACCAAATTAATATGTATATTTAAAATGTATAACTTGAATGTGTTTAACTACTGATTAACAATAAAATCTATATTAGAAGAACAATAATGTAGCTTTGTAAACTTAGATTTAACTTGTGTGTTTATGACGAAGGCAGTTCCGCTTCTCTCCACTCCCTGTGGGACCCGCTTCTCTCCACTCCCTGTCGGAGCCGCTTCTCTCCACTCCCTGCCCGGAGCCGCTTCTCTCCACTCCCTGCCCGGAGCCGCTTCTCTCCACTCCCTGCCCGGAGCCGCTTCTCTCCACTCCCTGCCCGGAGCCGCTTCTCTCCACTCCCTGCCCGAGCCGCTTCTCTCCACTCCCTGCCCGGAGCCGCTTCTCTCCACTCCCTGCCCGGAGCCGCTTCTCTCCACTCCCTGCCCGGAGCCGCTTCTCTCCACTCCCTGCCCGGAGCCGCTTCTCTCCACTCCCTGCCCGGAGCCGCTTCTCTCCACTCCCTGCCCGGAGCCGCTTCTCTCCACTCCCTGCCCGGAGCCGCTTCTCTCCACTCCCTGCCCGGAGCCGCTTCTCTCCACTCCCTGCCCGGAAGCCGCTTCTCTCCACTCCCTGCCCGGAGCCGCTTCTCTCCACTCCCCTGCCCGGAGCCGCTTCTCTCCACTCCCTGCCCGGAGCCGCTTCTCTCCACTCCCTGCCCGGAGCCGCTTCTCTCCACTCCCTGCCCGGAGCCGCTTCTCTCCACTCCCTGCCCGGAGCCGCTTCTCTCCACTCCCTGCCCGGAGCCGCTTCTCTCCACTCCCTGCCCGGAGCCGCTTCTCTCCACTCCCTGCCCGGAGCCGCTTCTCTCCACTCCCTGCCCGGAGCCGCTTCTCTCCACTCCCTGCCCGGAGCCGCTTCTCTCCACTCCCTGCCCGGAGCCGCTTCTCTCCACTCCCTGCCCGGAGCCGCTTCTCTCCACTCCCTGCCCGTGCCGCTTCTCTCTCCACTCCCTGCCCGTGCCGCTTCTCTCTCCACTCCGTGCCGGTTGCGTCTCTCTCTCTCTCCACTCCGTGCCGGTTGCGTCTCTCTCTCTCTCTCCACTCCGTGCCGGTTGCGTCTCTCTCTCTCTCTCTCCCCTCCGTGCCGGTTGCGTCTCTCTCTCTCTCTCCACTCCGTGCCGGTTGCGTCTCTCTCTCTCTCTCCACTCCCTGTCGGTTGCGTCTCTCTCTCTCTCTCCACTCCCTGTCGGTTGCGTCTCTCTCTCTCTCTCCACTCCCTGTCGGTTGCGTCTCTCTCTCTCTCTCCACTCCCTGTCGGTTGCGTCTCTCTCTCTCTCTCCACTCCCTGTCGGTTGCGTCTCTCTCTCTCTCCACTCCCTGTCGGTTGCGTCTCTCTCTCTCTCCACTCCCTGTCGGTTGCGTCTCTCTCTCTCTCCACTCCCTGTCGGTTGCGTCTCTCTCTCTCTCCACTCCCTGTCGGTTGCGTCTCTCTCCACTCCCTGTCGGTTGCGTCTCTCTCCACTCACTGTCGGTTGCGTCTCTCTCCACTCACTGTCGGTTGCGTCTCTCTCCACTCACTGTCGGTTGCGTCTCTCTCCACTCCCTGCCGGTTGCGTCTCTCTCTCTCTCTCTCTCTCTCTCTCCACTCCGTGCCGGTTGCGGCTCTCTCTCTCCACTCCGTGCCGGTTGCGGCTCTCTCTCTCCACTCCGTGCCGGTTGCGGCTCTCTCTCTCTCTCCACTCCCTGTCGGTTGCGGCTCTCTCTCTCTCCACTCCCTGTCGGTTGCGGCTCTCTCTCTCTCTCTCCACTCCCTGTCGGTTGCGTCTCTCTCTCTCTCTCCACTCCCTGTCGGTTGCGTCTCTCTCTCTCTCTCCACTCCCTGTCGGTTGCGTCTCTCTCTCTCTCTCCACTCCCTGTCGGTTGCGTCTCTCTCTCTCTCTCTCCACTCCCTGTCGGTTGCGTCTCTCTCTCTCTCTCTCCACTCCCTGTCGGTTGCGTCTCTCTCTCTCTCTCCACTCCCTGTCGGTTGCGTCTCTCTCCACTCCCTGTCGGTTGCGTCTCTCTCCACTCCCTGTCGGTTGCGTCTCTCTCCACTCCCTGTCGGTTGCGTCTCTCTCCACTCCCTGTCGGTTGCGTCACTCTCCACTCCCTGTCGGTTGCGTCTCTCTCCACTCCCTGTCGGTTGCGTCTCTCTCCACTCCCTGCCGGTTGCGTCTCTCTCCACTCCCTGCCGGTTGCGTCTCTCTCTCTCTCTCGCTCCACTCCCTGTCGGTTGCGTCTCTCTCTCTCTCTCTCTCTCTCTCTCTCTCCACTCCCTGTCGGTTGCGTCTCTCTCTCTCCACTCCATGTCGGTTGCGTCTCTCTCTCTCTCTCTCTCTCTCTCTCTCCACTCCCTGTCGGTTGCGTCTCTCTCTCTCTCTCTCTCTCTCTCTCTCTCTCTACTCCCTGCCGGTTGCGTCTCTCTCTCTCTCTTTCCACTCCCTGCCGGTTGCGTCTCTCTCTCTCTCTCTCTCTCTCTCTCTCTCTCTCTCTCCACTTCCTATAAGATTTGCTTCTATAGACTCCTTATGGGATCTACTTCTCTCCACTCCCTGTCAAGTGTCCTGCCAGTGGGAGAGGATGTGATACAAGTCTTGCCTGATAGGAGTCTTTATCAGACTCACTTCAGGAAACCTACACAAGTCACAAAGAAATATAGAACAGTCTCCTGGGCAGCTCCTCCAGAACCTGTGGACACAAACTAGGGTGTGGAAACAAGCAGTTCTGCTAGACCTGACTTAAGCTAAAATGTACATTTTTAAAACTACTTTAAATGTATTTTATTTTCAAATATGTATGTTATTGCTAATCAGTTACTATAGATAAAATAATCAAAACACTTTGACAGTGGTCCCGTCAGTCTTGCAGAGAGTTAAGAAATAATTCTAGATTTTCAATGTATATGTTCTGAGCTGTAACACCCAAAATAAAACACACCCTTCTAATGGTAACTGCCTGCAGGTTCTGGGGGCTGTTATCTCTGTGGAGTTGAGGAACATTGTATATGTCAATGTGTCTGTGTTTGGTTAGTGTCAGTGTGTGTCAGTATATATCTGCAGTGTCCGATAATAGTTCTTGGCGGCCTTAAGTGAGCAATGACTTCAGTGCCCTAAAGCCATCCTTGTAACCTGTTCTTAAGTAGTCTGGACTACTTGATGGAATGGTGAGAGTGTCATCAAGAGATATGCTTCAGACGTAATCAGTCTAGGCATCTGCACTTCATTAGTGATTCCATAGTTCCATAGGATGTAGTCATACTTGATATTAAAGAGATATGCACGATCCCTGGATTTTACTAGGTATATAATATCCCTGTCTATCTATTTACTTTTATGTACTTTATTTTATCAAGAAGTGCTTATAAGCTCCTTTTTTACTGCCTAAAATCAAACAAATAGTTCCTGTATGGACTTGCCCGCTCCAGCATATACAGACGCAGACTTTGTATTAGGATCTGCAGTGTAAT